>CATIXQ010000019.1:1985500-2038269 GCA_949711755.1 Leptidea juvernica | reverse complement strand
CGAGTGGCGCAACAACGTGTACCTGGCCAGGTGATGATATATGATATATAATATAATATAAGATATAAGACGCGTGCGCCTGCCGCCGCGTGCCGCACCGCACGCCGCACCACGCGCGCACTAAAATAAAATAGAAACTGTTACATTCATAATGTTAACACGAGGAACAAACATAAACTTGTTATGCCTACTACTCGGTTAAATCGAGATACTAAGTCTTTTATTGGGTGATGTATAGGTATGCTTCTACAATATGAACCCAAAAAATGTGCTAAACAAATGTGTTACGAAATTCAAAATAATTATTTAAAAACGTTTGTGTGGGAATAAACGATTTTCTTAATGACACCACAGACTGGGTATGAAGCGAACACCCTCAGGCTCTTTAATTATAAATGTTAATTGTGCGATGTCACATTGTAATCCATATTTTTATATATAAAAAAGCCCGCTGGGTTTTTTGCACCCGTTCTTCTCAGATCTGAAGCAGTCTATATTGAATAGGTGGTAGTTTTTGAGGTTCAATAAGTGATTTTTTATCCTATTTTGAATAAAAATATTTGAATTTGTTTTGAGTGTTTAATTGGATTTCTTAAGTGGGATACATACTGTGTATTTATTAAGAAGTTAATATCGGCAGGTCAAAGATCCAAGGTCTCGGGCTGTATGCGGCGCGCGATATTGAGAAACACACGATGGTGATCGAGTACATCGGCGAGATCATCCGGTCGGAGCTGTGCGAGCTGCGGGAGAAGCAGTACGAGGCTAAGGTCAGTGAAGCATCCGTGCACTGGATGCGATCCTATAAAATGTTGTAATAAGCAGCTTGTCTGTTGAGTTGTGAAAATTGGTATAAAATATTTTTTGTGTGGAAAAGGAGGACAATCAAACTTACGGGTCACATGGTATTGAGTGATCACCGCCGGAAGCACCGCACAAGGAAGATCATTCTACAGCTTTGTTGTACGTGGAAAAAAAATTCTTGTAAACCGCACTGTTGAGGAACGCCACACATCCAGATTGTGGGGATGACATCCTAATTTTATTTAACCTGGTTTTGTTATTACAATTTCAATATTGATTATTGACATACTTTTACACAAATTATCTTGCCCCAAAGTGACTTTAACATTTCTCGAACGACGCGCAAGTGTGCGGTGTACCATGTTGTGTTGTGTAACAGAGAGCGCCCTTTGTTCCCTCTCAATGTCTGCATTGTCTTAATGGTGGGAGGTCACTGTGCCCATGATATTTAAAACTATACTATTTTGATGATTTCGTGCTGCTAATTACCTCAAGGCAACAAGATCTCAGAACTTGTGGAAATACGAATATGTATAATATAATAAAGAAAGTTAAATAAAAGACAGTATGCATGTATTGTATGTATCTTTAATTGGTGGTTTTTCGACGTTTCTGCACTCTGCATGGATCTAATACTAAGACTGAGATCTATAGAGCGTACTCAGACTTTGCTGAGCTTAAGCTAAGACAGGCCAGGAGAAAGGTCAATTGCGCGTTTCAGTATACACAGTACATTGTTTTTAATTATTAAACATACTTTTACAATAGAAAGTAAACAAAATAATAACAGTATCCAAAACTTATTTGATTATTAGTTTTATTGAAATAAGTGGAAATCTTTGAAAGGTTTTTGCGATATGTTGTCTTGTTAACTTATACTTATGGTATGAGAAACGGAGCGCTTTTTTATATGCGTGACATCAAAATTATACAAACATGTACGTGAAAATGACAGGTAAAAAACACCTTACTACACCGCGTGTATTAAACGGGAATTTTAAAAATGTCGAACAACAGCTGTTGTGATGACGCAAGAAATTGTTGATCTCATTTTTGTTCGGCTTATAGTCTCAGTTCTTCCTCGTTTGTCGTCGTTATGGTAGGCTTAAGCTTAGCTCGCACTCAAAGTGAGTTTTTTGATGATGATGCCTTAACTCACTAGATTAGTCTGAATAAAGTGTAAGTACGCGCTATAGATATCAGCCTAAGATTGCGACCTATCCCCACCTCAACGCGCGGGTATTATAACACATTGTGTGGGTGCACAGAACCGCGGCATCTACATGTTCCGGCTGGACGAGCGGCGCGTGGTGGACGCGACCCTCAGCGGCGGCCTGGCTCGCTACATCAACCACTCGTGCCAGCCCAACTGTGTGGCCGAGACCGTCGAGGTGGACCGCAACATGCGCATCATCATCTTCGCCAAGCGCCGCATCTCGCGCGGCGAGGAGGTAACCCGCCATTTACATTTTACATCCCAACACAAAACTAACATTTATTTATTAATTTACATGATTACATTTTGAATGAATAAAACAAATTTGGTCTCTTCACCATTGTTACGTATCTCTTCTGGGGTAATTACCGACCAATAACAGCACGCCCATCAATTCAGTCTCTTGGCGAGTCAACATCTGCTGAGTATGCCTCGTGTAGCGTAGAGAGCGAGACACAAGTCGAACACATTAAAGACATGTTAGAGGGGAATTTACACTCAATAAAACTCACATTAGGATGTTCCATCCCAATTGTAAACTTGATTCATTGCTGTAAATAATCATGACACTCGAATGCACGAGGCCATACGATCAAGCGCATCAAGTGTCGAATTAACTTAGCGTATAGTTTCCCTTAATCCAGTTCCAAGCAATTTTTATTTTAATTAGGACAACAAACAATCATACAAACTATTTCTTATTTTTTACTTCTTTACTTTTACTCACTTCTGCAGTAAGCCTCATCAATACAGGCCCATGTTAAACTGTGCTACAAACAATGCACTTGCTCGGTTTAAATAAATTATAATATAATACATATTATTAAAATTAGAATATAAATTATCACGAATTAATATTTTACATAGGTAATTGTATCAATAACTTTTTTCTTACTTAAGTTACTATAATTCTCAAATTTTCTTTTGATTGACAGCTGGCCTATGATTACAAATTTGACATAGAAGATGACGCCCACAAAATAATGTGCATGTGTGGTGCGCCCAACTGCCGCAAGTGGATGAACTAAAGGAGCTGAACTGCCTTGCTGATGGTAGGCTAGTGGGAGCTAACGGGCTATGACGTCATTCGATAACACATACAACGCTGTTTTACGCTTATTTCGTATAGTAATAATTTAAAACAATAACTTAAGAAATAAGTATTTTTCGAAGTTGACTCATAATAGATATACGAACAAATTCACAAACACGTAATAGTGGTTTCTAGCCGTAGCCGTCATAATATAACAATCGTAGGTGTGACATCACCACCCTCGCAAACCATGAAATTTTTATACCGTTATACAGCGTGGCGTGGCATTGGCGAAATTAAATAAACGCACAGACTGTAATCATAAAAAAAAACAAAAATAAAATACTTAATACTGTTTAATATATCAATTTTCCAAAATATCATTTCGGAACAACCTGTAAGAAATCTAGTAGCCGCGCTAACGTAAACACAGATACCTACATCGTGCCGTCTTATGCGACCACTCAAGGACAATTTTTTTTTTCATATAATATATATAATTTGTTTGTTTGAAAATTTCAAAGGTTTAATTATTTACTTTAAATTTTAGAATTATTTTTTTACGATTAAGGTTAGATAGCTCTACCCATGTGTTTATTTAATGTCGCTATTGTAGCGCCGTGCTGTATATGTGTCACACAAAATAATGCCATATAAATAAATCCACATTAACGAGAATTGAGTCAAATATGTTTGCTTGCCGTAAATAATAATGTAATGTTAGCAGCGTTATTAGATTAATATTAAGAATGTTATAATACTTTTATAATATGAAACTATGTAAACGGGTGAAAGATTAAAATTAAATTATTGTTAAAAAAAAGGCGGCTCGATGAAAACTATTAGTTTAAACATTAGCCTCGAGAAATATTCTGTCGCCGTTTATTTAGCTCTATATGTTTGCTCACTCCCCAAAGTTATTATGACCTCTTAAAAATAAGAGTCAATTCTCATTTACCAGTGTAACCATATAAAATGGTGTCCCTCTGCCACATTCAAAACAATCCTAAATATCTCGTAAATTTAGAAACGCTTTCTTCGACCGTTCTCTGACGTTCCAAATCCGACTACCCCGAAAAAGTATTTATATTTTTCGGCTTAATATATTCCCATTGATATAGTAGCTGTCTATTGGTAACAGAACATTCTAAATCGGTTCAGTAGATCTAGAGATTACCCGCTACAATCTCACAAAGTTAAACTCTATAAATTCTGTATAGATTTCCGTGTTGTAGGATATCTTTAAAAAATATGAGAGACAATTTCTGTATTTTTATTTGCAAATTTGTAGATTTTTTTCATTGGCTATTAATTGCGACTTCATTAACTTTTTATCATGGACATTACTTGGTGAATTTATTGTTCATTAATTTAGTATACATTCTATCAAACAAGCTTGGACCACTGCGATAGTCGAATGTTTCTCGTGACAAATGTCAGCGTGCGGGAGATTGCGTGAAGTTGCGTGTACGTGTCGTAAAATGGCGTGCATGAGCGCGCACCCGGGCCGGTGGTTATTTATATTTGTGCCTTAGTTACGTGTACCAAAGTGATCGAGCTCAGTGTTCTTCGTAATTAATTCGTATAAGCACGTGTGTGATCTATAATATAAGACAATATTATTACGAGAAGACAGCCTTCGTATAAGGATAATTAGTAATCCATGTGATAACAATAATAGAGCGTTGTACATAATATTAAGTAGATAAGAATCATTGTTATTTTAGAACTGTGACGGTCTTTAGACTCGAGCTTTTACTGTATAGATATGTGTTTAGATTTATATATTAAATATATTACTTTGATATAATATCATGTATTCGATTCAAATGATCGCAATGTTTTTATAATTTTCTGATATATTTATTGACTGTTGAATGTATTTTAAATCTTAAATCATGCATTAGAATTTTATGTCAAATCATACATAAAAAATTTGATTTAAATGTCGCGGCACGCCGTTATTACGGGTGAACGGTATTGCCGCTGTTACGTGCTCGCTCGCACCAACTGATCTAGATCTAGATCAGAGTATTGGCGACTTTTTAAATAAAAAACTGATATATTGAAAAATATATCAGCTGGCTTATATTACAAATTAGATCGCATTTCAATACATTAAGAAAGGGATAGTGGTTAAAAGCGTGTATTAGTTATGTAGTTGTTTTCTGTGCCACTTTTATGTCCCAAAGCTGTCGTATCGACTTTCAAAAGCTATTGCTGTCACTTGAATGTCATGATTTCAAATCGACACGTGGTTATATATATATATGTATGTTGTGATTCAGATGTGCTTATCTTGACGTAATCGTAGGTTAAGTGTTACTGTGCAATATACACGACGTTGTAAATAAATCAATACTAACTAAATGTAAATCAATGAATTAGTAATTATGTAATGCTAGTGCACCCACTCCGACCGTGTTTTACCATCAATTATTTATTGAAAGCATTCCCATTCACCTGAGTTATGTTAACGAATTCTGTGTTTTTGTATATTTAATTAGAAATTTTCTATATTTTAACATATTATCTTTTTAGTAAAATAATGATAATATTGTAATAGTATTATTTGTAGTTTTATTTTACGAACTCTCATTTCCCTCCGTCAGCATGTCGGTTATGATCATCTGCATGTCTCATAGGACAAGAGGACAGGTGAGGTGCTCGAAGCTTCCTGACATATGACGTCGTCGTAGATGATTTCATGTGGTGGCTGTGTGAAGCAAGAAAGCACATTCGAAACGGTTATGGTTTTGGGGACGAGTTATAAACTCTGCTTTTCATTTCAATTGCGAGACAATAAAACAGTAGTATAACATAACATTTCTTTAATTAATATTCAAAGTAAAATTAGTACAGTTTTGAATACTGAAGGAAATTGTTTTTCCCGGCACATTAACGGTATTTTTCAGAATTTGTTAAGATGGCATATTATGAGAAGATGGCTCTCACGACATTTACAAAATCATCGTAAGCTTTGAGATATTTTTCCCGAGACTGGCGGTAATATCTGTTGCACAACTCTCTGTGCATTAATTTCTATAAGCGTATTAGGAGAGAGTGCTAAATTCTATTCACTAGACATTTTTAACAAATTTGAAGAAATTAATAAACGCACGAAAAAAAAAGACCTGTTTCCCGCCGCTTTTTTTTAAATCTTACGACATAGATATGGCTTGGGCTCCAGACCTATAAAAGCCTACTATTAAATTAATTTTGTAATATATATATATATTTTTTTAAATAATTAAATAACCTGCCGTATTTTGATTTAAATTTTAATATCTTTTATGTCTTAAAAAACACACGAGGCAAATAAATTAAAGTAAATATTATAAAATAACAAATTTTATCTCTGAAATTTTTATTGTGTTTGGCTGTATGGCTCATTTTCTTTGCCTTACTAAAGATACATTTATATGCTAAAAGTCTCGGATAAAAATAGTTTGCTTTGTGCACTCGTTGTAAAATCTACTATTATTCAGACTAGGAGCTTACATTTTCGATAAATGATACAAGAGGCTAATGGTAACTAAAGCATGAAAAAAATACTTAGTTCTTAATATCTTTGGAATACTGCGTCAATTACGGTTTTTGAACTTATTGAACCTCTAAACTGCATATGAAGTCCTGGTACATGTTGCTAGGATGACACATGATTTCACCCGCCATGAAAGACATTACTGTCATCGCTACCATATTTGTTCTCCTGATATCTATGTAGTAATACGTCGAGCGCATGACGTCAGAATACATTAAGGTACATGCGTCATACATAAGACAATATCATCTTCCACTATGATCGCCTGGTACCAAAACTCTGCATAATGCTATCTCATTCTCTTGCCTGCTGAATCCTATACATTTATTTACATGTTTGTGTCTCTATCGTCTCGCTTTTTCGTTTCATCGAGTTCCAATCACAACGATTCTAAAGTTTCATTTCAAAAAACTCATATTTTTCACCCGGTTTTAGTCTCTAAATTACTCATGCAAAGCTGAGCAGATCGGTAATATTAAATGATCTCAAAATCATGTATGAATCATATTTTATATCACAGCTGTGATTTGCCATGCTCTATAACCGGAGCTTTCTTTAATCTACGTAAAATTTCGTCGGTCGTTTCTTGTTACCCCTCACGTATCACTAGGTGATACATGAATCGAATCACTCGTTTATACCAAGGTATTATACACGTATTCTCAAGTTTCATGCAAATTACAAATACAAGTTGTATGCAATGTTTTCAAAGTACAAAAACATAATACTTGTCGTAGACAATATTTGTATGAAACTTGTCTGATGAAATTGTTTGTTACCTATTAGTTGTCTACATGTATATGCTCTCATGTTTTGTACTTGTAGGCTTGTAGCTAAACTTGTTTAAGACATGTCAGTGCAGAAGTTAATGAATTTGACAACATAATTATTGACTACTGGTACAGACAATAGAAAGTGAAGGTACTGCGGAACTGCTTCATGAGTGCAGTATACTTGTACATCATACAGAATGAAGGAAATTCAAGAAAACCATGCAAGTACCTACTGGTGATCATTTTTGAGGAGACGACTGCAAGAAGGGGCCTATCGTTCCTTATTGAATGATTTAAGAAGAGAAGACAGAAGTGGATTCAGAAATTTTGTTAGAATGAGACCAGTAAATTTGGAGAATTTGTTTCTAAAAGTTGCACCACACTTTTCTTAGCAGAATTCACAGTATCGATTTTTTTTGGAAAAGGAGGACAAACGAGCGTACGCACGGGTCACCTAGTGATACGTGATCACCGCCGCACACATTATCTTGTAACACCAGAGGAATCACAGGAGCGTTGCCGGCCTTGAAGGAAGGCGTACGCGCTTTTTGATATGAAACATCTATAGCCGCACGTAAAACCGATTTCTGGCGTGGCGACGCATGCCGTGGCGACGCGTCGCCTTGTCACTGTAATACCGTCCTCAGAGGCAACATCGAATATAACTATTACCGAAGTCACTGATTAAACGAATTAAGTAGTCACGATTTAAAATAAATTCGTAAACTTTTGTATTTAATGAAAATAAATGTTTATTCAATAAATAGTCATCGTTATCTGGAAAAAAATCGTAATATTTTATTTTATCATTATGATATATTTAGTTCCTATCACAATATGTTCTTTTCTGCATATTACTTTTACAAAATAATGTCGATGTTTCACATCTGCCAGGCGTCCCGTTTATCTTGTTCTTTTCCACAAAAAAAAAGTGGTCTGTCCAGTAAAAATGTCCTGTGTGTTTAAAACTTTCTCCACCAAGCATGGATAGAGTAAAAAACTTGTTTTAAATAAGTATTATACATAAATTTCATTAAAATTAACAATACTTGTTAAAAACATGTATGTTTTATGTTGGTGTGAACGCTCTTCTTGTATCAGACTGTATCAAACATGTCTCAGATCGATATGTGAACGCAAATGTGTTTTATACTTGTATAAAAACTTGTTGGCAACACAGTGTGAGCGCAAGAATGTTTCAGACAATTGCAATACCTATACATATTAAAACAAATAAATATGTTTTGACAAGTATTCTACAAGTTTTGTATAAAACAAGTTTTTGACTTGTTTCTTGGTTTAAACGAGGGGTTAGAATTGAGAATACAAGTAAAAATCAATATGTGTTTGATATAAATTTTATTACAAACATTTTTTGAACTTATAATATAAAAATAATATACCGATGAACAATCCAAGTGAATCTGTAGAGCGTCTAGTGCAGCAACAGTCTGTGGGAAACGGCTCGTCCGACCAACACGGTCATTTCGCGGTCTGATTTGACTTCCAATTGATCCATTTTCTTACAACTAATATTTAAACGCTGATGAAAAACGTCAAATATTTGTACAAAAAATATACAGCGCCTAGCGGATTCTAAAACGAAATAAAGATTTGCATTACAAATATTTGGCGTTTTCGCTTGTAAGAAAACATCTCACATTTACAGGTCTTGTGATGGGCAGTATAAACAGTACGAGCAGTGCAAAATGTACAATTTTGAAGTTTTCACAATCTTTGTATTTTCCTAGTGCTATTAAGTGCATTTAAAAATATTTGAGATATTATATTCTGACCAGCCGCTTCAGAGAACAAATAAATAGAAATCACAAAAATAGTTGATAATGGAGTTATTATACAATCATATAACACAATGAAACCTAAATATTTGCTATTAGGATTATCACTCGATTGGAATGAGATACAATTTATAAATAACGTTAGTAATGTGAATTAGGATACTTCTGTATTTCATGTTGAAAATGATCGTAAACTTACGCACAATCGAACTGTAACCAACATGTCATGTTCACTTTTGCATTTTTATCATGTTACTAGTTGTCAAATCTTTTATTATATATACTACGTACGAAAGTCGCCGCTCTCATAACACTAATGTTAAAAACTCGATGCCCTCAGAGCAATGTGGTGTGTTTGTGCTATCTATATCACACTAGGAGTCAACACCGACTTACGTGTGTACAGGGCGTCACTAGTACATGACTATTGCATGTCGTTTTGCGCTTGCCAAACGTGGCCTGTGAATTTCATACTAATCACATTTACAAGATAAGTGTTGAACCTCAGCTGTTACATACATCTCAAAATATAATATTGTGTTCCTCCTTTTGAAATTCATTGATTAAAAAAAGTTCTTTAGCGTAACAAAAGAAAAATCCTTAAAAAAATTAATCCTCGCGCTATTTACGTTTGTAGAAAAAACAATATTATACTAAAGAAGGTATTAAAATACAACCAATGAAAATATTGTTATACCGCATAATTTAGTCTGAATAGTCGTCAGGGTTTCGTATTTGCGTGATAAACCATCACGCGCGCGCGCATCTTAAAAGTTCACTCTGATAATTTTTCCCTAACGCGCCAAAAGACGTATAACTTCAAAAGTGTTTTAAAATGAAACATTTAATAAGGAACTTTAACTGAAACGGTTAGTAGGTTAACATTGTATCAGTTTTGGCAGGCCCACCGACGACTCTTCATAGATAATGTTGAGTGAGCATCTGTTGAAGTGAAAATTTCTTTGCGCCCGTTATGCAACACTCGTTAGAGTAATGTGGACTAAAAGAAACTCGCTCGCTGAGCGTAGTAATTTTATCGGGTATTATTAACCTCGCCTTTATGAAGTGTTCACTTCTGTCGTGTTCACTTATGCAATCTTATTCAGCCTAGCGACAGTCTCTAAGCAAAAAGCGATTCACTCGATTGTATGAAACGTGCAGTTTCATTTTGCAAAAAACGGAGAGAGCCGAAATCCACAACGTTTTAAGCATCTGTTCGCTTTCAAACTTAGCCGGATTATATTCCGTCGCCTTATAATATATTTACTATTTGATTGTTTTGTATTATATTGTTTCATACTAAACTAAATTTCAATTATTACGAAGTACATATATACATCCTCTTTGATCTTATTTATTGTCACGCGATTTATACTTGTCAAAGAACAGTATTAACTCCCGTGTAAAATTTATTAAGAAGCATAAATAGGTCCTATCGACTAACGGCCGTTCCCAAATATTATCTACAGATACCTACCTTCTACTGTCAGTAATTAGCTGTCAATAATCTGAAGCTGAATATACCCGATAAGTCATTGTTATCGCCTTATATTGGGATACGTGGATTGAAATTTCCATACAAACTTCTATCGCTACATCGTAAAGGTAATCGGTAAGCTATACATCGTCCCATTGACAGACAGCGTGTACGGATAAGGTGAGTTACCGTCGATAAGTTTATTGTGACAGAAAAGTCAACGATAGCTACGACTTTTATCTCAAGTAAGAGATAGACTGAATATTAGGAACGGCCGTAAATTGAATTGTAACCCACCTTAATGTCATTTTAATAAAGTCATAATAAACAAGTTGGTTGAAATTCGCTTGAACATACATTTACTAAGTATTCTATTAAATTCTTTATATTGTGGCTTTTGTGGAAAGATCACCACTACAATTGAGCCAGTGTCCGGATGAGGTAGGCTACCAAGTAATGAGTAAAGGTACGGTCTTGAAGAGCATTCCAGTTTTAACGGTAATGATCAGTTTATATACAAAAGTTTATAATTTTATATAAAGTTCTGAAACAAAACATACAAGCTGTTAGTAGAATTAGAAAATGATTTAAAAATACACACAAGTATTTAAATATACATGTATAAACTTGTTGGAATTAGTATGTTACCATTTCCTAAATTTTTCGTGAATGTATAAACCTGTTTTTATGATTTTAAAAGTATTATGGGCAAAGTGGGTCACGTATCAATTTTGTCGATGGTATATCTTAAAACAATACCATTTCAACTCTTAGCAGGAAATTCACAAATTTTTTATTCATACTCACTAGAACCAACAAAAATGTCACAATTTTGTAACACATTATGTATATATGTGTCCCAGCGAATGTGAGTCTAAACCATCACCATTTTTTTTTATAAACATAATAGTGGTTACATTTCTTTTGTACATAATTTGGAAATACATATATAACAACCGCGCTTCGACGACTTCACAAGCTATATTAAGAGTAAGAAAAGCTAATAGAAACAATGTACGATTTGATGAGAAATATAGTTCGCAATAAAAATTGCACCATTACCTAAAAACGATTCAAATTCAGGTTTCAAAAACCAAAAATGACAGTGGAATATTCCTACCAATATTATTTCGATGAATTAAAAACTATACATAGATAAATAATAAAGCCCATGGTGGAAAGATTGCCCAGGGTTCTGTAATTCAGCAGCTGTGATAAATTATCGCCACTACTCGTGATACACGAATGAGCAGTATTGCCGATATCGCGCGCTCTCTCCCACCTACGAGTATTTTGGGAGATTGATTTGGGGTATTGATTTAAAAATTGACCTCGTGTGCCCTGGCTAAACTGGCTTGTATATGCTACACACATATGCTCGTATATGACAGCAAATTTAAATTGACTAAATTTAAAATATAAAATAGAACACAGTATAATAATCAATGCACTATAACCTTAATCATGACCGATTGGGATTATTGAATACAGAACCCAAATAAATTACAGCTAAAGCATCTCACTGACAATATAACCCCCGCGCGTTGAGACAGTGACAGCACGCCATCTTAGTGGCTTCACGACCAGACAGTTCAAAAAACACCAATAAGAAGTGCCGCGTGCTAGTGAGAACTGCCTTCTGATGCAGACTTTATATTATAATACGAAACATTAAGAGAAAAATTTAATGAAATTAGAATATTAACTGTATATTCAATATATTTTATTTAAAAAAAAGAAACTTGCTGAGTTTCTTGCTCCTGTTCTTCTCCGGTCTGAAGCCTATGCCTCAGAGCTGGTAGATGCAAAAAGTGATTTTAAAATTATTTTAAGTTAATATGACATGGTTATGCCTGTCACTCCAACGCACAGAGTATACATCAATATTTTCCATCAACCCCACTTACAAGCAATGGTTCGTAACATTTTGTACATTTAACATATTTTAAAAACCAAGCAGTACATTAATATCATGGCAAATATTCAAAATAACACAATTTAATATTATTTATATTTATGCAATATCATTTGTTACTCCGCCATTACCAGTAAGCAGAGAAATGCTACTGTCAATCATTCCAACGTTTCACAGCAATATAATATTACAAATCAATTTATGCTTTTCATTTGTGTATACTTTACTCTTACTTCCCCTAGTCTCAAATTATTATTAATAATTTGAATTGGAAAATAATATTAGGTATATTGTACATATTGGCTTGTAATGAGTTTATTAGCTATGAACACTAGGGGGCTTGTATGCACAAGACTTGAACAAAACAATCTGAAGAATATTTTATATGAAGATTACATATTTAAACAACTGATTAACACAGTATCTTCAGGTACAACAACCTCATAGTTAAGTCAAAGGCAATGTCAAATTATTTAGTAAGTTTATGTTTGTATCCGATGCTTAGATATGTAACCGTTAAAACCTCTCTTATCAATTCAGTGTGGAGCTATTGAAAGCATTGGACTATTAGCGTGTACTTGTTGCTTCAGTCAATATACTGAGCAAGCCAGCGGAAACCTTCTCCGTAACCTTGTCTCTTGAGCACAGAACACATGAACAACTCTAGGGGTCGTCCTGGTAGCTCAGACCTCGATACTTTGCCCTGTAAATTTCAGATAATTTTAGGTTGTTTTTAAAATACAATTATTACAGTAATTATATTAATTAAAAGACTAGCTGTTTGACTGTTACTTCGTTCCCATAGAAATTACAATATGTTGACCATTGCTATGAAACCATAAAAAAACCACCAGTGAAACCATGCCATAGCCACTTTACAAACTGATTACATCATGATGTGTTCTTGTTACTCTCTATGGTAAATAAATATATATCTCTTTGTAAACAGGAATAATCAAGTAAAATAGCTCTTACGGTTCCCTGTTATAACTGTGGTTGAAGATGCACAATGATGCAAAGACATCAAACAGTAATAACAGAATCTGTACTCAGATGTTCAGTATTCACCGAATATTTCATGTAGTTGTTGTAAAAAGACTAACAACCTTACAAATAAAATTGGCATAAAGTTATACCGGAGAATAAACCAAGAATATGAAAAATGTTTACAAATAGACATTATGTGTATGATTGGTTTTATCGGACATATAACGCTTTCGGAAAACTTCAGAATTATCACTGTATTGACAGTGTTGTCAGTGATAAGAGTCAAACTTCTGCTTCTTGGTTTTAGGTATAACTTAATGCCCAGTTTATTTGTAAGGCCATTAGAATAAATCTAATAATATATAAAATTCTCGTGTCATGGTGTTAAACTTTGAACTCCTCCGAAACGGCTTGACCGATTCTCATGAAATTTTGAGTGCATATTGGGTAGGTCTGAGAATCGGACAACATCTAATTTTCATCCCCCTAAATGTTAAGGGTAATGTTATGTTACCACCTTTAGGTCCACACGAATTTTTTTTTTTTTTAATTTTTTTGTCATTTTTTTTAAATTTGTTTGATTATGAGTCAGCATTAAAAAATACATACAACTTCAAATTTTCACCCATCTACGATCAACCGTTTCTTTTGAATCGCGATTTTAATATCGGCAATACAACGTTTGCTGGGTCAGCTAGTAAATAAATAAAATTTTTAAGGATCAATATGGTACCTTTCCAGTAGTCTGTTGATAGAGGTTGAAGAACTGTCTCAATTCGTCTTCACTTGCTGCACCAGGCTTGTCAATTTTGTTCCCCAGTATGAGTACGGGGCAGTTACTGAGAGTCTCGTCGGTGAGCAGCAAGTCAAGCTCGGTTTTAGACTCGGGCAGGCGGGCGCGGTCGCACGCGTCCACCAGGAAGACGATGGCGTCCACCGCGGGGAAGTAGTCCCGCCACACCCGGCGGGCTTGCTGATGACCGCCCAGGTCGAATGTGGTGAAGCGCATACTGCCTATTGATAGCTCCTCAGATGCTGTAACGAACAACACAATTATAACAATATTACTATTATTATTTGAAGAGGGTGGCTATTTCCTAGTCCAGGAATCTTTAATTCCTAGTAACACCGCGTCCAAACTTGAAATATTGTGTTCGCCACTCATACTAAAGCTCGTCGTCAAGCCCTGCCGCCTTTACGAACCGCAGTAATTCCTTGACGCGAGTGTTGCAAACAATATCTGGTGGCACGAAGTAGTCGCCAAAGATTGTGTTACGCTTACGGCCGCAGTCATTATAACAATATGTGTTCGACCGAAACTGGACTTTCCACCGAAACCGAAATCATCATCAGAATCTGATCCAGTTTTGGCTGGTACTGAATAAGTAATACTCAGTTCATACTTCATTTTGATTTATTTTATACACTTCGACAAACAGTCAATAGTTCGAACGTAAATTAATAGTAGATGGTTTGCCAAGGGAGCAAAATTCTATTTTTAAAGCGAGAGTGTTATTTGATTAGTGTGGAGTGGAGATTTATATTTGTCCACTCGGGTTTAAAATAATTTGAGGCTAGTGTTTTATATTTGAAAAATTTTGACAATTTTATCAACAATAAAATTACTACCTACTATGGTAACCATCAGTAAATTAAAGTGGAAATAGACAGGACATAGAATCAGGGGACACGAAAAATGATCAAAATCTATAATGTACAAGGAGATTAGTAGACAACATGAAAGCGACCACAGGTGGTACTTGGTTAAGATTGGATAGAGACTGTTTGTCACTTTGTGTGAAAAGGTAAATGGTAACAGTAGGAGGAGGCCTTTGTCCAAAAAGGCAGAAGACTAGTTTAAGCTTTAGTTTGTATTTTTTCTTTTGTTTCCGATTGAATAAAAGGCTTTATTATAATTAATCATTTTGCATGCAACTCTAACAAACAGTTTCCAATCAGAATTTGGGATGTAGTCATACTCGGTGTATTATATAATAGAGAGGTGAAGGAGACTGGCCTGTAAAGTACCTTGAAAAATGTATCTGCTTGTGTAACTCAGTAACAACACCCGCAAACATCCTACTAATATTATAAATGTGAAAGTTTGTATGTCTGGATGTATGTTTGAACTTCTTTAACGCAAACACTACTGAATGGATTTTGATGAAACTTTGCAATAATATAGCTTACACAGCAGAATAACGTATAGGCTATAATTTATACAAATATTGTGTGAATTATCTATACATTTAAATAAAATTGGAGTGTCTGTTTGTAATATTGAAATAACCGTTTTTTTTACTACATGTATATTATGAATACATATACATACACCAAATTAACATTTTTTACAATTCTTGTATGTCTGTCAGTCTGTCTGTTTGTTCCGGCTAATCCGGCGACATTTATTGGCAGGTAGCTGATGTAATAAGGAGTATAAGTTACTCCTACGCTACGTTTATTTTAGAAAAATAAAGCAATGTCCAAGAAACGGTCTAACTCTAAAAATAATTTATATGGCAAAACAACGTTTGCCGGGTCAGCTAGTCTTGATAAGACAGCTAGTTTATCAAAATTAATTCACAATTGTCTTGAAAACACTGGTTTTTACAATAGGATTTGGGCATGCCTTTCTCACCCCTCATTTAGGTATCGAAATCGTAAGTACGCATAGCGGCCCCATGGGCATGGCTATCCAGTAATGTGATGCAAATTTAAATTTTTAAGCTTCCTAAAGATGCTGAAACAATCTAAAGTCATTATTATTATTGAAATTACGATTCATGACCTATTTATTTCATATACTAAGTAGATTTGACTATGTTGTGGTCTTTCAACAAATACATTACTATCTGCAAGACTGTAGGTTTGACAATGAAATAATATTGATTTAAAATTACGATTACAAACTTTTATAAGATGACCTAGGTAGGTACAGCTTTAGGTATAGAAGACAACCCTTAGTCAGAAGAGGTAATAGGAGTCATGGGATAGAAAGAAAGGCAACTTTTAGGTGAATAAACGGCTGGATCACTTGGCGTTGCGTAGAGAAGTCGCTTCATTGTGTGTCTTCTACCGCATTTATCACGGGGAGTGTTCCGAAGAGCTGTTTAACCTGATTCCTGCCGCCGAATTCCACCTTCGCACGAGACGCCACAAGTTAGGATATCTTCCTCACCATCTGGATGTGTGGCGGTCCTCCACAGTGCTGTTTACAAGGAGCTTTCTTCCACGTACTACAAAGCTATGGAATGAGCTTCCTTGTGCGGTGTTTCCGGGACGATACGACATGGGTACCTTCAAAAAAAGCGCGTACACCTTCCTTAAAGGCCGGCAACGCTCTTGTGATTCCTCTGGTGTAGCAAGAGAATGTGGGCGACGGTGATCACTTAACAACAGGTGACCCGTACGCTCGTTTGTCCTCCTATTCCATAAAAAAAAAAGAATAAATGCAGGTTAATAGCACTGTGCGATTTGAATTACATCTTATTCTATGGCCGCAAGAGTCCCTATTTCTTTAATTGATTTTGCGGAGTGAGACTTCTGTACTTGTACATTCATATTCTTTGCTTGCGGACAGTATCAACACCCTTAAACATCATTGATAAGAGACCAGTTAATCAAAATTTACTCACAATTCTCTCGAAAACACTGATATTTACAACAGGATTCTACATAAAGCTAAGTCTACACCATAGTTTCTCAACCTTATTTTGCTCACCACCCACTTTGAGTATATGTTTTTTTCTAGAGTATTTTCGTGTATTTTTTGCCTTTTTAGACTATATTTTTTAATCTACCCACACCCATCTGCGCCATCTCAATGCCCCCTAATTTTCTCTGGGTCTTCTACTGCCCCCCGAAAGTCTCAAACGTCCTCAAGGGGGCGTTATCGCCCACGTTGAGAACCTATGGTCTACACAATAGTCACGTCACAATTTTTTATGGACCAAATTTGAGCTAAGGGCATGCAGAAAGTCTCAACCAAACCTGAATTAAAAACTAATTAGTATTCAGAACCTTTGTAACTTAGATTTTACGGCCTGCATTGAAAACAAGACTGACCATTTCAAATAACTCATTTTATATTTATATACAATTATAATTTAAATACATTATAAGAGAGTACATAGAAATATATTAATATATATTTCTAATTTCTATGTACTCTAAACTGGAAAACTTATGTTTTACTTTGCCTCAAGACTTACGAACACAAAAGGCACATACAGAGTTTATGAATATTTAATTATTAGTTCCTATTCCAAGGTAGGCTTCACATGTAGATTTTATATTATGCTAGCTGACCCAGCAAATGTTGTATTGCCGATATTAAATCCCGATACAATAGTAACTGTTGATCGTAGATGGGTGAAAATTTGAAGTTGTATGTATTTTTTAATGCTGACTCATAATCAAACTCAAATTTAAAAAAAAATGTCAATAAATTATAAAAAAATGGGTGGTCCCCTTAACATTTAGGGGGATTGAAAAATAGATGTTGTCCGATTCTCAGACCTACCCAATATGCACTCAAAATTTCATGAGAATCGGTCAAGCCGTTCCTCCGGAAGACACTAGAATTTTATATATAAGATTATTATTATAGAGCATTGCATTTCTTCATTTTAACTCAATAGCTTTTTTACACACAGTGGTCAGTTGGTTGGTGTCAGATAATCAGTTGGGGGAATCTTTGTGGGATAAAATGTCCTTCTTAAAAAAAAATTTTAACAAAAAAACAACCTCCTTCAAAAACACTTTTCCAAAACATTATTATAATGTGCACTAAAACGTATAAAAATAATTGCGTATTTTTATACAATCTAATTCTAGTTACGATTATTGTTATTTTTGGAATCTGTGTCCTTCCGCCGCAACCCGCCCTCGCCTCCTCACGACTCAAGCACATCTCTCCTATAACTATGTATTTAGTAACAAACCTATCTTGGATTTTACCGACTCCAAGATTACAATAATCGTAACTAGAATAAGATTAATGAATTAGATTGTATAACAATACGCAATTATTTTTATACTTTTTAGTGCACATTATATATATTGTTTTGGAATAGTGTTTTTGAAGGCAGTTGTTTTTCTTGTTAAAATATTTTTTTATTTTATGATTATTAGTGAATTTGAAGTACATTAACTAACAATTTGTCTAAATATGTGTAAATATACAAAAATTATCAATGCAGCAATGAACGTAAGTACTTTGCATTTTGATTACAGACAGGGTTCCGTTACTTTGTCATGGATTCCAATAAAAAAAGAATCATCGAAATCGATTGGCGCGATATTTAGTTATTCGTAAATTTATTATCCACTTTGCTGTAATGTATGTATAGCAAAATTTAAGACTTATGGTTTTCTCATGGATTCCACTGTCAGATCTCGACCAAATTACAATGGGACCACTCGGGAAGCACCAGCTTTCAAATAAAAAAAGAATTATCAAAATTGGTTCACCCTGTAGAGAGTTTTGAGGTAACAAACATAAAAAAAACCGACAAATTGAGAACCTTCTCCTTTTTTCAGTTAAAATATCAATAATTTTTAATTTGTTAGTAGTTTATTTATATTCAAACACAGTTATTATTCAATTTACAAACATTAGGAGAAATATTCAAGAATGGTATTAAGCTACCATATTTGTGATACATGTATGGTATGTATATGGTAATGTGTTACCATATTTTATAGACAAAGAAAAATAGCATTAGAATTCATTAATTGGTACAAAAGTAATATTAATAATCAATTAATAAATGGTCAAATCTTAATGGGATTATATTATTAATAGTCTTAGTATATTTGTTTACAATATTATTGAATAAAATCATATTGAAACTATAATAATTTTAATGTAGTTATTATGTGTTATTTCAGACTCAAATTAAAATAAATATGCATCATTCAATTTAATTTGAATAAATTATATTTTATTTTTCTTCACTCAAGGTTCCTTTAGTATAAAGTTTAAAGTCGGAATATTTTTTGTTGAGAAACAAAAAAATAATGTTTAAGCAATTTTAGAATTTTTGGAGAGATCTGAGTCATAACAACCTATACAAACCACATTGAGTAGGGTATTGTGATGGGCGTAATAATAATTTCCTAAAATAGTGTTATATTCAGTAGGGATTCCCAAAGTGGTTGATATCAACCCCTTTTAGTAAAAATTGGTTTCGACAAACAAAAACTGATTTTCGACAGCATGGTATAAAAATCAACCCCTACTATTTTTAACAAGTACATATTTGATATTTTGAAAATTGTGTGTAAGTTGTTATATGTAGCAAAAAAGAACTAAAAAAAAGTAGAGATTTTTAAAGTAATCTGGCTATAAGGTTAGTTCTTTTTGAAAAAGGGGTTTCTTACCTAAAATAGTTCAGGAATCCTTGATTGAAGTAGGAAGTAGGAATTTCAAACATTAATTAATTGCTAAGTAAACAACATGTGCCTTACTACCTCCAACAGGTCTGTAGTCATGCACACATAGTTTATTACCATTAAGTCTTTTCAAATATATCTAAGGTAATATGAGGACTGCAATAATACTATTTTATGATTACACATATTAACTTACTAGGATGTAATGTGGGTACATGTTGAGCAAGTCTGTCATCCTTCAACATATGTAACAGAGTGGTTTTTCCAGCATTGTCTAAGCCCAAGAACAAAAGCTTGCCAGACTTCTTATATAGACCTGAAATTAATTATTACTAATTAATCTCAAATTAACATTATTAAGACTTTATTGTTAAAAAAAATCTATGAATAAATTTGGTTAGAATATCATATCTTAGGTCAAAAAAATGGCTCAAGTGGTTTACATGGATGAACAAAGGTTACCATATCATTGATATAGGTAAATAAATTTTTAATGTTGTAATATTGATATAATTAGGTACTAAACTTACCCAAGAATCCTAGTACACCAGTAAACCAGTCCCAGATAAACATTATGAATCTGGAATACACAAAGACTTATTAGCTTTAAACTTTATCACAACGAGATGTATAATAAGGACCAGGTCTCAATATTTTCATATTTTAAAAAAAATACACAGTATGCCTGAATAAATAGCAGTTTATTTTACACTTTTAAACGTTAGGTTGATATGAAATGGAAAATCTATTGAGTAATCAGCAGATTGACACTTCGTCATGCGTAGTTGGAACTTACACAAGAACTTGCAAATCACTTCAATTCGAATACAAACTTATTAAAATCTTAAAGTATATTAAAACTAATGAATTATTATCACAAGTTTTCACACATAAAATCTTATTTCTTTACTAAATCCGCGTTTTTTACAATTTTATGACAGAGGTAAAATATATATTTGTTGGCAATGACGTATTCTACAGTGACTATTGAAATGAACTAGAATCAACCTATTTCCGGAATTTAAAACACCTACAGACTATAAAGTTGGTTTTTATTGTTAAATAGATAGATTGATACTAGTAAAAAAAATTGTTTTGTCACCTATTCTAATAAAACAGATTAAATTATTACTAGCTGCACCAGGTATTTGGTCTCATCGTGTTTAAATTAGATAAAACACGACATGTCCTTATTTGTTCGTTAGTATTATAATTTTAGAGACAGAGCGTTTCTCTAGTAAATACAACTGCTGACGATTCTTAGGGAATATATTTTTGGTTCAACTTCACACATAAGCAATTTCACTCAGATTCCACACGCATGAGGTTGGCGTGATTCCATTCATTAAAACTATTCGATAATGACCTATGTACGTAAAGCCGTAACAAATGCTAGTGTACCTGTTTAATCTTCAACAACACTCCTCTGTATTTTAAAATAGGTAGAAAATCTTCAGAAATGAGCGCATGGAAGTTATTATAGGCATAGGTTATCACGGATATATTTCTCAACTAGAAGTTTACTGTGTGCGCCTATTTTGCGTGGTGCGCCTCTGCCATCCCAACTCCTTAAGAATGTTACTCAAAACTCGGATGTGTTTGGCTTGGTATGTGGCCACACTACGGTACTTCAGGATTATATGTGTAGCCATCTTTTCACAAGCTTTGTTTGTCTATACACTAGTATATTATATAGTAATGCAATACATTACTATATGTATAATATAATAACGTATACCTGACGCTTAAGTCTCAAGTGGCTGTTAATACATTTGTGCGAAGTCAAGCTAAAAATTTTGCTTATTATAATATTCATGTGCTACATGGCCACATTATCTTTGGACCTCGCTAGAACGTGAAATCCCCTCTCGTTCCCCTTTTACCTTCGCACTTGCCCGTTGCGTCAGTACAGTTTGCAGTTTCATAACTATTTGTTTCATTATTACATAATCACATCACATCATATTATGATATTTTCGTGCTATCGCTGACTTTTGTTGGAGATAGTTCTGTAGTTTCTGATGTTCTGTGTCCCTATAACAGTTCTGTCTGGAAAATAAATACTTAATTTTTGTACTTAACCCACATCATTCCTATTCTCTCTTTCATTGATGTTTTATAATTATAATAATAATCAGCATCACAACGCCTTTGTGCATCTGCGGCATACGCAATCAATTTTGAGAAAATAAATGCATTTAGCGCCTTTACGTCAATTAATAATACAGATAAAATAAATCGTTCTTCATTTATTAGTAATAAAATTCTGGTGCTGCTTTTTTGCACATCGTAACAAAGCGGCTATGTGACGTCATCGACGTCAAGCCTAGAGATATGTAACCGGGTAGTACATTGCTATGAAGTATGATTTAATCGTCAGTGAATTATTTATTATTTTATTTATGTGCTGATAAAACTTTCACATTGTAAAAATCCATAGGATTGATTTTGCTACGATAGCAGCTTGAAGAATGATTATTTTAATCTGGTCACCTTTTGATTGACGTTCTGTTGAATTGTGTAAATTGAAATTTGACAATGGTGACAGGTGAACCGTCAGGCGTCAACCACCGTCAAACGACTGCCAAATTCCGATTTTCTTAGCCTTTTCATTTTTTGACAACTTGTAAGCAAAAGGTATTTTGTGTGGTTTTATAATTTTTTTGAGTTTTAATTCAAATTGCATAAAAATATTCATTTATATGTAAATAATTATATCATCTCAAGTGTATAGAGCAGTGACAACATTTAATGTGCTAAGATTACTGAGATAATTACAGAGTTAACTTGTGTTTTTGACTTGAGTGTTGTGTTTTGCAGGCTAAATCATGGCCCCAAGAAAAAACAAAGTTGCGAAAGAAGAGGTTCAAGTTACCCTTGGACCACAGCATCTGGTCGGTGAAACAGTTTTCGGAGTGGCTCACATATTTGCCTCTTTCAATGATACTTTCGTTCATGTTACTGATCTATCCGGTAGAGAAACTATCGCCAGGGTAACAGGAGGTATGAAAGTGAAGGCTGATCGTGACGAAGCTTCTCCTTATGCTGCTATGTTGGCAGCTCAGGTACGTTTCGTTTCAGTTCTGCATTCACTAATCAAAACAACAAAAACATTTTGTAACCTCAAAGTTTTACATCTTCTACAAAATGAAGAGTTAAATAGTATCATATTATGAATTTTATAAGTTAATTTGTTCCAAAAGGGCTTCTCCATGGGTAGAAATCTATTGTTAATAAAGGTTCTTGGTTTTTTTGCAATTATTTATCTCCTAAAATCTATGTATAATGTCCTAAAAAATTTTTCTATTTTATAAGTTTTTACATTTATTTCTAATGTGATGTCTGTATACATAGCTGTATACACACTGTTATTTTACTAAATACCTAAATATTAAGAATATCACTTTCCATGACTGAACAAAATTATGAAGAAATAAAAAGCTCATTTAAATTATCCCATTCATTATTTAAGCCTAATAGACTTGGTTCTGCAGCATAACATTAAAATTATATGTAAAAAATATATATAGTTTATTGCAAAAAAAACTGACTGCATATTTCTAACCACTTTATTATTACATATTTTAATGTCATTTAGCTAAAATGGTCTCAAAATAAACTCATTACAAGTGAATACTTAAATCTCTCAGCATCTTTAGACCAACACTGATTGTTAAATAAAATATAATATATAATTATAATACTATACAGATTTAGTCCTGCTGGATCCTGGTATTTGTGGGATTCAGCATAATTGAAATGTAAAATCAATCATATAAGGACTAATATAATGTATTTTAATTTAAATCCTGTTTAAATAACCTTAAAATACATTTCAAATGGTCGGGACACACATTATTATGTGCTTCATATGCAAGAAAAACATTAAAAGATAGAAATTGTAAAATTATTAATTTATTATTGTCAGCTGAAAAGGCTCCCTCAGCTTCCGTCATGCTTAGGAAGTTGCTGTTGTTATTGACTCATATTTGTATACATGTAATAATTATTTTAATTATTATAAGATTTACTTACTTGCTTGTTTTGTATGTGTCTTGACTTTTTATGGAAAAGGAGGACATATGAGCGTACAGGTCATCTGGTGTTAAGTAGTGATCACCACCCACATTATCTTGCAATAATAAGTAATAATTTAAGAAGGCATGTCATATTGACCCGCAAACACCTCATAAGGAAGCTCATTCCCCATTTTTGAGGCATGTGGAAGAAAGCTCCTTGAAAACCGCACTGTGGAGGACTGGCACACATCCAGATACTGGGGATGATAACCTAAATTGTGGCATGTCATGCGAAGGTTGAATTCAGCGGCAGGAGTCTGGTGAAACAGCTCTTTGTAGACACATGTGAACACTTCGACTTTGACATGATACAATGAACAATTGTTATTCCAGCATCTTCTCTCCTAGAAGGAAGGAATATTAATATCATATTCATTGCTAAAACATAACTTTGTTCGTACAATGTGTTCACATAATAAGTAAGTCATGGAGAGTTTCAATAGACAAAGGTTAAATAAAAAGAAACTCAATTGGTGCTGAATCCACATGCTTAAAGCATTTTTCAGACTACACTATACTATTTTGATATTATAGTATATCAAATAAGGACCTAATGCTATACTATATAGCAGTGCATTCACATTACGGGATATAAGCACAAGCATTTATATTATATGGCCAGCTCACTTGATTGTGATTTTTGGAAAGTGTGAACATGATCAACCCAATGGATTTGGTACCAGATAGTCTTGAATGCTCATCAAGCAATGATGACAATGGAATTTGACACTATCTTGTCATTAATGCCACGAAATAATGCCAGACCATGGATATCAAATTGAGAGGAGAATGTGGTGATTTCAAACTTTTTGAAGAAGGAGGAAGAGTGTGGCTCACTATATAGCACAGCATGAAATCAGCACACACTCAATTTTATTGCATACTAGCTGACCCGACAGATGTTGTTCTGTATATAATAAATAAAATAATGTTTTTATATGAATTTGTCAATAATATATCATAACATCAAAAATTACTTCGTAAAATATGCACCCTGCTGCCGTAATGAAATTGTTTCACAACAGAACTGTCAAACCATGTGTCAATAAATTCTCTCATAGAGATTATGTATCGACACATCAAAGGAAAAACAAATTTGATGTTTTTATTTAATTTAGCAGCATTTCCTATTTATTCACCTTTTAAACCGTCTCTGGACTTCTACAAATAATTCAAGACTAAAATTAGCCAAATCGGTCCAGCTGTTCTCGAGTTTTAGCGAGACTAACGAACAGCAATTCATTTTTATATGTATAGATAGTAAGCCAATAATATTGTGTCATACAGTGAAGTGTCCATTAATTAGCATTAATATGTATGGTGCGCAATATTGTTGTGCTATGAACTATATGTTGGATGCAATTATATTACTGCGTAGTCTGAAAAGAGCTTTAATGTTTTCATTATAATTAGTTAATGGTTTTAAAGGTGGTTCTGACATGTATAGAGGAAATGTGTTTTTATGCACTTCCAATTGGGTGATAGTGCACCAACTGTTATTTAATACCATTACTGAATTATATCAAAAACATTAAATAATTAACATTCAGGTTCACATAATTCTTCATACAAAAATGATTTAAGCAGGATTTTCTATTATTCATATTATAAGTTGCTGAATGTGAGAGCTAGAGAAGTTAGAGAAATTTTTATCTCGAATCATGAGAATTGGATGACATCTGTAGAGAGTCTAAGCAAAGTCACTGCTCTCAGTGTACTTTGACTTTACTTACATAAAATATTGCTGAGTCTGATAAAATGTGAACTTGACTTATGCATTGGACTGTTTTAGCTTATGCTCAGCATAATTTCAGTTGTCAAATAACTATAAGAACAAAGTTATTGACATGCTAAGAGAACACTCAGCTAAGTTTTATCTAAGTAAAGTCTAAGTAAGCTTTATAAATCTCATCCTTAGTGCCTCTAATCCTTGTTGGTAACATCGAATGAGTTCTTTGCAATAATTTTACACCTGCTATCCTACACTGTCTGCATGAAGAGATGTACAGAAATTCATTTCCTGTTTTAGGATGTTGCTGAGAAGTGCAAGACATTAGGTATCACAGCTCTACACATAAAATTACGAGCAACTGGAGGCAACAAAACCAAAACTCCAGGACCTGGGGCACAATCAGCTCTCCGAGCCCTTGCCCGTTCTAACATGAAGATTGGTCGCATTGAGGATGTCACACCTGTCCCATCAGACTCCACTCGCAGGAAGGGTGGTAGACGAGGACGCAGGCTGTAATCTTTTAGTGTAAGTCAACTGTGGATTAAAATAAATGATTTAACAGTTACTATGTTTTTTAATTTCTCACCTTAGATCATTTATACATCTAGATAGAATATGACAGCCGTGAAAACGTCGGAAAAAATTGAGTTTTGATCTATGTACTGTATGTACCTCTATTTTAAAGGAATGCACGCACACTAACACATTGTCATACAAATCGCGAATGTAAGACTATCTTGTCACGCACACTAAAGTATTATTCCTGGTCTGTTTTTATCGGTTGTCTAACAGCAAGAGACATCTAGACATATTAATTATCTAAGTTTTACAATAACTCAATATCATTGTCTTCATTTGAACTAATTTTGTCAAATACAATTACTTAATGATGAACAACGATAATATTTCCCATGTTAAAATGTTCATTTGTTTTCAATAAACAGCTTTCAATTTGCCAGCCAGTTTTTCAATTTAAATAAAACCTAAGATAAGTTACCTTGACATTTTTCGAAATATTTTTAGTTTCTTGTTGAACAAGATAGAAACGAGAAAAAAAGTATTATAATATATTTAGACGTTTATTAGCATAATTTTTCGGTTCTGCATTAATAGAGGGGTCAGGCGGAAGGATTTTATAACCATAGATTAGGTTTCTAATAACCATAAATACAGAGTTAAAGTCAAATAATCTTAAACTAAGCTTCATTAAAAATATTTAAATTAAATTACTGAATCAACCGTACCTATTTTCTGTAAAAGTAGAGCTCGTGAGAGGAATAAACATTAAAGTCAACCTGTTTACAAGTTTAACCTGATTCCTGCCGCCGAATTCCACCTTCACACGACACGCCACAAGCTAGGATATCAACCCCACCATCTGGATGTGTGGCGGTCCTCCACAGTGCGGTTTTCAAGAAGCTTTCTTCCACGTACTACAACGCTGTGGAATGAGCTTCCTTGTGCGGTGTTTTCGGGACGATACGACATGGATACCTTCAAAAAAAGCGCGTACACCTTCCTTAAAGGCCGGCAACGCTCTTGTGATTCCTCTGGTGTTGCAAGAGAATGAGGGCGGCGGTGATCACTTAACACCAGGTGACCCGTACGCTCGTTTGTCTTCCTATTCCATAAAAAAAAAGTAAAAGGCCACTTAAATCAAATTTTCAAGACGTAACAAATACGTTTGTGACGTGCTGCGTCCAATATATGAATCATGCTCAAAGTTAAAAGCGCGTCAAAAAAAATGTTTGTAATTTTTTTATTTAATGTATATTTACCAGCTCCTTTGCTCAGGATTCCGGATAGATTATGGGTACCACAACGGCGCCTATTTCTGCCGTGAAGCAGTAATGTGTAAGCATTACTGTGTTTCGGTCTGAAGGGCGCCGTAGCTAGTGAAATGACTGGGCAAATAACATCTTATGTCTCAAGGTGACGAGCGCAGTTGTAGTGCGCAGAATTATTAATCAGCTGAACGTCCTGCTCGTCTCTTATTTTCATAAAAAATGTATTTAAACGAAACAAAAACATTATTTTCATTAAATAAAAATTTGATACATCAACCTATAGAGGCTGAATTGTGAACATGATAGTAGTGATTACTGACAAAATTAGTTATAGCATTAGGAAAATGCAATTATTTCTTAACTATAATAAGGTCGACATGGCACCACAAGCAGCATTCGTTCAAGAGTTGACGCGCGGACCAGCCATATTGCTGTTCAATTTCGATAGTAAATTTTCATTTAATTTAACTTTGGTGACGTGCTATTCTAATTAAGAAATGCAAATAATATAATTATTATAATATTAGACTAGACACTAAAAGTACAGGTGCACCAATGATATACAGCGTGTTACTATTGGTCGCGATTATCACATACCATCCAGTGACCCTCGCTCGTTTGTCCTCTTCCATATAAAATGATCCGTATGTTTATTTATTTATTTTATTCCCCAGTGGTAACCTTCAACATTTATTTAAAGGTTGTGTTAATTATTATTATTATATTTATGTGCGTGAGTCACACCAGAATAGCATCACCCTATCTCCTCCCGTGGTTGTCGTAAGAGGCGACTAAGGGATACAAAGAACGGAACCTCGCGAATTGCTCTTTAAGTAAAAAAAGCTATTTCTTGTGTAGTTCTTGTTGTTAAAAAACTTACCTATCTCCACTATAAACCATGTGTGAGATACAGCCTAGGATTTTCTTCATCTGCTCCCCTCTATATAGAATCCTTGCTACGCCCATGTTGGTAGACCCCCCACAAGATAGACCGATGATCCGGTTGAGATCGCCTAAATAGGTTGGATGAGGTCAGCGCACGACCGAGCGTCGCGGTCGCGTCGTGGAGATCTTAGGAGGACGTTTGGCTGTAAAGTGTGGTATAATAGTTGAAAATAAAACAAAAGTACATAAGAACAATGTTTCCATAATTATATTTGTGACGATAAATATATACTACATTATCATGTGTAAAATAAAGATATTTATTATAAAGAGCACAACAGATATGCTATAGAAGCATGCCCCAAACTCCATAATTTTTTCTTAGACATTGGTTTACAATGATAAATATATAAAATCTATTTGTTATTGCACACATCTGATGAATTCACTATATTTACATCACTACAAGTTTACAGAATAATTTTTGTACAATGTCGAAAGCTAAATAATTGATGAGATCAAATTTATTATAAGTAGTTATAGGTACCTACAAGGGAGTTTATTAGAATAGTTATGAACAATGTGTCTAAATTGTAATAAAACAAATTAAATCGTTAGTCCATTTGTTTGCAAAACAGCAACTTATACTTGACAGATATGCCTAGGTATTCTATGCATATATACCTAATAAGACCAAAAAAAATAGTTATACTCTATTCTGAATATTTTTAACAGAATACTTGCTCTGTGTTCTGCAGACAATATCGAAACCAAAAAAGTAAAATTATAGATTTGTTATAATGTAAGTTTCTATGTCCGTGTAAAACACAAAAAAACTACTGAATAGATTTAATTAAAAGTGATGTCTTAAGTGTACATATGCACTTAATAATTTGTAAAAGTGAAAAACAAAGATGTATTTCATATACCTAAAGTTGGACACAATGTCTTTGGGACCTATAGTTTGACAGCACTTACAAGATTTAAATAACTAATTCCAGGTTTAGCCAACACAAGAAAAAAATCAAAATAAGATTTCTTCTAAGGTATTAAAAGTCCATATTACATAATTGTTACACAAACATTTAAACGAAGACAGAAATCACAAGACATAATTCTAACTTCTATACAAAGGCCAACGAGACAAGATAATGAAAGTAAACAAACGGACATTATACTGAGTTATATTGGCATCAATAAGATTCGGCCTGTTCCGACCAATCATCTTTGTCTTAACAGACGACAACGATTAGAGCAGGGAATCCATAATTTGTATATAATTTATTAAAATAAAATGTTTTGAAGCCCTGAAACTTTGTTTAGATTATTTATTTCGTCTCGTTGGCTTTACTATAGAAGACAATATCAAATAACACTTCCATTGACAAAATTGGTTTCATGGCGGACATTTTGATATAAAGACAAAATGGCGAAGCTGGCTGTTACAAAATCTTGAACTGTAGTCTGCCAAAAATCATTGACATATCATCGTAGGGCTGACAACTGGCAATAAAAGCATCGAGCGAGATGCACACTACAGAGGCAATCTGTCACTTTCCAATAAAATGCAATGACACTTTAAGTGTCAGTATAATTATCAGCCGAAAATAAATAAAACGGGTGATCATAACATTGTTTCACTTACGGGCGTTCCCAATATACTAACTACACATAGAGATAAATTACTACCTTCTGCTGTCAGTAATTAGCTGTCAATAATCTGAAGCTGTCCCAATGTACCCGATAAGTCATTCTTATCGCCTTATATTGGGACGCGTGAATTGCAATTTCCATACTTCTATCGCTGGTAAACTATACGTACGTCCTATTGACAGACAGATCAGTTAAAAATTTCTCACAAAATTAAAAAAAAAAAAGGTTTATTTATGGCTTTCAATTTATTGTGAGACTAGTTCTAATCACATTTTTAGGCTGACAAGAAGAAAGAACGCGAAACGCTTATTTGTCGATTCGGGTTAGGCACTATGGAAAATGAGTCTTTCCTTCTGTAGTATTATAGGTTTCACTTATCAATATAATTTTTTCAAAGTAATCAGTCCAGTTTGAAAGATAAACTTAGATTTTTCTTGTGTGTGTGTTTGTCATTACTATATAAATTGAGTTGGTATTGTAATGAATGTAAGTAGAAAAAAAATTCTCAATATTTCCGCATATTGTATGGTAATTTATCTACTCAGCACCACCAAAAAATAAAGAATATATATCTAATACCTTTATAATTTTACTAAACTTCTAAATTGTATTAAATACAAAAGCACAGAAGGGTGCTATTCACTATATAAGTACAAAAACATATTACAAAAGACATGTACACCTCGAACATTATTCACTGACAAACAATACACAGATTTAAGAATATATTTTTGTAATTTTCTATTAAAGTTAAAACACTTATTCATACAAAAAATTTTGGTAATTCAATACGAATTTAAAACTATTTATCGCCATACTTATATTAATCCATATGCATCGTGGCGCTACATTAAATGAACACACGCTCAGAGCTAAGTATCTAACCATTAACAAATTAAAGTAAATAATTGAAAGTTTCAAACAAAGTAATTATACTTTTATAAACCAAAATTTTGAATCACCCTTACGTGGGCGGTATTCGCATACGAGTTCTGATGGCTACGATGCGACGCGGCGTGGAATATGTGAGTGCCTCCGCTAGCTCACGGCTACTAGATTACTTACAGGATATTTCGAAATGATAATATGGAAATTTTCTTCATTTTTACAAGAGTACGGTTGAGTAGCTTTTCCCGTGTGCTCATTTTATGTCGCATCACACTGTGGATATTATTAATTCTAATTTTTATTCGAAATTTAAGATCGTATGTCCTTTTGTACATTATTGTGTATTTTCGATTTTTATGTCAATTATACATGGTTTCATACAAGACAACATAAACTATAATACAAGAACAACCTATCCGCACCAAATATCGAATTTATTTATTCAGAATCACCCCGGGTAAGCTGCGAGCGTGTCGACTCCAAAGCCGGTCTCGCTCGCGGCTTGCGCTACAATGAAGTCTTTAGGCGGATTTTTTTCAAGTGGGACGGCGATTGGTTCGGGAAGGAACGGCGCTTGGAACCCATCGACATGGTCTCCAAGTGCGCGCCACTGTGGCCGGACAAGACCGTGCCGCCCGTGACGTCATCCCACGTGCCGCTCAACACATCCTCGGAAGATGAGGACGCCATCGCGCAGCAGCGATTGGCAGACCTGGTGACTGCACCGCGAATGGACCTCGCGTAGCTGCACTTCTTGCTCAGTGTCGAAGACATCACAGAAGTCCTCGGACTCGCCGAGTCGTCTGCCGACCGCCGGTTAATCTTACCTTTCGCGATCTGCGTCTTGTTCGCGTTCGGCTTGCGGATGGGGAACACGTTTTTGCGTTTCGAAATCAACGACTTCGGCTTCGGCTCATTGTCTGCCAAGTAGCGGGACGACGTTTTGACCGGCTCGTCCTTTTTGCTAAACTTCGCGCCGATCATATCGTGGCTCGACCGCTGCGTGAGCCTTACGGGACTACTGCGCCGCTTTTCCGGGTCTGATTTCGCTCCAACATACGTGTTCTCCTTTTTCTCCTCGGTAACCTTTCCTTTAGACCTGACGTAGATGCCCAGTCGGCTAGGTGATGAGGTCTTTGTACGAAGACGTGGCATTGTTATCTAGAATATTATAATACAAACTTTAGCTAGGGTACCAATTTAAATTTATTAAAATATAATTTAGTAGCACTAGTTGTCTAGTGTTAGTATGAAAATCAGTCAATCTAATTACCTTACTAATATTATAAGTAACCTGCCCATTTATAGAAGTTTAGAGATGAAATTACACTGAAAATTAAACAGTATTGTTATAAACAAAAGTTCAAATAAAACAAAGACTGCAAATATAAAAATGTGTAAACAGTTTATATAGAGTTTAAGATAAGTATTTTAGATTTTCAATAAATTTTAACACACAAACTAATATTTTGAAGTGATTATGAAAAAAATAAAACAATTGATATATATCTTAATATATATTATGTCTTTTGTGCGTCTGTTGTAACTGAACTCCTCCTAAACGGCTGGACCGATTTTAATGAAACTTTGTGTCTGACTTCAGGTGGATTCGAGAATGGTTTAGATTCACAATTGAACTACCTCCTAAACGGCTGGACCGATTTTGATGACATTTTTGTGTGTTCCAGTGAATTTGAGATTGGTTTAGATTCTCAATTCAGTCCATATAATATAATTCTCCTGCTCATGTGTATGTTAGTGAACTCCTCCTAACGGCTGGACCGATTTTTCAAATTTAAGACGTGTGTACAGGACAACGTCTATTCGGTCCACTAGTACTTATGATATATTATAAACTGCCTCATTCTACTACCAAGCAGTAAGGTGCAAAAATGTTTCTATTTATGTTTTAGTTTAGAGATCCAGCACCTATAGTTTGCTGACACCTGCTAACGGTAATGAGTTTACAATTTTACATTAACATTTTGTGTTTCCATTATTTTATTAGTGATTTAAAATAAGACAATTAAATTTATGTAATATATTGCCATCCATAGGTACTTTATTTCCAGATTTTATTTTATATACTCGCTTTGATTCATAATAACAATAAAATAACTATATTATTATTAATTAATATTTTATTTTATATACTCGGTTTGATTTATAATAACTATAAATTAATTATATTATTATTAATTACAATTTTATTTTATATACTCGGTTTCATTCATAATAACTATAAAGTCATTATATTATTATTAATTATAATTTTATTTTATATACTCGGTTTGATTCATAATAACTATAAATTAATAAAAGCTTACAAGCTGCTACTTCAGAAGTCAATTGCTGGGGCTACTGAAAACCAGTGCTATATTTGGTGACAATCATTACTGTAACACAATAACTATTTTCTTTTATATTTTAAGTAATGAATTTTATTATACGAGAGCTGCACTAAAACTATTGGGAATCAAGGAAGTGACACAACATTACTATTTAAAAATGTATTTATTGCTTTTCGAAGTATTCTCCGCGAAATTTGACACATTTTTCCATACGATGGAACCAATCATTGAAGCAACCATTCCATTCGGAAGTTGGAGTCTCCAAAATGGCCGTTTTGTAGGCTGCCACAGCTTCTTCAGGTGATGAAAATCTCTGACCACGCAATTTATTCTTTATTTTAGGGAAAGTATAGAAATCATTAGGGCTTAGGTCGGGGCTGTACGGCGGATGGTCTAATAATTCTATGTTTTCTTGCTCTAAAAACTCTTTTGTTCTGTTCGCGGTGTGAGAACTCGCATTGTCGTGATGGAGGATGATGCGGCGGTTGCAGTTCTCTTTACAGAGTTCAGAAACGACCTGTGGCAAACAAATGCTAGCATACCATTCTGCATTAACCGTTCTTTGTCCCTAAAGAGGAATAGTCGCAATATGGCCGATTTGCAGATAAACGTGGCCACCATTTTTTTTTGCAACACTCCGTGAACGAACAATTTTTGTTGGCTTTAACTGATTTTCGAAGACCCAAACTCGTGAATGGTTTTTGTTTCGGGTTCGTACGCGTATATCCAGGATTCGTCACCCGATACGATGTTATGTACAGCATTTGAGGATCCTGCGTGGAATCTTTCGAGAGTTCTGACGCACCAAGTAACGCGAGCCGCTTTTTGCTCTTCACAGAGCAAATGCTGTATCCATCGGGAAAACAACTTTTTTACACCTAATTGTTCATGCAAGATTATATGTATTTGACTCATGCCAATGTCTATTAAAAGTTCCCTGAATTTCGCGGTATGTCACATGTCGATCTTCCTTAATCAGCTTACGAACTGCATCAACGTTTTCTTTGGTGACTGCGGTTTTTGGACAAACTTGACGGGGATCATCACTGAGCTTGATACGTCCACGTTGAAATTTAGCAAACCAGCGATAAATTGTGGTTTTGGATGGGGCTTCATCACCAAATGCAGAAATCATCCGGTCAACACACTGTTTAAAAAGATTTTAATATGACAGGAACAGTGGAAATATTCCATTCGCGATACTTTTAGTGCAGCCCTAATTAGTTTTATTTTATCTAAGATCCATTCTGTTTTGTTATTCAATTGTGTGGCGGTGTTTTTATTCTATTGTATTGCTATGTTTTTGTTTTTCGTTATCATCCTGGGCAGCGCCGAATTGTAATTGGGCAGGGCGAAACGTTACCTATATTTTTCAATAACATATCATCCAAATAAGCCTTTAAAACTCTTGACAACACACTTGCAGGTAGCGTGTATTTTATTTGTTACTTTAAGGCTAACAATCCAATAATACTTCTGCTTTTAACTCTACATATTACATCATTAGATCAGTCAACTGTCTTATTGCAAGTTAAATGTATATGACAGTCTCTCAAAGAAAAATTTAAAGAAATAAATATTATGACTGTTCATTGTCAGTACATTTATGAAAATTTAATATACGTTCACAAAAATGGTCACCTTTTTGCTCTTAATAGTGATTTTCATTATTATAACAATAGAAATACGGGATTGCTTGTAACTAATTCTAGTAGGCTTCATAAGATACATAATAGCTTCACGGGTAAATGTATTTATTCACTTCTATAATAAAATCCCTATGAAATGATTGTACAATATTGTATATTTTTATTGAAAAGAACGCAAAAAAAAAATGCGGGAGAGTTTCTTGCGCCGCTTCTTCTCTCTCAGAGCGCCATTTGTTTCCGAAGCGGTAGTAGTATCTAGTAGTTATTAGAAATGACATCAAAAAGAATTCTATAGGAATCAATTTTGAGAAAATAAATGCCTTTTATGTATCCGAGATTTTCGTTATATCAAAACTATTTAATAAAAATATAGCTAAATTTCCTAAACATCTAAGTGTCTTTAAAAATGACGTATGAATGCACCACGTGTGCATTAATCACGACACTCTCGGTTTCCTTATCTATATACTCATAATACCAATACACCTACCATACCTTTTCGATATGTATTATAATCTTTAATATCTTTTGCTTTTGAACAAAACACTTTTAAATTTAGTTAAAACGTGTGCAATTGTAACTGTTTTGAATTCGAGTTTTGCGTAAAAGTTACATTTTTATTTTATTTAACCCGACGTTTCAAGACCTTTCCGAACCTCGTTTTCAGGGGGACTGCAGATGAAATGAGTCAAAGATAGCATTTGTCATAGTTGTCATTAAGTTTAGCGCCAATTATTTCCTGGGAGGTGGTATTTGCTGTAGACAATCTAATGTAAAAACAGTTACAATTACACGCGATTTAATCCTTCAAAAGTGTTTTATTTAAATGTGTAACACTCGCGTTAATCAAAGTTAATACTATCTTTTTGCTTATTTCTAAATTACTAACGTATATTTAATATGTTAACTTTTTTTTAGATGGGCAAACCGCTACGTAACGTAACGCGTTACGGCGCCAGTCTGTCTGCCTTCCCTTTCTCTCACGAATAGCGCAACGTTAGGCTCCTTCCCTCTCAATCTTACCAATTGTTACTTTTAAAGGATTAATTATTGATATTAATAATGTACATACAAATTCTAATGAAGATATTCAAGAATTGTAACAAATGATGTTTTATTTTACAATCAATAAAAGATTTTATTAATAAATAACCTTTCCTTACACTATCATATTATTTATACATAAGTTTTAAATAAAAACATCTGCAAAGTGACCTTGACAATCTGATTTATGTGGTGCAATGAGAATGCAATGAGTTTAAATCCAGAAAAATGTCACATAATTCGATTTAGTAGGAAAAAACACACACCAAAGAGACTTTATCAGATTAATCAGGTAACCCTGAATGAAGTCAACCACACCAGAGACTTGGGAACCATTCTAGACAGCAAATTGCGTTTTAACCTGCATATCGACGATATTGCCAACAAGGGATTTAGAATGTTGGGGTTCGTTCTTCGCAACTGTAAAGAATTTAAGAGGCCGAGGACTAAAGTAGTAGTTTATACCTGTCTCGTACGAATAGAGATTATCGATATTATTAGATATCTAGAATATTGCAGTTCTGTGTGGAATCCGCACTACGAGATATATGTAAAGCGGTTAGAAATTGTACAAAAGCGGTTTTTATGGCACTTGTCCTACAGTTGCAACTTGTCTAGGCACCTTTCAAGTTATAAAGATCGTCTGCTACATTTTCGTCTCAAATCACTTCGACACTGTAGAGAAATGCTTGACACCATGTTTCTGTACAAACTTATTAATGGAATTATAGATAGATTATAGATCTTTTATCTTTAAAATAACTATTAATATTCCTAGGAAAGTACAAAGATTAAAGAAACCTCCTTTCAATATAAACGGAACTAAATCGAATTAGGGACAAAGCGCTCCACTATACCGATGCATGAAAAGTTACAATTCGATTCATAACATAGTCCCTGTTGGTATAGCAACCAAGAAAGGCAGAACTAAGGAAAGCTTAGAGATAGACATTTTCTCAAATTCTATAACACAATTTAAGTAATTGGCGGATGAGACTATAAAAAATCATCTTAGTTAGTAGGTAGTTAATTGAAGTATGTAAAATATGAATTTAATAGAATTATTTAATTTTTAATAATTATTTGTTTTTGTTTGTTGTATTAATTTGAATTATTATTTGCTGTAATTAATGTAATGAGCTTAATTTTATTTATTCTATTGTTAGTAAATTGTTTTTTTTAACCTGTTATAAGTAAAAACTGTAGATTCATTTAATTATTATATTATTACTATAAAATTAATAATTTAATTATGTATGTACCATTAATTTAATTGTGATTTAATTTTTAATCTAAGACATAATCGTGATTTAATTTTTAAAACAGAAATTTTTACTTTGTAATGTACTTGCTTTTTATATAAGAATGTTATTTGCGCCTATAATTGAGGTAGCACTCAACTTCTATTTTTGTATATATATATTTTTTGCATGAATTAGTGTATACTTTGTTGATGCAATAAATAAATAACCTAAGCTGTTCTCAAGTTAAACAATTTCAATATTAAAAAGTTCAATTTAGATTGGTTTAAGTTCTGTGGGGTATGTTATCCCAGACGCACTTATTTTTTTTTTAAGTTAGAATATCTAAAGAGCGTACCTGTGGCCTCATTGTCCTTGAATGCGAGCGCAGCCACTCCCTCACCGCGGAGATGTTGCGATGCTCTGAACACGGAAGACGAGAGTTGGGATGTTGACTCGTTAAATCCAGGATGGATGCCCCCAGTGACCGTCCCACCTACATACGTCGTGTACATCAGAGATTATTTATCACTCAGTCGACTAGATAGATTAGATAGATAGGTGTGGGTACTTCGACCATCAAATATGTGTGCAGCTGGAATAGAAATGACGACATGACGTGATTCTTCAGATGATCATTATTGGAAAATATCTCTCGTCTGCAACATTTATTTATATTATACTAGCTGACCCGGCAAACGTTGTTTTGCCATATAAATTATATTGATCTTGTGCTTGCTAGTTGATAAGAGATGGCGCTAGTTGTATTCATTAGTAACAATCACACTTCTTTTATATTTTGTATAATTCACAATATAGTTTTATAAATTATAGCCTATTTGTTATTCTGGTGTGTAAGCTATATTATTGTAAAGTTTCATCAAAATCTATTCAGTAGATTTTGCGTTAAAGAAGTTCAAACATACATCCAGACATACAAACTTTCACATTTATAATATTAGTAGGATTACATCCCAGCCTATCCTCTTCTAAGAAGTTTTGACACAGTATTTATATATATATATATATGTGTGTTTGTGTGTGTGTGCTTATGTATCTACGCACGCAAGAAGTTATACTTCTTTGGAGTAACAAAACAAAAATCCTTAAAAAAATTATTCCACATGCTTTTATTAATCCCGAAAGAGCAATATTGTAATTAAGACATAAGAGTACATTACTACATATATAACCAATAAAAATTAATTTTTAAATTTAAATGTCATTAAATTGTTTTTATACAAAAGATTTTTTTTTATGGAATAGGAGTATATGTAAGTGATCACCGCCGCCCACAATCTCTTGCAACACCAGAGGAATCACAGGAGCGTTGCCGGCCTTTAAGGAAGATGTACGCGCTTTTTTTGAAGGTACCCATGTCGTATCGTCCCGGAAACACCGCACAAGGAAGTTCATTCCACAGCTTAGTAGTACGTGGAAGAAAGCTCCTTGAAAACCGCACTGTGGAGGACCGCCACACATCCAGATGGCGGGGATGATATCCTAACTTGTGGCGTGTCGTGCGAAGGTGGAATTCGGCGGCAGGAATCAGGTTAAACAGCTCTTCGGAACACTCCCCGTGATAAATGCGGTAGAAAACACACAATGAAGCGACTTCTCTACGCAACGCCAACGCCTCTTTTACATTTTATACATATTATGCATTCAAATTGATTTAATTCTCGTCTTACTTCTGGTTCAGTAGACGTATGAGTTAAAAGAGGCGTAAGTAAGCTGAAGTATGATACAAATGGTCCAGTTGACTAACTAACGTCAGGGTGTCGAATATACGTGACGGTGTGTGGGTTATAAATAAAAATTATAAAAGTTCACTCTGTAACGCGCCAAAAGAAGCATAACTTCATAAAACTGATCGACGAGTTGCGACTGCGTCGCGCATGACCTAATCGGGTTAAAGTCAGCGGCACACTGCCTCCTAGGGATGATCGATATTCATCGATGGTGAATAAATATCGATGCTAAGCTGGAAAACATCGATGTTTTGATATCGATATATTGATTTTAGAAGAACAAAATATCGAAACGTCAATTATTCTTTGGGGGGCCATCAGACGGACCCGCTGATGCCCTTTGTAGTAAAATACCTTATGTCAAAGTTATAATATGTATATCTATTACATTTAAAACGCTCAGTTTGAAATAAATTAAAAAGGATTCTTTTCTCGTAAGAACCATAAAAATAACACCAGTAATAATTTAGAAGAAGTAGCAAATTTAAAGCTGGAATCAGCTTCTTTTCTAAAAAAATTTCATTACATTAGGTATTTTGGTTTTACAAAATCTTCAAACGCTCAGAATGCAGATCATATATCAGTCCCTAATATTGAGTGTGGCGCCACAATGTCGACATTAAATAAACATACACTTAACTGTTATCATAAAAAAATACTTTTAAAAATTAAAGTAAATAGGAGTTGAAATTTTGTAATTTTTAAACAAACAAATTATATTAATTGTATTGTGGTATTAGGCCCTCCAATATTGAATGGGGTAGTGACTCATGACACAATCCACATTCTTTTAAAATCAGCACTCGATAACTTAGGGGTTTTCGTGGTATTTAGATACTTATAGAAATTTTATTGTATGCTTTGTTTTGATCAATAAGTACGACCTGTATAGCCGAGTGGTTAGCGACCCAACCTACTAAGCTAGAGGTCCCGGGTTCGAATCCCGGTAGGTGCAAGCATTTATATGATGAATATGGATATTTGTTTCCGAGTCAATGGATGTTTAAATGTATTTATGTATGTTTATATGAATTTATATATGTTTAAGTAAGTAAATTGTATTAAATACATCATTGTCTTGTAACCCATAACACAGGCTATATATTATGCTTAACTTGGGGCAAGATAATTTGTGTAAAAAGTGTGTCAATTTTATTATATTATTATAAGTGAAAAAAACAAATAGAATGTGTATAGATTGATATTACTACAAATATACTCTACACTTCCAACTCTACTACTACTCTTTATTTACATACAGGCATCCCTAAGGACTTTTTTTTGTGTATTGCATCTAATGTTAATAATTCAATACGCCTTTGCACATGTGAAAAGACTAGGAGAGGCAAAATTTTGATATTCAAAAGTGTCATATAAATATCTAAATGAATAAATATAACTTGGCCAAATCTCAAACGTATACCGAAAGAAATATAACGCGTGGTAGTCGAATAATAATTTTAAAAATCGCATTGAAGACAAACTGCTTTATCGACGCATACGCGCCATCTTGTTTTTGCTTTAAGTGCCATAGATATACAACTCTGTCATTTGAAGTTTATTAAATACAATAGAATTTTTGTAAAAGTGAAACTTTTATATCGACGTATGGCAGAATTAAAAAAAGAAATCGTCACAGTATTATGTTACGCTCGACGTTGATGATTATGATTATTGTAATGTCAATTAATCAAATAATACTATTATTCAAGAATTACTACACCGATTTTCATGCTGTTTTTACCAGGGGATATATTGGTTCTGGAGGACGGTTTTATCTTATAAAATACGCAATAGCATATGCCTATCTCTTAAGGAAAACATAGGTAGTTTTCCATTTACTTAATTAGAACATGAATTAGTTTTAAAATGCACCAGCAGAGTGCGTAGTTTAGTGTTAAAAAAAATATTCACAGAGTTAGCAATCTAATAAGAAAGTAAGAAGTTGTCTTCTTCATTTTGATAAATATGTTCATATCCACGAAAATATTTATGATGTCTGCTTCATTCAATGATTCGATCAAACCATAGCAATGGTGACAAAAGTATATTTCTGTTCAACAAATTTGTGTACAATTTAGAATTCTAAAATGAAATTGTATTCACATTTTAAATGTGGTATATAAATTTTAATAGTCAATGTTTGTACCTTCATTAGTTATACCTTTATTTATTTAGAGCATTGGTAACAAGACCAACAGCTCAAACCAAAATACAATAAACGAAGAATATTTAAATCATTTTTCGGCAAATTTGTACCTTTATCTATATTAACATTTTTTTTCAACACAGTCTGAATTAAGTTTTATTATTTCTAAAAATCTACGACGAAACGAAAGCTTTCAATTTTTTTTCAATAATAAACAATATTACTACCGATATTAAATAAAATTTGGATCAATGCCAACTTATAGAAAAAACACACGTTAAGTTTCTGCCACTGGGTTGGTATCTATTCTACGCATAACGCGAAAGCAGTACTTATGAGAGTGCTCGGTTGTGCGAAGAGTTGCTGTAGTTGGAACACCATTATGCCGCAAAATGCGCTCTAGTGCTGTAATTGGAAAACAGTGATACTATATATACATTTTTAGTTATTTATGCAACTGTTGTGTAATAAGGGGTATTAAAACACGAATGTGGATGTGATAATAGTATCACATGAGTGTTTTCAATACCTAATTATCAACAGTTGCATACAAGACTTTATCTACACCCAAAATATGAATCCTCTAAAAGATTCTGAAACATTTAGCAGCCTACACCAGTCCTAGTAGTAACCTAATATCATCCATTACTGATTATATACAAATAAACTAAGTAATTATGAAACAATTATTTTACTATTAATTTACATTTTGTATAGGGCAATAATTAAAATTCACTAGAATATAATGTTCTTTTGCAGCGTTTAAAATGAATCACTCATTTTTTGTAAACAAAACAATAAAAGTATCGAAGAAAAATGGCGGGGATTCGAATAACCATCTTTTTTTTTACGGCGTGCGACGTTCTGGTTGTGTGGAACGCGCGTAAACGAAAATGTTCTTTTTTTGAAATTCATACAGATACCACGCATCGAGCAATAAGGATGTGGCTGTCTGTTGAAACTCTTTGCGCATGAAGGGATCGAAAAAAACATAGGAGTGTTGTTATGAAATTCAGTACAACATTACAACACTCGTTTGGGTGATGTAATGGTTATTAGAACATTGGGTGTTTTAATGTTGGCAATAAGCTAACTGTTTCAGCAACTTTAATAGAAGATTTAAAGCATGGGTGTAGATAAATAGTTATTTCAAAAATGGGCAATTATGAAGGTATTTACACAAATACGGTATTAATCCTTCTCATTTTAAATGGCTTGACCATTTCATGAAGATTATTTTTTTTACTTTACATCAAACAAATTAAATGAAGATCTTAGGTTAAGAGATAGGTATAGCACAATTAAAATAATTCGCAAAGAAATAAATATTTAATCACCAAAAATATTATTTCGGTGTACTTCTCGTAGATGGTGTTTTCCAGTTCGGTACAAAATATAGGTTTTTCCATTGTTTCAATAGAACTGAAAATAGGTATAAAAATAATGTCTACTAGATTCACAGTCATAATAATTATTCCTTCACACCTTCGTAGTCTCTCCTATCTAAAAACACACATCTAATATATAAAATTCTCATGTCGCGGTGATTGTAGTTAAACTCCTTCGAAACGGCTTGACCGATTCTCATGAAATTTTGAGTGCATATTGGGTAGGTCTGAGAATCAGACAACATCTATTTTTCATCCCCCTAAATGTTAGGGGTGGTCCACGCCAAATTTATTTTTTGGACATTTTTTTTAAATTTGTTTGAATAATCAAGCCAGCATTAAAAAATACATACAACTTCAAATTTTCACCCATCAACAGTTACTTTTGTATCGCGATTTTAATATCGGCAATACAACGTTTGCTGGGTCAGCTAGTATTACATAAATGAAACAATGCACATGGTAGGCGGAAATCGGAGTATTTATTGCCATATGCCAATGGGTGGCCAGCAACCGTTTTAGACAATATTGAGAAAAAACCAAACGGCAAATATTACATTTAAAAAAAAACTATTTTTAATGTAATTATGTGTATATTAGGCATGTTAATATAATTACTGTAAGAAATTAATATGATTTGTAAGTAAATAAGATCGAATCATGGTTTCTTGTGGTATATCTGTTAATATTTGTTTATTGTGAGCAACTAACAAAAAAATACTTGCGAATTTCAACGGATTTACACATTTCCTGCAGATACTTTTTGATTGTAACTCCTACATTTGTTGTAAATCCTACATAATCTAATCAGGGACAAACCTTCGCAGGGTCATCTACGAAAATCTCCAAATCCTTAGCGCGTAACATCTGAAATATTTTGACATCTCAAAATACAAAACGTGTCTGACTATTAGATTAACCGTGTTATTCATAATGACTTACCGGAGATTTAAAACATCGCTAATATACGCTTGTTAAAAAATAGAATTTATAATCGCATATTAGACCTAAAACGCTCATTATCTCTTCGATAAAGCTGACGTGACATAAAGTAGCTAGGACCCTTCTATAAATCTATTTTAAGCACTCGAACGCTAATAAACATGGCCGACATCGATCAGCTGTTCGTTATTTATTGTGATAAATAGCTTCCCGCTCAAAGTTGTTGGATATCCGTCATAGATTGACAACCGACAGACTTTGATTTTTGAAGTTTGAAATTTTATTTTATTTTACTTTATTCGACAAACCAACAATATTTATGCACAAATGTAAAAATATCTCCCTTACGCAGGGAGTCAATGACATTGTGACGAAAGCAGGTTGATGTGGAATTAAATAAATTAAGTTGCTGATTATTTTGAGAAAGTGTATTAAATTGGCGAGACATACGATTGATGTAGGAGTGATATGCTAGGTTAGTACGGCTACGATTATCTTTAAATATGTTGTACGTTTAGGGATTTTACAATTGAAATTTATTTTTGGTAATAATGAAGTATCCGTTTGATTATTAACTATTTTATGAAGTAGCATCGTGTCAAGCAGCACACGACGTAAGCAACTTAAATATTTTAAACTTGATCCTCTAGATCAAGTTTAAAATATTTAAGTTTATCTTCATAAGAGAAATTGACTAGTTTTCTGTTAAATTTAAATAAAAGTCTTCGTAGGAATCGTCTTTGGACAGACTAGGTGGTGTCAGCGTAAGTTTTTTGGTAAGGGGACCAAACAGGAGAACCATATTCTAAGACACTGCGAATGAAGACATGTGTAAAGATGCATAAGGCTTAAAGGATTCTTGAACCCTTTTGTAATTCTGAAAGTAAACCTCATCATCTGATTAGCTTTCGCAATAATGTTATTTATATGTAAATTAAATGACAAGGATGTATCAAAAGCTATTCCAAGGTCTTTAGCATTAGTTTTAGTAAAAGTAAGCACTAAACATTTACTCACATACAAAAACATTGTATTTTCTTCACACCACAGTTGAACTGAGTTTAAATCTGTCTGAAGAGACACGCAATCTTCAACACTATTCACTTCGCAAATCATTTTGACATCGACTTTTGACAACTGACAAACTATTGGCATTGAAAAGATGTCTGTTTTCATTGACAGTTCCTCATTAAATTAGTTAAAATCATGTTTTTTTGCACGATATGGCAACATTGCGTACTATAGAGACGTTTTAGTTATGGGAGATTTATCAAATGAATATGAATAAGGAAATTTATCGAACGTTCGATAGGCTTAAAAGTCGTTTTAACTAATATAGCTTTATACCTTCGATAAGCGTTTTATTATGAATAAGGCAGTAAGTAATGTTCTCCGCTACGCTTCAAATAGATACCGCACTATCTAAGAACAATAGCTTTTTTTTTACGGCAACTATTAGATGCTTGTGTGCGTAGCATCTTGACATTCGAATATAGTAATCGAAGGGTACGCCCTTCGATAACTAGATTCTTTGAAGTTCAATTAAACAAATGGGAAATCTTGCGGCCATACATAAGGTGTAATTCAGATCACACAGCGCTACTAACCCATTTTTTTTATTCACCGAGAAGTTGCCTCTCTTTCCATCGCGTGACTCTTACCTTTTCTGATGACGTTAGGGTTGTCTTCTTTACATAACATGAAAGAGGTACCTACCTAGATAAGGTCACCGTTTAAAAATAGCTTACTTTTTTCTATAAAATAAATAGGTATGTAATCGTAATTTTAAATCAATATTCTTTAGTTGTGAAACCTACATTGGATGAAAATAGTGATATATGTGTTGAAATACCACGACATATTCAACATAGTTCATTTTCTATTCAAAAAGTAGGAACTATTTAAATAGGTAGGTAGGTACCTACATACTACTAGAACCATGAAGCGAGCTAGACTTGCACACGTCTTCCGAGGTATTAGATTATCAAAAATTAATAACTTTTTTGCGGTCGGATCTTGATCTTAGTACGAAAAACGAAAAACGGATTTGAACCTACTTAGTATAGGTAATAAATAGGTAGCTATCATAAATGGTAATTTCCTAATATCAATGATCACTTTAAATTAGAGTTATTTCAGCGTCTTTAGGAATAATAAATTTAAATTTGGACAACAATGACCTTCAAACAACATTAGTATAGTAATACTTTAATTCAGGCGAGGTGTCGCCCTTGAGGTCCATGTGTCACGCGGGGGTCACAGAAGATCAGCGTTGCAACATACTTGTGTTGAAACACGTGCTGAGTGGCTCCTTTTTAAACACCACACGATTTTATATTTGTATATTTTTAAGTTGCTTCATTTTGTTATTTGTGTGTATGTGTTGGAATAAATGTTATTTCTTTCTTTCAAAGCTTGCGCGTGCGTCACTTGCTCGCACGTGAGTCCCTTCTTGTTGGCCTACTCTGTAGAGGCCGCCGCACGTACATACCATTTCGATACCTACACAGGCCTGATACTAATGCTTTATACATTGTATGTGATAAACGATGGGAACTGTGTCTATATAATAATGTGTTTCATCTAAATACAGCGGTAATGTTATAAAACTGACGAAAACTACTATAGTTACTATTATTATAAAAGCAAGATATAGCAACGATAAAACTAGAACTACGTTTAGGAGGCCATGTTTTTGCAAATGAGTTTATCCTTTTTGATACGTTTATACTAGCAACATTGTGTAGAACAATAAAGACACTACTTCGGATATCGCGCGAGCTGAATGCAGTCGGGGTCTGGGGTGAAGAGCGGGGGCATCTCCCCCCGCTGTCCGCACGTCTCGCCTCTCTCGCCTACAGTGTAGTGCTGTGCCGTACTAAAGTTGTGACCCCGAGTTATTTTTTATTATCGACATCAATTATAGTTAGGTCACCACTAGGGCTAAGTAGAGAAAACTTACGCATTCTAACCATACTAACGGGGCACTGCAGATTAAACAAACACCTCTCAATCTTAGGTCTCTGAGATTGCAGAGCGTGTTGATTCTGTAATAGTGCAGATGAAACCCCGTTACACATTCTCTCTGAATGTTGTCTTTTAATGCGTCAACGTAGCATCTCTCTGGGAAGTCCAATTCTTTAACCAATTGAGATATGTCAGCTCACTACAAAAGATATAACAAGTGAGCTATAGTTAACAGTGGCTATCACAATAGATCACATTATTCGCAGTGAAACAGTGCTGCACTGAACTGGACCAAAGCCTCTTTACAAACCATAACCATAGTTAGGTCACAGCACTATCGCATGCCTGAACTTTGCATTCAACTCGCGCGTCATATGTACTGAGTTGTGGTACACCTAAGTGCCAGATCTACTCGTTAGCTAGAGTCCAAGTTGCGCTATGTACCTGGAAGGGGTTTACCTCTTCAAAGATGTGCGGCGTGTACTTGGGTGGTAGGGCCGACTGCGTGGTGGGCGGGGCGCCGGTAGGGTTGTCACGCACTGCGGGCGGCAGAACGTTCACCAACCGGCCCGTATTATAGTTACACTCAAGCGTGTACGAGCGAACAAGACCCGTCGCCTTCAGCACTGCCACGCGACCGGAGCCCTCGCGAGACATGCCGTCACGCCGGTCCCTGACGAACGCACATATGACATCAACAACTTTTTGGCGTTACTTTGCAGAAATCCATAATTATTCAAATGTTTTGAGTTTTTCTATAGTGTTAATTCCGCGAATATTTGTCTTTTAAACAATTTGACACGTGTTTCGTGTCCTCCACACGAGGAGGACATGTTGACTTGCCAAAATTGGAGACTCGTGCCAGATTTTAGCGAGTCCACATGTCCATTAAAAAACCATTGACAATTCACAATCTACATCGCGATTTCATTATCTCTGGACCAAGCGTCGATGACGTCACATCGTCGCATTGTTACGGTGTGCAAAATAAGCACCACTAGGATATTTTATACCTTTAAACGACCATTTGTTGTATATATATATTCCGAATCTCGGAAACGGCTCCAACAAAAGTAAAAGTAAAAATTTAGTATACAGGTAGTTTCGGGGGCGAGAAATCGGTTTCAATTTTAAAAAATGTAGTTTTATCCGTGTTTTAATGAAAAACAGCTACAATAACATTAGAATACAAAGGTAAATTTCGCCACTATATAGCTAGACACAAGACTATATAGCTCAGATGGGATATTGGGTGATCCGGAAAGCAGAAGACACCGGTTCGAATCCAGATGTCGTTTTAGTTTATTTTTGTTCAAGTTACACATTACATTCTTAAAAATCCGAGCAAGACGAAAGTCAAACGTAACAATGAATACTTCAAAAACAAAGCATTGATAGCACGAAAATATCACACAACTAACGCTAATGAAACTGCAAACCGTACCGACGCAACAGTACGAGCGCGAGGTGTCTCGCGTTAATCAAAGAAAATACTGATTATGCATTATCAAATAAATACAATTTATGAAAGACATAAAAGCCACACTTACTTCAGATACATGTTTCGCTCGGTGAAGTTACACGAGGAGAAATGGAAGTGTAGATTGTTGAGCGACATGATCCTGGGCAGTAGCATGCACTCCACAGAACTTTCAAGGTCATCGAAGTGGTTGCCGTACATGAATATACCTGTAGGGTTATTGTTTTGATTCAATATTGTGATTTATTATACAAAGGGCGTATGCATATGCGCAAAGAATGTAAACAAAATGACCGATATAGTATTATTATGAGTAGGGGATTTCATCATCACGTCCATTGCTGGACAAAGGCCCCCCCAAAAGATTTCCACGACGATCGGCCCTGCGCTGCCCTCATCCAACGTATTCCGGCGATCTTGACCAGATCGTCCATCTTGTTGGGGGCCTACCAACACTGCGTTTTCCGGTACGTGGTCGCCATTCGAGGACTTTACTGCCCCGACGGCCATCTGTCCGTCGAACTATGTGCCCTGCCCACCGCCACTTCAGTTTCGCAATCGTTTCGACTATGGTTTTCCTACGGATCTCGCAGTAAAACTCCGAGCATAGCCCTCTCCATTGCCCTCTGAGCGACCATGCGCTTTCTCATAAGGGGGGATTTAAATGTACTTAAATCCTAGTATCTATTGTGCTCCCTGCTTGTGCTAGCACGCTTACCTTTGTCTAAAAAAAGACAAATGAGCTATGGAACATTCGAGGCTACTGAATAGGAAACGTGTGCCGGGATTTAAATTGTATTCTCAAGACCTATTACTTTTAAGAAGCGTAGGATCCTCGGAGGGTCCAGGCAGGGCACGTCCTCTGCTTTGAGTGAAGGTGTTTTATGACACCTCAGCCTGATTCTGGCATTGAGCTCGCATTCCAAAAGGATCTGTATGAGGTACTGAGACCCATTCTGGCTAGGTGCCCATTCAGCTTGCAAAACGGACCGTTACTGAGTTGCGATAGCGAGCGATTATTATCTATGTAGCCCCATCACTCGTACGCAGTAATGGCGTCAGTTGTCAAAATTTGGCCCGCCATTTGGTCTTAACAAGTTGGCAAATGGCACATATTACGTTATTATCTGATGCAAGGCCTAAATGTATTTATACTTATTAATGAATAAAAACGAAGTAATAATGCTACTGTGAAATGTGCTTGTTTCGTTGTGAATACATTTATAGAATCTTTGTAAGTGTTACATTGACTATTTATGGGAAGCTTTATTGTGATTCAACAATTCTCTTGTATATCTAGGAAACAGATTTATATTGTGTCCAAATACAATGTCATTCACGCGGATACAATATCCGTTGAATTTATTTTGGTTTAACGGGTTTTGTTGAACTGTTTGTTCTTCATCACCTACCTGTTTTATGACTGCCCTGACATAACTTAGCCCCAGGCTTTCATATTTAAATTTAATTTTAGATAATCTGCATAATAACATGAAATTTCATTAAACTCAAACCCACATGCACACACTCACTCACATACATACACACACATAGTTTTCAGACTTGTTTTAATTGTGCGATAATTATAAAATTTGATTTTTAATCTTTTTTGTTTATCAAATATTATGTAGATATCCGCTAGGAAAGTTGCGAGATATTCCTAATACAAGTGTCCTAAGACATACTGGGAAGTCTCAACCACTAAAATGTATATGTAATCTATAATCTTTAAAAGCGTTTTTTGATAAATTTGTTAAATTTCTTTATTGGGAACGTCTGAACATGAGCTGGCTAGGACCACATAAAAAAAGTGTATTAGTATAAAAATAGACTTAGGGAAGTTTATTCCTCTGTCATTTTTTGCACCGACTGAGTGACTGACTGGATTGTGCATAATTGTTAACACGGAACCGAAAAAACTAGTGGAAGTGGCATGTGGGCTAACGCCCACCATGTGGGGTAACCCCTGTCGCCAATATTGTGTACAAATGTACCCTAAATGGCTCAAATATGCCTTATAGTACTATTTTGTGTGTAAGGTTGCGTTTAATACCTTTCTTAGAAGCGTGACCATGTAGATCTATGTAGAGAAAGAGTCCACTTTCGGGTTCCTTGTAGACTGGTTTGGGGACGGGTGCCGGCGGAGCAGGCGGCGGAGGTTTCTTTTTAACGCCGCGGATCGGCGGAGATTTCGGCTTCTCCTCTTTTGATGTAAGCTGCAAATAACAAGGAATAATTAAAAACGGCTCGAAGGACCAAATGTAAGGTTAAAAGATAATCGCGGGAAACTTGAAATATGAAACAAGTCAACAAGATTAAATATGTGTGTAAATAAACTGCTGTGTATTCAGATTACACCTTTAAATATTTTATTTAATAATTTATTTTATTACTTATGTATCGGAGGCAGCCAAGTATTTTTTAATATTTAGTTAAAAATAAAAGCAACTTAGTGAAGAAATTAAATAATAATGCAATTGTATTGCAGATGCATTATTATCAGTCGACAGTTTGCAAACATTCCTTTTTTTATTAGTGAAGTTTGCCATGACCTAACGTCACTTATATGGTGGCCTGTCTCATGGTCAGCGCACGGGTACTACACCAAAGCATATATATAGACGGAAGTCTCATTCCACAAAATCAATTAAAGAAATAGGGACTCTTGAGGCATACAATAAGGTGTAATTCAGATCGCACAACTCTGCCAAACTACGTTTTTATTCACGTAGAAGTTGCCTCTCTTTCTATCGCGTGACTCTTACTTCTTCTGACGACATTAGGGCTGACTTCTTTACCTACCTTGTAAAAGGTCATCTTGTAAAATTAGGTCAGTTTTTTCTATAACATAATTAGGTAATCGTAATTTCAAATCGTAACTAACCACCACAAGACACCCATCTCAGTAAATCTCAAACACTCCTCTCGAGTATCTAGAAAAATACGTCTACCTTGGCAAACAGATCTCGTTTAGTAAAGGAAGAGTTGCCCAAGAAATAGACAGAAGAATAGCGATCAACTGGAAGAAGTACTGGGCTCATAAAGAAATATTTAAATCACAGCTTCCGATGCCTACCAAGAAAATCTAGGTTTAAAAATTAAAGATAGGGTGAGCAACGCAGACATCCGAAGCAAAACTAAAATAACCGATGCACTTACTTTCTCCCTCAAAAGAAAATGAAAGTGGGCGGGGCACGTGGCCAGATACTCTGACGACAGATGTACACACAGAGTAATTAAATGGTCCGGCCCTCGAGGCATTAGAAAGAGAGGCAAGCCTTGTGGTAGGTGGACAGATGAAATAGTGGCGGTGGCGGGGCAAAGTTGGATGGAGACTGCAAAAACCAAAACTAAATGGAGTTCTTTGGAGGAGGCTTTTACCCAAAAGGGGTCCATACAAAACCAGAGATAGAGATAGTAACTAAGAGTAATATTAAACAATTTTTATTTTTTGCATGGAATCAAATAAAGCTTCATTATTATTATTATCATTATTATAATTTCAAATCTATATTCTTTCGTTGTCAAACCTACATTAGTTGCAGATAGTAATGTATGCGTTGGAACACCACAACATAGTCAAACCTATTTAGTATATAGGAAATAAATAGGTAGCTATCATGGATAATAATTTCCTTAAAATAATAATCACTTTTGTTTGGATTGTTTCAGCAATGACTTTTAATATGCTTTGCTTTATTTTTCTCCATTTTTAAAATATCGGTCGGATCTTTGAAGTAGGTGACAACAAAGCGCGCGTGCGTCGCTGCTCGCTCGTGAGTCCCGACTGGCTGGCCCATAGATAATACACTATATATTAGAAATAGATGTGCAACTCATGTTTTTATTTTGTAAAATCAGTGTATCCAGGCCAAGAGATGGCGCTGCGTTATTTTTACGCTCTTAGCGTACTGTCGCTAGATGGCGCTAATTATGTTTACAGTTTTTACTATTGTTGTAGACCGTATTGAATGCATATTGATGTTTGTTTTGTGTGGGTGGAAATTATTATTCGTTTATTGAGTTCTGCAGTCACCTTTAAATAAGGAGAGCCATTAAATGATTACAACACGCTAGTCAAGTCTTTAATAAGTAAGTTAAGTGAGATTTTTTCCTATCACTAGCTCCATCTATCCATCTATCGTGTATGTTAAATTATCGCCATTGTGGTGAAGTTGCAGCGTACCTAATAGAATAGGTGGCAGCACTTTCAATGCAAATTTTTTTTCATGTGCCAATGTAGGGAAGTTGCACCCCCCTGGGCTGGCCTACTGTACTGCAGAGGCCGCCGCACGTACAAACGTATTCGATACCTACACGGGGAGTGAGACAGGCCTGGCTATACATACCGTGGTGACGGTGTCTCCGGTGTTGGTGTTGGTATCGGGAGCCGCGTCTGTAGTGCTAGAGCCCCGCAGCCCGGCGTCGCCCGCGCACACGCCGACGTTCACACGAGAAGAAGTCTCCGCTGTTTTCTAATATCAAAACATGGTTACAACACACGATTCATATATTGGATGCACTATCTTACAAACTAATTTGTTTTGTATATTACAGCCATTGTAAAATACTCTATTGATTGAAAAGAGTGACCGTTGAGTTTCTCGTAGATATATTCTTCTCACGAGCTCTACTTTTTCCGAACATATGGAAGATTCATTACTTTCAAATAAATATTTAGTGACGATTCAAAAGTGCTTAGTTTAATCCTAATTGAATAAAGTTTATTCGTCTTTGACTTTGAATAGCGCCGCAAATGCAACAGTTTGAAAAGCAAAAAAAATTAAGGGGATTCCAACTATACATATACGAAAGCCTCAAAATCGAACCAGCAAGGAA
>CATIXQ010000019.1:1879341-1985490 GCA_949711755.1 Leptidea juvernica | reverse complement strand
CTACACACAAATATACGAGTGTTTATTTAACGGATCACAGCTACACAGAAAAAAACCGAGTATTTATTTAACGGGCCACAACTACACAGAAATATACGAGTATTTATTTAACGGGCCACAACTACACAGAAATATACGAGTATTTATTTATCGGGACATAACTACACACGAATATGCGAGTATTTATTTAACAAGACAGAACTATACACAAATATTTATTTAACGCGAAATAGCTACACACAAAAATAGGTGTATATATTTAACGCGACACAGCTACACACAAATATAGATGTATTGCCGTGCCGCTCAGGATTGTTTGACAGGACAATATTTTGAGAGGCATCGCAAGTGCGCTCGTGTATATGATAATATCATAATATGTTGTATCAGTAGCCCAGTAACTTCATCAACAACGGCGCCCTTTAAACAACCATAAATATGAGTCAGTGCTCTGTTATTCCGCGTGTTTTTTTATCGATACATGTGATAATAAAAAGCACCTCATGCATGTTTTTTTTAATGAAAATAAGGCACAGAGACGAGCAGAACATGCAGCTGATGGAAATTGATACACACTGCCTGATTGAAAAACCTGATTATTGAAAAGCCTAAAAATTCTGAGCGGCACCACAATTGCGCATTCACCTTGAGACATATATGAGACACGATGTTATGTCTCAAGGTGAATGCGCAATTAATGAATGAAATTGTTGCCAAATGAGACTTCATTTGACCAGTAATTTCACTAGCAACGGCACCCTTCACACCAAAACACAATAATGCTTACACATTTGCTTCAAGGCAGAAAAAGGCGCCGTTATGGTAGCCATAATCTAGCCGGCATCCTGTGCTATGAAGTGGTCAATGGTCAAGTAAATGTATACGTAGTTACCATGGCACTGTATCCGGGCAGCATGGTCGCGATGCCGGGTATGGAGTCCTCTAACCTGTTGACGGCCTGCCGGCACTCAGAGCACCACCCCACTCGCACCCGCGTATTAGCTTTGCCCTCACTTACAGCCCCTTCCTCACTGCAAATGTTACATGCTACTGTGAGTAATCATTCGTGTTAAAGCAAGGGAATAGTATTACCGATATTGCCCTCTCGCTCACACTTCTAGGTCTTATAGGACACGCAAGTATCCGTCATTATACATAGATAGCAAAGAATAAGCTAACCCTCGTGATGTAAGTAGTGACAAAGGATTTAATACGTCACTCGAACGGTAAGCTCAGTTGGGAGAGCGCTGGCACGGAACGCCAGAGGTCGTGGGTTCGAGTCCCGATCGTTCATAAAATTTCGATTTCAAATTTTATTTGAGTGTCAAAGGAACTTTAAAATGAGAAAAAATTACGGATAATTAGTTTACTAACTGAAAAACAATGCCAAAATGGCTTCAAGTAAATCCTTTGGATAGGAGGAAACTAAAAATATGGGAGAAATCTTATGATACAAAGAAGGAAAATATAATGCTACATACGCAGAGCTATTAGAATCCATGAGCAAGCTTATACTGTTTTTCAGGGCTTCTCTTAATGGCTTCAGCAGGTTTCCGCCATGGACGTTTAGCTCTTCACTAGTGCTCAGGTGGACTGAGGATCCCAAACATGACCTGAGTACGTTGTCGGTTAGCAATGTGGATGCCTCGTCGTTAGCCTTTGAGTTGGTGTTTTTAATAATTTCGTTGGATGGTGACGGTATTTCTTGGAGCCTCAGGTCACATACCTATAAATAGTTAGGGCATATGAGATAAAGGCAATTTTTTATGATTTTTTATTATTACAGTAGGACAAAAAAGTAAGGTTTATAATGTCAGAGATGTATGTACATAGGCACATAGGGGAATTTGGTAGAAACTGTCATAACCATAACGTTAACACCAGGAATAGACATGAACTCATAATTCCCACTACTCGGCTAAATCGAGCCAGTAAGTCTTTTGTGGCGATCTTTTTTGCAACAAGATCTCAGAAAATGTTCAAAACAAATGTATTACGAAATTCAAAAGAATTGTTAAAAAAACATATATGTGATATATATAGGTTACTACAACATAAATGACTTTCTTAATGATACCACATTATATATTTATTGTACGATATTACATTGTAACCATATTTTTTATGAAAAAAGGAAGCCCACTGAGTTTCTTGCACACGTTATTTTCAGGTTTGAGGCAAACTTTTTCGAATGAGTGGTATTTTTTGACATTCCATTAGTGATATCATATCCTATATTGAATAAAAATATTTAAATTTGAATATACATTTTACCATGTACCAACACTTCGGAAAGGTTAAGCTTTAGTTCATTATCATACTTTATAATCAACGTTTGCAACGCTGCAATTCGTTTAGTCCACTGCGAGCAAGCGAGAAGACCAGAGGGCCTACCACCAACTTTTAATAAGCGATGCGAATCCGATGCAGTTCAGTTAAGGTACCTAAACTGAATCACTAAAATTCGTAATTCGTTCGAACCTTTTTCGAATCGGTCACTTTGACAAATAAGCTATCCAGTTTAGGTTGAAATAACACCTCATGGTACCAATGAATGAACGAACTAAATCAGTTTGCGATTCAGTTGATATCATTTTTGACATCATTGCGATTTAATCAGTTGATTTGACGTCAACCCAAATTAGATAGCTCTAATCACGTCGTGGCAGGAAATAGCAAAGCAGTTCATTTTAGGTTGTCAATTGAATCGCAATAAGATTTCATGGTAGGCCCGCAGTGCACTGTTTTGTAAGCCGTGAACGTTGTATTCAACAAACTATCACCGATTTTGTTTAAAGTGACCAATAAAACATTGTCATTATTATTACACTCGCGTTTGCAAGGCATATTCACAATGGCTGCTCCCTTTTCTGCCCTCCCGCGCTGTCCAATTGTTATTACAAACTTTTAGTCTAGTAGTATACATAAAAGTCTTTGCATAGCACAGTCTCGATTTCAAAAACAAGTTTGTTGGACACTTTTTAAGAGAGAACACACAAAGCTGCGTCTCTCAGGGGTAAATTGGACTAAGTTAATCCGGCCCAATTCAGAGTCATAGCACAGTCTCGACTTCCGATACAAATTTGTTGCGACAGTTTTTAGCAGACAACACACAAAGCTTTGTCTCTTTAGCGTTAAATTGGACTAAGATAATCCGGCCCCATTCCGAGACATTGCATAGCACAGTCTCGATTTCAGAGAAAAGTTTGTCAGGATTTTTTTTTAGCAGAGAACACATAAAGCTATGTCTCCTTAGCATTCAATTGGACTAAGTTAATCCGGCCCAATTCAGAGACATTGCATAGCAGTCTCAATTTCAGACACAAGTTCATTCTGGTTCTCGTCTGTGCTGTCATCTGCATATAAATAAATATATATCATTGACATGCCGAAGAAACAGTGTAGAGGGTATAACGGGGTTTCGCGGGATACCAGCCTTAATGGGATTTTAGTCGAGACGTGAACCATCTATATACTGCGATCAGCCAAAAAGTTTAGCAAAACTTCTGAGGAGCTTCATAATAAACGCTTTGTGCTATACTTTGTGTGTGTTCCGCCCAACTACGGATGACATACACAAGGAGATCACTAGCAGAGCGACCCTGACGGACACCGTACTGGCAATCTTAGCGTCACCTCGATGTCTTTACAAAAGCAAACACTTTAAATATGAGATACTTAGTGTGATAACGAATATTGTTGGAAAATTTTCTATATTAACCTTATCACAACCTTCATTTGGTATCTGATACAAAAAGCTAATTATCGCGTTATTATAATGTTAGGAAGAGGGGAAAGCTTTAATCAATTTTTATCGTAAAATAGAATAATTGAATTATCGCAAAAAACTTTTGTATAGAAAGTATTCAGGTACATTATTTCTCCAATTATGGCCGATGGCATGGTGGTTTTTACATTATTTAAGTGATTTTATGGTGAAGGCCAAAACGCACTCAATCAACTGGTGTATTTGAGGTGGTCTATGGTATAGAAATTGCGTATTTTTTACATTTATTGAACGAATTATATTAACTTGTTACACACATTGAATGTCATTAAGCCATTAAAAATAGTATTGATCTGAGAAGAACAGGCGCAAAAAACTCAGTGGGTTTTTTTAAATTTAGTTACAATATAAGTAGTATTGTACCATAAAAGTTATAATAAAATAGCCTAAGGGCGTTCGCTCCATTCCTAGTCTGTGGTAACATTACTTCATTAATCCATTAATTAATCTTTACCGCATATTGCATCAATTATTAATTGTACACATCATGCGTCCCCATCTGTATTTGAGAATACACCTCAAGTTGAAATAATTTTATGAATATCATACAGGGACGTATCGCAGTCCAGCCCACAACTTCGAGGCCACGAGGTGTTCATCATCAGCCGGCAGACGTCCACAACTGGGCAAAGGCCTCCCCCAAAGATCTGCGCGACGATCCGTCGTGCGCTGACCTCATCCAACGTATTCCGGCGATCTTGACCAGATCATCGGTCCATCCTGTCCGGGGCCTGCCAACACTGCGTCTTCCGGTACGTGGTCGCCATTCGAAGACTTTTCCGACCCAACGGCAATCTCTTCGTCAAACTATGTGCCCTGCCCACTGCCACTTTCGTTTCGCAATAATTTGGGCTATAGTTCTCCTACGGATATCGTCATTTCTAATTCGATCTTGCAGGGAAACTCCGAGCATAGACCTAAATAAAACCCCCAAATGAGGTGTTATATACACACAAACCTGGTCGGCTAAATGAGCCGCCTCGCCACTGAACGAAGCCGTTTCCTTGGAGTTGTCCGCAGAAACAGCTTTGAGGGTAGTTGAAGATTTCGTTCCCATTATCGGCTTCTGTTTGTCGCGTTTGTTGGGGCTGTTGTTTTTATTTGTAGGTTTCTTCTTCTTTGAGTCTAGAAGCTGTAAATTTGAAACTTACATAGATAATATTCAAATACGGCAAAAACTTGTGAGATTTCGCAAGTTCATAGTAATATTATGATGAAGAATGAAGTGCAATAAAATGTATATACGATACGTTACATTCCTACTTAGTAGGGAGGATAGTGTCGCCAGAGTATTTTAAAATTTTAGATGACGAAGAGAAATTCAACGATTACAGAGGTATATTATTTAAAATCAAATCAAAATCATTTTATTCATGAAGGTCAAGGAAATTCTTTCTATATTTACCGCCAGTTTGGAAACGGTTGAGCTTTAGTGAGAAGAAGTGGCAAGAAAACCATTGCCACTCTGTTTATTCAACATTTCCAGCGTTTCAATCAAACGTTAAAATTATTTCAATTAACTACAACTTATGTTAAATGATGCAACAAAAATTATTTAATGGTATTTTGCGACTATTTCATTAGCGATTATAAAAATAAAATAACGTTTGTAACGGGCGGACTGGAGTGGTGCGGTAATCGGAGGAGGGGTGAAGGGTGCAGCAGAGGAGACTGGCGGGAGAGGCGAGGAGAGGAGAGGGGATGATATAAAATGGCGTGATTAGTAGCGGAGCGTGCATTATTTTTCTAAAATTTTTATACTAAGTTTACTGTAATTGAAAATATACTTAATTTTTCTTATTCTTTTATTTTTATTTAAATCTACGCAGAAGTTTTCTTATTTTTTTTAATTAATTTAAAATCAAAGTAAAACTTTAATTATAAAAGGAGCAGCTGAGTTTCTAGCAACAGGGTCATCCTGCCACCACAAGTAGCACCCCTTCGACGCATGGGCCAGCCATCGCTTCCTTATTTGATTAAATAATTAAAAAAAAAATCTTAAATGGTTAGAGCGATAGTAAATACAACTCGGTACATCATTGTCGCTTAAGGTCCAAGTTATACACCAAGATGTAAATTAGTGAAATTACTAGGCAAATGAGACTTAACATCTTGTGGTTCAAGGTGACGAGTACAATTGTAGTGCCGCTCAGAATTATTGGGTTTTTCAAGAATTCCGAGCGGCACTGCATTGTAATGGGCGGGGCGTATCAATTACCATCAGCTGAACGTCTTGCTCGTCTTGTCCCTTACTGTCATAAAAAACTTTTTATAGACCAATACGATACCTCTGCACATTCGCTTATGTTTGATATACTTCTAAAGCTTTTTGTATCCTCGAAAGGATCTTCTTCTTTTTCGTATCCAAAATGATGGTATCTGTAAAGTTATCAATGTTATTAGGTTATAAACTTAATCTGAGCTTGCGGTTGGTTTTCTAAAATATTACGAATAAAATAAAACTTTGTTACTATCAATCTGCGGAGATAAAAATAAGTAAAAAAACACTAGGCAAATTGTTGACTAAATTTAAAAGGTTAGCGTATTTTTTAATTTTTAAGGGCAATATTTCTGTTACAAAAATTTGTACCCAGTTAAAAAACAAAATTATTAAACGCTACGTTCATTGACCTTATAGCTCAATAAACTCCCAATACCTACAGGTATATATATTCGCAATGCAAACAATTGACTCTACCAATTGAAGTGCGGTATATTTAATTAATTAATTATTTTTGTTGTCGTTAAATCTAATTTTTTCCCCTCCTCTTTTGTGCGTATGTCTACAAGTATAAATGTTGCAGCAATGCAGCATTGTCAGCATTGCTGACATCATAATTGTTGACTTGCTGGTGATCACTCATAATTGGATCATCGAAAGAAAACTGCACTAGTACTTTGATCATCTTCGTATATTTCTCGGGCAGCGTAACGTCGTCCCATAAAGGTACATACTGTACCATACGACAGCTCGAGCACGAATACATCGAGTGTCGACAGTGCGGCCGTATTTATAGGGCTCTTCGCACGTGCACGTGTTTTCAATTAATGCTTTTTAATAACATTTTCACATTACAATGTAATCAAATAACGATTTACGAACTAATTTTAGAGTAAAATTATTAACACTGATTATTCTCGTTTTTATAATAGGTGTGTTGTAGTTTTGCGCTGATATATATATATATATTGCTCATAGGATATCCTATAGGATGTTAATTAATTGCGTTTTGTCAACTACAACTTTAGGCTACCCGGAAGAAATTGTAAAATAGCGATAAGGTCGTCTAATAGTGCTACGAGTACCATAACTTTTATATTATGGACAAATTTTATAATTTTAATTTTTTTTTTGGAATAAAGTGTTTTCATTCATTCATACCTTATCAAAGCTCTCGAGGCATATACAGTCGGATGCAGCGTTAGCGAGGGGTTTAAGTAGACCCTGTTTAAATTAACCCCTCGCGTATCCGTCCTGTAATGTCCTCTAGCGACACCGTCGGGGTTCAGGAATGGGATCATTTTAAACACGTATAGTTTCCTTAGTTGTATCGCAATCGGGTCGGTTCTAGTCAGAAGCAAGTTCAAGAATCCGTTGAACACAAAACTGGAGGGCGTCTCCCCTGGGTGTACGCGTGCTGATATAAAAATTACCTGAAAATTCATACACTCATCAAGATTGGCACAACACACATTTGTAGTAATTATCCAAATGTTTTGAGTTTCCTTTAGTGTTAATTCCGTCAATATTTGTCTTTAAACAATTCGAGATGTGTTTCGCCTCTACACGCATCCTTAGGAGATGTTGACTCGCCAAACTCTGGCACGAGACTGAATTAAATAGGCCGGAAGAGATACGTAACAATGGTGAAGGGACCAAATTTGTTTGTTAATTCAACAATGTAAACATGTTTTTTTTATGTTTTATTATTTCTAATTGCTCTAACACATTCAAGCGAAAACTTTTACATCGTGGATCAGAGACATCGTCTATTGTTATTATTTTTTTTTAATTTAAACTTTAAAGTTATTATATTATTTATAATCGCTAGTTAAATGCTCGCATAACGCCTTAATTTATTTACGGTGTGTGTGGGTTGATGCATCTAACGTACTCAATAACTCTCACTTATTAATTTACATTTACTTTTTTTTACTTAAGCGTGTAAGGCATTTAGTATTTGACGTTTGAGTGTTTTTGTTGCATCACTTTGCATATATTATTATTTGTAAAAAGATATTGCTGTAAATATTGATATAAAAGAGTGGCAATGAGTTTCTTGCCACTTCTTATCATTACACCTCAACCTATTCGGAAGGTGGTAAATGCAAAAAAAAAGGATAAATTTTCACATTCGTAAGTGTCGTTTCTTTGACCTAAATCAATAATTTTGATTTGATTTGACAATCAATACAACTGACTAACTCATGACATTAAATTATAAACTTGACATTTCGATCCCATTGCATGGATCATGGTCACGGCAGAACTGCAGAGAATCTATTGACATTTGTCACCACTCCATTGCTCCACTATTGGTCCACCACTATCCATGCAATCTTACAAGGTCATTCCTATACCTAAAACCTAGACGGGTAAAGCGTAAGGTAGCGCTTAAATTACCTCCAAATTATCTTCATAGAATATAACTATGAGGATTAAATATCTTTGAAGAATTATGTTATTAAATTTATTATAACCACTCATAATGAAATAAAATGAACAATCTCGTTTTTGCCATACAACAACTCACACTTGACATGCTATACGAAAGTTCTAGATATTCAGCAAAGAGCAATACACCATAATTATTGACAATGTGTCTTATCGTCTCCCGAGCTTTGAACCCAATAAGCAAGCAAGATTATTACTTCGTTCTTTGTTACTTGAAGTAAAATAAATTCAGTAAACAAGACATTATTTTTTCAAAGGGCCAAAGTTAACCATCATATTTTGAGTCTTATATGGTCGTTTGTTGAAGACTGATATTATGGAGTTTGGGCCTTATATAATTTATACATCTAGATGGACTATGACAGCTGTGAAAACGTCGAAAATAATTGAATTTTGAGTTAACCTCTATTGTGAGCAATCATACAAATCATGAGTGTAAGATGTAACCAATCACGCACACTTAACTATTAAATCTGGCCTGTTTTTATTGGTTGTCTAACAAAAACAGACTATCGGTCATTTTCAATAATCTATCTATCCTTAGCTTACTTAGTAGAGGTATAAAAATCTATCCTTTTACGCTAACTTACATTTCAATAACCTATTGACGGATAGCATTGGACTATAAGTAATAATGTAACTACATGTATATTGGACACAACTATGGATAGATAAGATCTTGTCATTAAACGGTGATAGCAATATATCCGTTACTAGAGATGCGATATTGAAAACGGCCGTATATCTTTATATAAATTATCTAAACTTTGGGCCTTGATCCACATAAAATATATTTAAATGACAACCTTACCTTTTTATTCAAAAACTTAAATGGTCTATCTTGGTTATCAGGAAACAAGTTTTTCAGTCGTTCTTCTCTCTCAGAAGTTATTCCGTGAAGAGATGAGATTGTTAACAAATCAACGCGCCTTCCTGCAAATGTGTAATGGCTGTATTTTATTTACTCAAAATTTAAATATCTCTACGAAAGCTGCAATGGTATTACCAACTTTGGTTTTTATTATGGAAGAGGAGGGCAAACCAACCTACGGGACACTTGATTTTAAGTGATCACCGCTGCCCAAATCTTGCAATACCAGAGGAATCACAGCAGCGTTGCCGCTGAAGGTGTAGCGCTTTTTTTGTAGGTTTATTTATTTTTATGTTTTATTATTTGTAATTGCTCTAACACATTCAAGCGAATACTTCTACATCGTGGATCAGAGACATCGTCTATTGTTATTTTTTTTTTAATTTAAACTTTAAAGTTATTATATTATTTATAATATTAATATTTTTTTACCCATGTCCCATTATCCCGGAAACACCGCACAAGGAAGTGCCTTGAAAACCGCACTGTGGTGGAACGCCACACATCCAGATAGTGGGGATGATAATTAATTTGTGGCGTGTAGTGCGAAGGTGCAAGGTCTAACAGCTCTTCAGAACACTCCCCGTGATAGATGCGTTAGAAGCATAGATAATACACTATATACTAGAGAAAGATGTGCAACTCATGTTTTTATTTTGTAAAATCAGTGTATCCAGGCCAAGAGATGGCGCTGCGTTATTTTTACGCTCTTAGCGTACTGTCGCTAGATGGCGCTAATTATGTTTACAGTTTTTACTATTGTTGTAGACCGTATTGAATGCATATTGATGTTTGTTTTGTGTGGGTGGAAATTATTATTCGTTTATTGAGTTCTGCAGTCACCTTTAAATAAGGAGAGCCATTCAATGATTACAACACCATAGTCAAGTCTTTAATAAGTAAGTTAAGAAAATTTTTTGCTATCACTAGCTCCATCTATCATGTATGTTAAATTATCGCCATCGTGGTAAGTTGCAGTGTACCTAATAGAATAGGTGGCAGCACTTTCAATGCATTTTTTTTTTTCATGTTTCAATCTAGGGAAGTTGCACCCCCCTTGTTAGAAGACACACAATGAAGCGGGGTCTCTACGCAACGCCAGGTTATAGAGTTCACAGAGCACTGGATCCCCGAAATATCGAGCAGCCCTGTGTTGCACGCGGTCAAATGGTTCGAGCTGACTGGGGTGCGAAAACAATTCATTTTCGGGCTTACTCTGTAGAAAATATTTATTTTTCACACGAAATAATATTTTTCTTAATCCCTATTATATTATTATCACTAAGGTCACGTCGTTCGCAAGTTATTCGATAGGTACCAGCGTAAGGAATCTCGACCTTATGTCTGACACGATAAGATCGAGTTTGACGTGCTGTTACATAGGTAAACAACTAGTTTACTTCTCTTGTTTGTTATTTCCTACATTGTGCGGCATCACTTGAGAATAATCCTTATAGGTATATGTGAATGCGTGGCGTGACTATTTAGAGCGATATAACATGATATAAAAATGCCAGCTTATTTTTAATATCAGTAAGAAGTATTTTACTGACGGCCGGACTGTGTAGTAATGTATATGCGGACTTATACTGCTGTTCACCGAACTATCTGACATGTAATATTAAAATCGATATTAAGCTGTTAGTTAGTTATGCTTATGCTTGCCCGCAGGTTTGCTCGAACACACAAATAATGTTAAAATGCTATTATTCAAAGCATTCTACCAGTCTTTTTACTCGAGCGGCTTGTGGGTGCGTCGTATACACGCGGGGCTTATAGCGTTCTACGTGTCACACATAATAATGCAATTCGGAGGCTGTTGGGGCTACCGTGGCGTTGTAGTGATTCTCGAATGGTTGCTGATGCATCTGTGGATAGTTTCAATGCGCAAAAAAGCGGTCTCCATGTTGCAGCGTCTCCGTTGTAGTAGTAAAAGGCATAAAAGGCATTTATTTTCTCAAAATTGATTCTTTTTCATTTCTAATAACTACTAGATACTACTACCGCTTCGGAAAGAATGGCGCTCTGAGAGAGAAGAAGCGGCGCAAGAAACTCTCCCAGCATTCTTTTTTTGCTCTCTTTTCAATAAAAATATACAATATTGTACAGTCATTTCTATCGCTATTGTACAGTCATTTCTATCGCTAACAGTAACAGCATCCTAAAGATGATTGCTGCCAGTGCCGACTGCTCCTTCCAGCAACACTGGATACAGTTAGCTCTAGGTTTATAAATATATTTGGCTATTGATACTAACATAGTTCATAAGAAATATTGTTACTAATATATATGAAAGTCTTTGAATTACATAAATAATTCCACCTTCGCACGACACGCCACAAATTAGGATATCATCCCCACCATCTGGATGTGTGGCGGTCCTCCACAGTGCGGTTTTCAAAGAACTTTCTTCCTCGTACTACTAAGTTGTGAAATGAGCTTCCTTGTGCGGTGTTTCCAGGACGATACGACATGGGTACCTTAAAAAAAAAGCGCGTACACCTTCCTTAAAGGCCTGCAACGCTCTTGTGATTCCTCTGGTGTTGCAAGAGAATGTGGGCGGCGGTGATCACTTAACACCAGGTGACCCGTACGCTCGTTTGTCCTCCTATTCCATAAAAAAATAAATAGATATTGTATATTTTAATATGACTGGACCCTTACCCTCAAGAGAATATATGAGACACTCTCTGTGGTAGTAGATGTCATCCAGCGACTGCGAGGGAGGTATCGGCAGCATCTTGAGGTCAATAGAGTTCAGCGCAATCTGCAGCTCCGCAAATGAGAACGGGTACGTAAACGCGAAAAATGTTGTCGCTTTTGGATTGTCGCACGTCCGATACCTGAAGCTTAGCGTGAACGTGTTATCGTCCGTCTGAAAGTAACAAATAAATTATGTCTGCTATCCCGAAAAATCGCCAAATTATATAATTTTTGAAACCATTTCTTGACGGTTTATATTTTTACAAAAAATAATTATACATCTACAGAATATGAGAAGAAAATTCATTTTTTCTATACATTTCTATTTTTTATAGACAGTGCAAAAAAAAATACTAAAATACCTCTAACTTTTACTTAGTTGGAGCCATGCTAATCATTCAATCTAGATAAAAATGTACGAAAATTTATTAATTGTACACCAATACTATTTTAACATAACATACTTTTGTAAAGAAAATTGTATTATATTTGTAATAAATTAAAAATGCTTCTACTTCTGACTTAAAACTATAGCGATCTTGTACGAGAGAGGTAACTTAGGTCCGCTCGATTCCCCAGCCTTAGTTTTTGAGGAAATATAATCAGAGTGAATTTTTACGATGCGCGCGCACATCGTCACGCAAATTCGACACCCTGACGTTAGCTGGTCAACTATACCATTTGTATCATACTTCAGCTACCAAGCCTCACTTATATGTCTACTGAACCACAACCAATGGACAATAATTAAATAAATTTCAATATATATATGAGTTTTAAAATTTAAAAAAAAAAAATCTCCCCAATTGTATAAAAATAATTTAATGATATTTAATTACACGTTACTTAACTAAATTATGCGGTATAATAATATGTATTGTTGTAGTGTGTTTGTTGCATCATTTTAAATTTTACATATCATATTGTAATTGAAATGATCTGTAAATCTTGATATAAAAGAGTGGCAATGAGTTTCTTGTTACTTCTTCATATGAACTCAACCCTTTACGAAGTAGCGGTAGATTCAATAAGAAAAATATTTTATTTTTTTTGACATTCATAAGTGTCTTTTCCGTGACCTACGTAAATAAACTGCTTTTGATTTGATTTACTTTCATTGGTTGTACCTTTTCTAAAAACGTACAATAGCAAAAGGATAATTATTATTAAGGATTTTTGTTTTATTATGACAAAAAAAAAAGAATAACTTCTTGCATAACTATACACACACTATTTTTGTTGTTGTTTGTTTTTACTGCTTCATAGAAATCTGTTGTAGACAAAAAAAAGCGACTGTCTAATAAAATTTTATCTGATTGAGTGATTTGACGTGTTGAGGCACTTCTTAATAATTAAGTGTGTGTGTGTGTGTGTGTGTGTGTGTAACGTGAAGACCCCCTCCTGTTCCCCTTTCACCCCCTCGCGCTCGTCCTGTTGTGTCAGTACGTTTTGCAGTTTTATTACCGTTAGGTACATGTCGTGATATTTTCGTACTTTCACTGCTATGTTTTAGAAGTTTTCATTGTTACGTTTTGTTGCTAATAGTTCAGTAGTTTCTGTTGTTCTATGTTGCTATAATAAGACTGCCAGAATAATGAATTAATTTTTTACTTAACCCAGATTCTTTCATAAATTTTTGATCATTATAATAATAATAATAATCAGCATCACAACACTGATACATAATACTGTAAAAATAAATCGTTGCTAATATCGTTACGTATATATAATATATATATATACTAGCTGACCCGACAGACGTTGTTCTGTATAATATAATAATAAAATACTATTTTTTTATGAATTTGCCAATAATATTTCAAAATATCAAAAATTATTTCGTAATAAATGCTCTCTGTTCGGAACTGTCAAACCATGCGTCACTAAATTCTCTCATAGAAAATATGTCCATACAAAACAAATATTGAATATAAAAATAATTATGGGTCCCAAATCGAAATAAAAAGTATCCTATCTCTCAAGTTGGACTAAACTGCACTCCATGAAGTAATCCCTATTTAAATCCGTTCATTAGTTTAGGAGTCCATCGCGGACAAACAACGTGTCACGTAATTTATATATATTATTATTGACAAATTCATAAAAAAACATTATTTCATTTATTATATGCAGAGCAACGTCAACTAGTCATATATAATTTTTTATAGACAGCTTCATTGAACTGATCTACATGCTTGATGTCTATTTGGTGGAGAATCTATCGGCAAGGTCAGGAACATCTTATGGGGGTATAATAAACCTACACTCAAGTCACAATTCTCTGACACTGTATGAAGTTCCTTGCTCATATGATGTCCCTGTCATCCACATACAGGAGTAGTTCTAATTATGAGGGCTAATAAAGCTTTAGACCAGAACCCCTTGGATATAAAAGGATACCAGCACCCTGCCGGATGCCGGCTAAATTATGGGTACCACAACGGCGCCTTTTTCTTACGTGAAGTAATAATGAAGTGTATTAAGCATAATTGTGTTTCGATCTGAAAGGCGCCGTAGCTAGTGATATTACTGAGCAAATGAGCGCAGTTGTAGTGCCGCTCATAATTTTGGGTTTTTCAAGAATCCTGAGTGGTACTGCATTGTAATGGGCATGGCCTATCAATTACCATCAGCTGAACGTCCTGCCCGTCTAGTGCCTTATTGTCATAAACAAAAGCTATTATTACATCAAAAATCAGTTGAACGAAAACTTTAAAAAAAATTCTGAACTGTAAATATGACTGTTGTGTATTAACAAATTATTAGTAAGAGTCGTTCAGTTAGTGTATTTTGTTTCAAAGCATGAAAATTATTATTAATAATAAAAGAAATAGAAATATAAACAATATGTTATGTTTTTAAAGTGATAACTCTCACTTCTAGGATTAATACACAAATAAAATTTGAAAAACAAAATTTTATGAAAGATGCGGGATTCGAACCCACGACCTCCGGCGTTCCGTTTATAACGAGGCGGTACTCGAACGGTTATCTCAGTTGGTTAGAGCACCGGCACGGAACGCCGGAGGTCGTGGGTTCGAATCCCGCATCGTTCATAAAATTTTGTTTTTCAAATTTTATTTGTGTGAATCGAAATATATTTACTTACCATAAGGAGTGACAATAACATAACTTATTGCAACAACAATTGGAAAAACATCATGAAGCATTGAAAATTGTCATATAATATTTAAAAATCTTTGCATCAGGAAACATGTCATAAACTTACTTACTTAGTACTTAGTTTATAAATAGCTTAGTTTATAAATAAGATTGTTCATGACCCCACTATCATTAGTAAGTTATGGATAACGGGGTTGATTGTACAAATAATTAACTATTTCAACAATTAGTTATCAAGTAACTGTTTGTATGATAAAATGTCCTAAATAAAATAAAATAACATGGGGATAAGAAACTCCCAGCCCATCTTTTAAATCATATAACAACTTAGCCTACTTAATATATAAAATTCTCATGTCATGGTGTTAAACATTGAACTCCTCCAAAATGGCTTGACCGATTCTCATGAAATTTTGAGTGGGTAGGTCTGAGAATCTGACAACATCTATTTTTCATCCCCCTTAATAGATGTTGTCAGATTCTCAGACCTACCCAATATGCACTCAAAATTTCATGAGAATCGGTCAAGCCATTTCGGAGGAGTTCAATGGCTTCATGAATTTTTCATCCCCCTAAATGGTTTTTTTTACTGATTCGTGAGTCGTGACTGTGCTTGAACGAATATTATATTCGTTCGTTCGTTCATTTATCATCCCCCTAAATGTTAAGGGTGGTCCACACGAAATTATTTTTTTTAATTTTTTTGACATTTTATTTAAATTTGATTATGAGCCAGTCAGAATTAAAAAATACATACAACTTCAAATTTTCACCCATCTACGATCAAAAGTTACTTTTGTATTGCGATTTTAATATCGGCAATACAACATTTGCTGGGTCAGCTAGTAATATTATACAATTTTAGGTGACCTGCACAGAACCATGCATCATTATACTCTATATATGATAGTAAGCCTTATTTGTCCAAAGAAGCTTTAATATATTTCTTGAATTTGTGCTCAGTGAGTCCTAGTAGTGGTACTAGTAGACAGTATATATCCGGTATTTTATTGTATAATTTAATACCGAGACCTATGAAAGAGCCCTTAGCTCTAGCTAACTTATTAAATGATTTATTGTATTATACAAATAATTTTATTGTTACTTACAGTATGTATTGGACGATCCCTTATCCTCTCCCATTGGGGTTTCCCAGGTAATGTTCGTGTTACTGGAGCCATACCTTGATTATACATCTTGCCTTGCTTGTTCAGGTTTATCAGATTCAGCCTCACCTAGGACAACCAGCAGATTTTTTTTTTCATGAAAATAAGGGACAAGACTAGCAGGACGTTCAGCTGATGGTAATATATACGCCCTGCCCATTACAATGCAGTGCCGCTCAGGATTCTTGAAAAACCCCAAAAATTCTGAATGGCACTACAACTGTGCTCATCATGTTGAGCTATAAGATGTTAAGTATCATTTGCCCAGTAATTTTACTAGCTATGGCGCCCTTCAGACTAAAACACAGTAATGCTTACACATACTGATTCACAGCAGAAATAGGTGCCGTTGTGGTGCCCATAATCAAGCCAGTATCCTGTGCAAAGGAGCCTCAAGAGAGCGTTTTTACTTAGGCTGAGATCCATAGAGCATATAAGACTTTGTTCAGACTTTTCTCACATATAACTTAGATTAGTGTAAGCTTAGCATAATCTTTGATTTTGTATTAGTCATGTGACAGCTGAAATTTTGCTGAGCTTCAGCTAAGACAGCCCAATGCAATAGTAAATATCACATTTCATCACACTTAGCTAAGTTTTATTTGAGTAAAGTCTAAGTAAGTTCTATAGATCTCACAGCTTTAGTTTCAGTTCATTAGTGTGCAAGCACTATCTGTATTTCAGGCTGAATGATGTATTAGCTAGTTACTGAGATATGATATATGATGTTACATGGTGACAAGTACAGTTGCAGATTCAGCATTTTTTTTTATGGAAAAGGAGGAAAAATTTGTGTACAATCATGTGGTGTTAAGTGATCACCACCACCTACATTCTCTTCCAACACCAGAGGAATCACAAGAGTATTGCCGGCCTTTAAGGATTGTGGATGGCAGCCATTCATGCATGTAACACAAATGCACTTGTCACCATGTGAAATTCATGCTAGTCAGTGTCACCTTATTATAAGAAAGTTAATACAAATCTAACAGCACATTAATCTTTATGAATATATATTATGTAGTTTGATATTAAATACCTGCACATTAGGTTCGGCTGCTTGTATACCGAAGTAAAACCAGGATCGGTTGCCATTTTCAAATTCTGTTCCAGCACAATCTGGTCTTGTCCACAAATTAAACTCATAATCTGGTGCTTCTGCTACATTTGTTTTTGCATTCACAGTTGATGCTGTAAAAAATATCTTATTAAACTATACACCATAATACTACTGGTAATTATTAATTCTTGCTTCTCAAATATTTCGTAAATGTAATCATTAATTAAAATACCTACGATGCTTTGTTCAAATAAGATAAGTGATTTGTCCTAATTGTTCACATTGTACTCACTTATAAGCTCTGTTGGCACCCTTTCGACATGGCCAAGATTTCCTGAGTCAAAATTATGTATAAAATAAAATCCACCGCATTCTATTAAGTTATTACGAGCCATTACTAGATAAATTGGTCTGCATTATACAGATATAAGAATTATATTCAAATATGTTTATTAGTTTCAGTTCAGCACAATAATTTGCGTGAAAATGTAATTGAGTTATAGAACATATTCGGCAATTTCGATACGAAACCCTAAAATAAAAACTTTACTGTTTTCCTAAACAAAATTATGTAATCTTGTTGACATCGATTGACGGATAACAGCTGATTTGTTTTATTGTTGACTTTTTATATTTAGAACGATGAGTTTTTAATGCACAATTAATTAAAAATACAAGTTAATAAATTTTTAAGAGTTTACATTATACTGCTGCTTTAGACAAAAAACTAAAAATCTTACTAAACACAAACTTTAGATTTTAAATCACTCCTTTCCGTTCTCTCTCTTTCGCAATTTGGCCATACATTTTCTAAATGTTAAAATGGCGTCGTAAAAACCACAAACTACAAACTTATTAAGGGCGATGCACGAAGCATGGACTTATCAGGAACCAGTACTTTGAAAAAGTGTATACACAAAATATTATAAGCTTTATTTATTATTATTAGGGGTTTCGAGAGAAAAATCAAATTTTTTGTAAGGTGAATATTATAGTTTATTTAATCGGTATTTTTACTATTTAATCTGGCAAAATCTGTGATGGTATTTTGAATTGCTCCTCGAGAAGAATTTTATTAACATTTAAAAAATGCAAAATCTTGGAATAACGGTAGTAAGTTGGGGCTAGATCTGGCGATTCAAATCAAATCAAGTCATTTAATTGCATAGATTGAGTGGGTACATTGGTGTTACATTATAATCATAGGAGCTAACAATCTGCCGGGTAGGCATGCAAAAATAATATTTTACAATTCTTACTCTAAGTTTGCAGTGAAAAACATACTACATAAAAACCAAATTATTCATAAGTCTATCCATTATAATATTATAAAAATGTGAAAAATAAAAATTGCTTACTAAAAATGTTAATTTGAAATATCTGAATTAACTTATTCTAATGACGATAGATTCATGTCTGGTCAATACTCTTTAACTGAATAATATTTCTTCGTCATTAAAAATCCCTTAATTTTATTTATAAAAGAGTTAATATTTAAGTTTTTGTCCGCTAATGATGCTGGTAGTTTATTATATAGCAGAGGAGCTATATTAAATATACTATTACCAAAAAGTGCCGTTGTATGCTGCGTGAAATATATTTTATTTTTTCTGCGTTTACTATCAGAGTAACTAAATAGTTGATCATTTGTTCTAATGAATACTAGCACTTCATATATATAAAGGCACGGGAAAGTAAGTATTTTAAATTGATCAAAATATGGTTTACAGGAATCAGTAGGGCTTAAATGAAATATAGCTCTCATACATTTTATCTGACATTTAAAGATATCTATCCTTATCTGTGGAATTTCCCCAAAATCCCCCTACCGAATATTTGATGTGACATATGCGTTAAAAGCTACTAACACTGCGGACTGGTTTACTACTTTAGACAGCATGTGCAATGCAAATAAAAATCTATTTAGCTTCATGCACAAATTTTCAATATGGGTTATCCAATTTAGGCAATCATCAATATGTAGGCCTAAAAATTTTGTTTGTGTTATTTCAGATATTTTTTTACTTAGATAATTAATGTTCAATGCTATCTTATTGCGTCTATTTACAAATGTCATTATGCTAGTTTTGTCAAGATTTATGATTAAATTGTTACATTTCAACCAGTTTATAATATTGCCTATAGTATTATTAATGTCACTTTCAAAAGAATTTAAATTTTCACCTATAAATATCACTGTGCTGTCGTCAGCAAATAGAATCATCTCATGGTTGGTTACCGTAAGGAAATCGTTTATATATGTTATGAACAACAATGGACCTAATATACTTCCCTGCGGTACTCCAGTGGTTACGGTTTTTGACTCCGATATATATGGTGTTTCTGTTTTATCATGCCGTACTAACCTCGCTATTTGTGTCATTTGTTGCCTCCCCGTTAGATATGATTTTAGAAGTGATAAACTGTTTCCTCTAACCCCGTACACGCTTAGCTTATCCAATAATATTTGATGGTCGACATAGTCAAATGCCTTAGTGAGGTCCATATAAAGTACGCATACATGCTCTCTTTTATCTACATTAGTAATGACTTCCTTCAAGAAATGGTATGTTGCTAAATTAATTGATTTGTTTTTCTAAAGCCTTTTTGCTCTTCGGTTAATATTTCATTCTTTTCAGAATAATCGTTTAAGTTATTACAAATATACTTTTATATTATTTTTGAGAAAATTTGTATAAGTGGTCTATAACAGTCCATGTCTTCCGTATTTTGTTTTTTAAAGAGTGGCTTCACAATTGAAGTTTTTAAATTATCTGGATATACACCATTCTCTACACATAGATTTGTAATATGACACAAAACTGGCGATATTATATCAGATACATATTTTACTGCTTTGGTACAAATTTCATCAAACCCAGTGCTATTTGTATTTTTTTGTGTTTTTATGATACTATTTATTTCAGTAGACGATGATGGTTTCATAAAAATTGGATTCGGCTTGTTCCAGTTAGTGTTTGCTCTTTCATTAGTTGTTGACAAAATTTTACGACTAAGAAAATGTTCATTAAAAGCTTGTGCAATCTCTAAGGGGTCACTTATTATTTCGTTGCCTTTTTTAATACGTTCAATTTTGTTATTATTGAGTTTTAATCTGTTTTCATTTAGTATGTCCCATGTAGTCTTAGATTTGTTTTGCGAATTTTTTATTTTATAATCATTTTGGGATTTTTGTGTTAGTTTGATGATATTTTTTAAACGCTTTCCATATACTTTGTAATTTTGTTTATTTTTATTATTAGGTTTTATTCTATATTTCCATAGTAACTCTCGTTTCCTTTTGCAACATTGTCTTATTCCTTTTGATATCCACTTTGGTTTTCTAATTGACTGTATTTTTATTTTAATGTAAGGAAAGCAGAGATAGTAAAGAAGTGAGAACATTGCGAAAAATCTATTGTATGCTTCATTTGGTTCAGATATTTCATAAACATCCGAAAATGTAATACTACTTAGGTATTCCTTAAATTTACTCAAGTTTTCTTCGCTAATGTCTCTTCTTAAAATAAACCAGTATTCTATCCGACTAAATGTTTTAACAGTAAAGCTGAAAATTTGTCGATTACCGAGGTTGTTTCATGATAATGAGGGAAATCATGTTTAGTTTGAATGGCACCGTACCTAGTGAAATTAGCCAAGTCAGATGGGCCAATGAGACAAAATATTGTCTCACAATGATAGCGCAATTGCGATGCTACTGAGAATTATTATTATTATCAAGTTCGTAGAAGCTGTTCAATCGGCTGGAACTACGTTCTTCACTTTTACCCTCGAATTGATGGATATAAGGCATTAATTGGCCCTTAATTCCCCGGACGATGCTTCTCAGTATAGGCAGCTAAATCAGCAGATTTCCAAAACATTTACACGCGGTATACGCACCCACGACAAAGAGTGTGTAACGGCGGCCATAGAGCGTAACAAGGGCCCTCAAGTATTCACGCGAGACTTTTCTATTAGGCAAAGCCAACTGACGACGCTGAAGACCGGTGAGGGCAGGATCATTTCGAGGAGGATTTTGAGGAAAGTCGATAAGTTCTACGGACAGCTATACACGACCGCATGGGCACCTGTTGTAAATAAGGCTGTAGACTCAAGCGTCAAATTTACCCGCGACTATACTGAAGATATCCCAGACAGAAAACAACAGGGCGCCCTTTGATGATGGAATTACAGACAGCTTTTCAGAGCAGGTGGTACTCCTGTGGTTAAGATTCTCCAGAAGCTATTCAATTCCGTCATGCTCGAGGGCAAAACGCTGCAAGCATGGCACAGAAATACAGTGGTCAGCACCACTGTATTTCTGTGCCTTCAATTGTATGTCTATGCCTGTGTTCTTCAGAGAGGCGATAATACGCTTCACTTCTGAGCCATGTACATAACCTTAATTAGTTTATATTATGTTGTTTTCTAGAGTTATCACAAATCGACTTGTGCACAGGTTCGACGACTTTAGCACCATAGAGCACATACATATGCTGCGGCAGTTTATACAGAAGACGGAGGAGTATAACCAGCAATTATGCTTAGCATTTGTGGACTCTGAAAAAGCCTTTGATTCGATTGATCTGAGCTTTAGTCTCTCCAGAGGACGAGGTGCCACGTTGATTAACGATTAAATGAAATAAATTATTCTATCCTTCAAAATGAATAACGCATTTTGTAATGGTTGGTTATCCGTAAAGGATTTGCGTGTCCATTTTATTTTTATTTTTTCGATTATTATTGTTGGAAGAGATCGTTTCACCAGAGAAAGGAATATTATTGCATAAAAAATGCCTATAAATTTGTTGTAAATTTTCTGATATACCATAAAACATCATTGTATATACCCAATTTTTTGCCCCTTATTTAGTAGTGGCTGGTAAAAAAATGTTTATCAAATATTGGCTATTAGATTGTCCTACTCTTAAGTATATACAAAACCACCTATAAACAACGATAAATTAATTTCTTTTGTGGATTTTTCTAATGGTGAGATCTATAGAGCGTTCTCAGACTTTACTTGCGTAAATCTTCCCTGAATGTGATAAAAGCGAACTTGACTTTTGTACTGTGCTGTCTTATCTTAAGCTCAGCATAATTTTAGGTGTCGGTTAAAGGACTATTAAACCGAAATCAAATATTATGCTACGCTAACACTCACCTAAGGTTTACGTAAGTAAAGTCTAAGAAAGCTCTATGGATCTCAGCCTTAGTGAAGACTGGTAGTCTGTGTTATATAATATAATAAGTACAGTTATGTCTTAGGGTCATGATAGGTATTTGCTGCTGTGGCGAAGGCGAGGGGCGGGTCGTTCCTTCCCTAACAGGTAGAGAATGGTGATGGCTGTTCCATACGTCATACTTGTGAACGGGCGCTACTTGTGCTGGCAGGAAGATTCCTGTTACCCGAAACGCTGCTTCATGTTTTTTAAATTAGAGTTATTTATATTTTTATAAGGATACAAAAAAATGCTCACTTAATTCCTTTATTTATTTGCGGTGTACTATAGGTATTCAATTACTCTTGTGTTTTTACTTATTCATTTACATTTACTTTTTTTGACTTATTCGTGTAAAGCTTAGAATATTGACACTAGTGTAAGGTATTTAGTATTTGTCGTTTGAGTATTCTTGTTGCATCAGTTTACATATTATGTAGTTATTGAAATGATTTAAAAAACGAAAATTTTGAATTACAAGTGTTAATGAGTTTCTTGCCACCTCTTCTTATTTACCCTGAAGCCTTTCTGAAGCGGTGGTTAATGTAAAATTAAAATTATATTTTTGACATTCATAAGTATCGATTTCTTCCATCATCATATGGGCCGAAAGACGTCCATTGCTGTACAAGTGCCACCCGCAAAGATCGGTCCTGCGCTACCCTCATCCAACGTATTCCGCCGATCTTGATCAAGTCACCGGTCCATCTTGTGGGAGGCCTACCAACATTGCGTCTTCCGGTACGTGGTCACCATTCGGACTTCACTGCCCCAACGGCCATCTGTCCGTCAGCTATGTGCCCTGCTCATTGCCACTTAAGTTTTGCAATCATTTGGGCTCTATCGGTGACTTTGGTTCTCCTCATTTCTGACTCGATCTCTCAAAAAACCTCCTAGCATAGCCCTCTCCGCGGCCATGAACTTTCTCATCAGGTCCAAAGCTAGCGACCACGTCTGAGTACCGCAAGTCATCACTGGTTGAAAACCTTCGTCTTCAGACACTGTGGTATTTGGGACATTTGTATCGGTCATTTCCTTGACCTACATGAATATAGTGATTTTGCACAGGATGACGGCTAAGAGTACGCTGTAGGTACCACAGCGAACCATTTTGCTGCATTCAAGCAGTAATGTAAACAAGAACTATTTATATTTAGGTTTATAATAAAGTTTTATTAGTGGAATTTTGGGTTTTTCAATACCTATTGTAATGGTAAATTTTATCACTTCTATAAGGCGCACGTTTTGCGCCTCTCGAGATTTTTTCTCATAAGAAAGGTAAATAAAACAATACACATTTTAAAACCTTAAATTATATTTTCACTTCATTTTACGAATGGAACAATACTTATGTATATTTTAAACCTAAGCTTATGTATAAACCTACTAAAGAGTCTAGGCATAATTATAACTTACCTACTTTTCAGTTATAAAAATTACATTAACTACGAGTCAATTAAAAATAATTTGGCAATAATGCCATGATCACAAATAATAACAACATTACGACAAAGTATTGGTTTTATTTAAACACATGTATCACATTAGTTACCTAAATTGTCTTTTGTGAGCACAATTTCAAACACTACAAGCAAGGTTATATTGGGTAGGCATAACATTATTAGGGCGCGACGAATTTTATTTGGCAACACTTATTTGGCTTTTACGTAAGTAAAATCAAATAAAAATTACTGAGCAAAACTGAGCCTCGTTATACAGCCAGACCATTGAGCTACATTTGTGATTAAGTCAATAACATTTAAACCAGGCCATAAAATCTTAAAAAAATAACATTTCAAAAAACAATTTTTCAAATTCCAATTGAATCTAATTTTTTTAAAATGAATTACAGAAATTAAATGTCTACTCATTGAAGTAAATACTTTTAATCACTAGATATTATTCTGGGATAAGATCTAACTTATAAAATAGATATCCAACTAAAACGAGACACATAAACATGAATCACCGTGGAGAGAGAAAATGCTCGATACGGAAGTGATACAAAATAGGCGACAAACTTGACTTTAAAGCTTAGCAATTAGTGTTGTCGAGGCCCATGCCTCAATTAAATCTGTAATCACATGGATTTGTAGTTTCATTTTGACAGCACAGATATTAAAAAAATATCCTCTGATAAATCGATGAATGCCCGCTACGTGAAACAAGAGATAGAGGCACGATAGATTCTTGCATTTTAAGATAGATAGAGTAGCATCAAATTCAAATTATTTATTCAAAATAGGTTCTGAAAACTTAATGAAAGTCAAAAACTCTTATTATGACTAGTATAAACGATCGTAATATAAGATGTTAGAAAATTATCGTCCGTAAATCGACTTTATAGACAACCAAGTTTTTGTTTCACTTCCGTTGTGCGTGCAGGTTTAATTAAGTTAATTAATTTATGAACGTCAAATTAAAATTTCATGACATGAATGACATAATTTTGCTTGTAGACATTGCAAAAGATCAATTAGGTCAAAGTTCAATAGAAAAAACAGAATTTCTCTCCAGTGTTTAATATTATATAATAATGCACCGCTACGTAATAATTTGTATTCAACAATAATTGGCTTTTCACATACAATTTTTTTTATTTTTAAATAAAAGGGTTATGTACCTATTACACGGTAAGTAAATTAACACTAGGTACTTGACTGATAATCGTGGAATAAGTTTTGTATGATGTAGGTATATTAATTAGGTATATATACAAAATATTTTATTCCATGATAATATTGTATATAACAAATGTATAAATAAACAACTTATTGCCTTTAATATATATTGTGTAAGTATATTATATGTTACAGATGTATAAGAATTATCACATATATTTAAATTATCCTGGATACCATAGCTACGTATAATTTGTATTTACGTAAAACAACAACTTCCAAGTTTGCATTGCTTCGAAACTCACTGTATGAATAACAAAAAATTGTTACACGTTTACATTACAGATTTTACTTCACATTCGTTTAGATCTAGTATTTGTTTCTCTAACATTCATGTGACAACTGTAAAAAACTCACTGTTCCATAAAAAGTCATTACTGTATATAATTTTCAATATCTATTCACTACCTACTTACATACCGATTAATTATTGTTTATTAATGGTTATAGTTGTAGGTACCTAATATTTTAGTCATATTTTGTAATCAATAACTAATAATTTAGTGATTTTTAAATAAAATAGTTGAATGAGTATAACGTAGCGAAATCCTTCTTATTTTTAATTATGTAAATATTAAATGAATATTTGTCAATATTAGGTAGGTAGGTACCTAATGTGAATCATCAATATCTGAACGCAATAAATACTTGACAAATTAACCGGTTGGTTACCTTACAAAGATAGGAGAAATTAACTAGTGCTAAGAATTTGTATTTAATGTGGACTAGAACTCCAAGATGTTTAGTTCGTAAATTAAATTGCTTTTAATAATATCCTTTTTTTTACTTAGCCCGTTATTAGCAAACACAATAGATTGTCAAATTTTTTTTTGGAGTTTATGGCCTGGTATCAATACCCTTAGGCCAAAGATTGTCAATTAATATGATATTAGTAATGTTGCCAAAATACAAAAAAAACAGGACATATGCTTGTTATTTACTTTCGAATACGTTTAATTTGCAGCCGTTCTAACCAGATAGGTCGAGATAGATCTAAATCGGCCTTTTATTACACAATTAAGTGTATTTTCTAGATCACATTGCTATAATGTTATATCTTTAAAAATTATATTTACATAGTTTTATTAATAAACCAATAAATACCAAACGTACATTCATAAATGCAAACATAAATATCTCAATAACAGAGAATTCGTACACTATGTACGTTCGTATTCGTGTTCGTGTCAAGGGCAAAATCTAGCAAAATCATTCAGATGTTTACCATGACCAGCGGAAGACCATAGTGAATTTTGAGCCGTGAATCTATTTGTAATGTCTCTGTTTACCGATTTTTTTTATCTACCATGGGAACACATTTTACGCAGCGATTTTTGAACCATAACAGCCATCGTCTATAGAATTCACTGACCATTGTATTAGGTCAGTGGTTGTAGAGTCATTGAATCACATTATGAAACACACATTAAAACTACGCAGTCATTTTAGCCGTTGGCGTCAAATTAAAATCTAAATTGATTGATCTAGCCTTTGCTGCCATCTTCTATTGTGATACAAACAGCAGATGTTTGTTTCTCTGTGGTGTCCCCTACTTTGTCTGTGAATGCGGTGCGTTGTAACTCGCCTGTTGTGGTCAGCTTACATTCTAAAACGCGATAGTTGCATTTTTGTGAACCGCAATTGAACTGTGATGGCACTGCGTTGGGTATGTCGCCCTTCGGTTCTTCTTTGAATGGAGGACAACTGAAAATTAAACTACTGTTAATTTTATATAGTGTATATACTAAATGAATAAGAGATAAGACTTTGATATAGTTAAATAAATGAATAAAATATAAGTGTTTGTGTATTTATGTACGCACGCAAGAATTTATTTTTCTTTGGCGTACTAAATAAAAATCCTAAAAAAAACATTCCTCGTGCTATTTTACATTTGTAGAAAAAATAATATTGTAATAAAGAAGGTATCAAATACAGAATGAAAATATATTATAATAACGTGTAATTAAACATCATGAAATTATTTTTATACAATTGGAGATTTTTTTTTATTTTTTATTTTAAACTTATATATAAATTGAAATTATATTTTGAAATTTATTTAATTCTCGTTCATTGGTTGCGGGTCACAGTAGACATAATATAAATTTCAAGAGGCTTTGTAGCTGAATTATGATAAAAATGCTCTAGTTGACCAGCTAACGTCAGGGTGTCAAATTTGCGTGACAATGGGCTCGCGCGTCGTTAAATTTCACTCTCATAATTTTTCCCTTACGCGCCAAAAAGTATAACTTCATGGCAATATTCATGTCATTTCTTTGATGCTTTACCTTAATGGAGGAGGAGTCGGAGATCGTGAGAGAGGGAAGCTGGCAACTTCCCTCGATATCGCTAAGGATTTTATTGAGCCAAACGTTTGTTCAGGGCTCAGAGGGGCGCCAAGAACCGACGCCATTCCACTGAAACCAAATATTAAATTAATTTTAATATATTATATTTTTAGGCTGCATTTTACATTATACGTTTTTAAGAACTAAATGACCATATTATTAGGCATGTTAATGACAATCAAATTTTATATGAGATCTTAGATCCCTTATAAGTCTAGACAGACTATGACAGCTGTGAAAACGCCGGAAAAAATTGAGTTTAGAACTCCATTTTGAGCAATGCACTCACACAAACTCAAAGTGTCATGCAAATCGCGAGTGTAAGACGTAGCTTGTCATGTACACTAAATGAATATTATTGGCCTGTTTTTATCAGTTATCTAACAGCAAGAAGTGGGAGAGTCACGCAGCCGTCTTTTGACGTCAGCACAATCGGGCCAGACTCGTCCGGGTTAATTACCACACTCGCACAGAATACCGGCGTGAAGTAGCGGCCTAGTGCCGCTATGTTTCGCATAGGTTAGTGTCGAGGACCGGAGGCCATTCCCACAACAAAGATTATGAAAGCGGTCCCTAAAGAGATAGTACCCCAGGAGGGTACCGGCTCTACCAGAGTCGGAGAATCCCTCCCCGAGCACTCTAGCTCGGGCTGCCCTTCGTATTCTGGGGAGGGCACAGTACCGCGCATGACCAAGGACAAACGAGGCAGTAACACCACGGCACCCCGCTCCACACTCAACGTGGACTTTTGCAATGTCAGGGGAATTCACTGCAACTTAAACGCCGTCCACCACCACCTTGAGACAGCGAAGCCGGCCTTGTGTTTCCTTACGGAGACGCAGATATCTCGACCTAGCGATACGTCATATTTAACGTACCCCGGGTACAAAATTGAGCACAATTTTTTGCCTCATGCCGGGGTATGTGTGTACGTTAGGGAGGATATCTGCTGTCGCCGTCTCGGCAATTTTGAGGGTAGGGACCTGTCCACTCTCTGGCTCCGCGTAGATTTAGAGGACCGCGTCCGCATCTATGCGTGTGTTTACAGGTCCCATAGTGGTAACGCAGAAACCGATCATCTCATGGGCTGCGTTGAAGCGGCAATTAACGACGTGCTTGCACAGATCCCCTCCGCTGAAATCGTAGTCTTGGGTGATTTCAACGGGCACAATGCGGAATGGCTTGGATCACGTACAACAGACTACGCAGGGCGATCTGTGCATAATTTTGCATTGGCGTACGATCTGTCCCAATTGGTTGAGTCGCCAACGCGGCTCCCGGATGTGGATAGCCACATGCCGTCCTTATTAGATCTTCTGCTGACTACACATCCCGATGGTTACCAGGTCATTGTCGACGCCCCTCTCGGAACGTCCGACCATTGCCTGGTCACGAGTGTAGTGCCTATACGACGCCTACGTCGCAGACCACCAGCGACCCGCCGCGTTTGGCACTACAAGTCAGCAGATTGGGATAGGATGCGTTCCTTTTTTGCATCCTACCCTTGGAGCAGGGTTTGTTTCCCTTCGGATGATCCTAGTGCCTGCGCCGTTGCAGTAGCCGATGTGATACTACAGGGCATGGATATTTTTATACCAAGCTCTGTAGTACCGATCGGTGGCAGATCACAGCCCTGGTTCGATGCGTCAGTTAAAGCAGCATCTGACTGCAAAAAACAGGCGTATCGAACTTGGGTTGCGGCGCTGGGCACAAAGGATCCGAACTGCATAGTTCTAAAGAGGAAATACAACCGTGCTTACAGATTTTTTAAGCGGCAAATCGCCCGTGCAAAGTCAAAACACGTCGTCAAAATCGGCGAGCAGCTTTCCAGCTACCCGACCGGAACACGCAAGTTCTGATCGTTGTCGAAAGCTGCTCTTGGTAACTTCAGCCAGCCGTCCATGCCGCCGTTGCACATGAGGAATGACACCCTGGCCCATACGGCAAAAGAGAAAGCCGATCGCCTGTGCGCTCTTTTCGCCTCCAACTCGACTCTTGACGACAACGGAAAAACACCGCCGACCATCCCGCGGTGTCAGAGCTCTATGCCTGAAGTACAGTTCAGACAGAAAACTGTTAGGCGAGCTCTGTTTTCGTTGGACGTCAGGAAGTCGAGCGGGCCGGATGGCATTTCTCCAATCGTGCTTAGAACGTGTGCCCCTGAGTTGACGCCGGTGCTAACGCGTTTATTCCGGCACTCTTATTCCAAAGGCGTAGTCCCTGTCTCATGGAAGTCAGCCCTTGTCCATCCGATCCAAAAAAAAGGAGACAGTTCGGATCCGGCAAACTACAGGCCTATTGCTATTACCTCCCTGCTCTCCAAAATCATGGAGAGCATAATTAGCCGTCAGCTCTTGGTATACCTAGAGGGTCACCAGTTGATCAACGACCGACAATACGGGTTTCGCCATGGTCGGTCGGCAGGTGATCTTCTGGTATACCTAACACATAGATGGGCTGCGGTTATTGAAAGCAAGGGGGAAGGCCTGGCAGTTAGCCTGGATATAGCGAAGGCCTTTGATCGTGTATGGCATAAGGCGCTCCTCTCTAAATTTCCATCATTTGGGCTTCCCGAGAGCTTGTGCAAGTGGACCTCCAGCTTCCTCACTGGGCGCAGCATACAGGTCGTTGTCGACGGACATTGCTCGAACCCGAAGCCCGTGAATGCTGGATTGCCCCAAGGCTGTGTGCTATCTCCTACGCTGTTTCTTTTGCATATCAATGATATGTTGGACACCTCCAACATTCAAAATCGTCGACCAGTGCCGGGAGAAACTTGTGTCTTCTATCGAGTCCTCTCTTGAGAAGGTCGCGGAATGGGGAAAATTGAACCTTGTCCAATTTAACCCCCAGAAGACTCAAGTTTGCGCGTTTACCACTAAAAAAACCCCATTTGTCGCATCACCGCTCTTCGACAACACTTCCCTAAAAGCCTCGCCTAGTATCGGAATACTGGGTCTCGAAATCTCGAACGATTGCCAATTCCGTGGCCATCTGGAGGACAAAGCCAAATTGGCTTCAAAGAAACTGGGCGTCATTAATAGAGCACGGCAATACTTCAAGCCGCCCCACATTCTAGCGCTGTACAAAGCGCAGGTCCGGCCACACATGGAGTATTGTTGTCATCTCTGGTCTGGCGCACCCCAGTATCAGCTCGATCCATTTGACCCCATGCAACGCAGAACAGCGCGAATTGTCGGGGACCCAGTACTCTGTGAACGGCTGGATCACTTGGCGTTGCGTAGAGACGTCGCTTCATTGTGTGTCTTCTACCGCATTTATCACGGGGAGTGTTCCGAAGAGCTGTTTTACCTAATTCCTGCCGCCGAATTCCACGACGTCTGATGACGTATGATTCGCACGACACGCCACAAGTTAGGATATCATCCTCACCATCTGGATGTGTGGCGGTCCTCCACAGTGCGGTTTACAAGGAGCTTTCTTCCACGTACTACAAAGCTGTGGAATGAACTTCCTTGTGCGGTGTTTCCGGGACGATACGACATGGGTACCTTCAAAAAAAGCGCGTACACCTTCCTTAAAGGCCGGCAACGCTCCTGTGATTCCTCTGGTGTTGCAAGAGAGTATGGGCGGCGGTGATCACTTAACAACAGGTGACCCGTACGCTCGTTTGTCCTCCTATTCCATAAAAAAAAAGCAAGAGACTCTATCTAGACGTATAAATTATCTAAGTATGAGACATTCTTATGATTCTTTCTATGTTTTAATAATTTAAAGCAGTTGATTATTTTTAATTAATAAAAACTTTTTAAAGTGAGGGTACTTACACAACGGAGTCGCTAGGGACGAGGAAGGGCAAGGGAGGAGGGCAGGGAGCGTCAGCCCGCGCCGGTGAAGCTGGCTCAGTCGAGCGCGGACAGCGCGGCGTTTCACTGTCCTCTACCATACCTAGCCAGCCACGGAGAGCACGCCAGAGACTTCTAGGACTTCCTGTAAAATAAATATTGTATTTCAGTATGATTGAATGATCTAAATGTTTTAACTGATTACCTGTCCTATATAATTCAATTATAATTATAAAAAAATTATGACGTTCCGTACAATATACTAGGGCAACAAAACAAATCTTCAAATCGAATCTATGGGATATTGATGCAACGGAACAAAATATATCAGAAGTATAAGTACCATAAATAATTATGGATTTAGAAATTGGAGGGTGGTTAATAATTTTATTAGTTTGTCTACTTACTTGAAAATTTTCTAGTGTTTTGTGGACTCAATGGATAAAAGTCTCCGTGTATCGGACAGCGGTAGGCCAAACGACGTTGTCGGCGTTGCGCAGCCCTCATTAACATGCAGAGAACGATTCCTAGAAATAGGTAACATGATAGAAATAGAAATAATATATTCATTTTGTTTAGTTTAAATAATTTAGCTGTCTTTGCTACCTATATGTAAATAGTATAATTTAGAAACAAATTTTAAACATGTAATTTTATTATTTAATAAATAAAGTAATCATTATTATAATAAATATATTTATCATAATATATTGCAACAACACTTGGTAAGCGTCATAAAGCTACATCAGTTCGTATAGGGGCTTTGGCATGGGGAGAAAAACTGATAAGAAACTCAGTCTATCTTTTAAATCATAGAACAACTTAGCCTACGTAATATAATATAATACAATTGTAGGTGGCCATGTAAGATTAAAATAAAAAAAATAAGTTAATATTAAAATTAAACCTTCGTGTAGAATGCTATGGACACTACCGGCCTAACAAATAAACTTGGTATAACGTTATACCTGAGAATAAACCTAGACTATACAAAATATTTACAAATAGAAATTTTTTGCATAATATGTTTGGTTTATTCGGACGTTTAACGTTTCCCGCGTTTATTTGAAAGGCTGAAAGATTTCTTCAGAATTATCATTGTATTGACAGTGTTGTCAGTGATATAGTCAACATTTTACATATTCTTGGTTTATTATCAGGTATAGCTTTATACCAAGTTTTTTTGTTAGGACGTACAAGTCCAAATCTTTGTTTCTTCAGCTATAAAACGTACCGTGACAAGAAGTTCTGCTAAAACAATAATAATTACTCCCAATATTTGAAACTACGAACTGTACCTACCTACCCTTAAGACCAGTAGTTTTCATGAAAACCTTTTTACACATTTCGGAGTTTATACCTCTTACCAAGAATCAATCTATAGGTATCGATCAATTCTGAGAAAATAAATAACAATGATTTAAATATTATGTATTAAAAATAATTATTTCAATATTATTGATTCCTTCAGATTTTTTTTGACGTTAATTAAAAAGTTCTAAGTAAGGAAACAAATGGAGCCCAGGGAGAGAAAAAAAAAATGAAAATATTATATCTTAGTTTTTACTGAATCTAATTAGATTTTTATAGAATTCCAAAGTGCAATTTATAGACCTGATTAAAAAAGGGTGTGTATACTTATGTACGAACGCAAGAAGTTATTCCTCTTTGGCGTAATAAAAAAAATCTTAAACAAAATTTTATCCTCGTGCAATTTTAAAAACGTAAGTTTGTAGAAAAAGCAAATAAAATATTAAAGAAGGTACTAAAAATAATAATAATGAAAATATTATTATACCGCATAATTTAGATAAAGAACGTGTTATTAAATATTGTTTAATTATTTTTTACAATTCGAAAGACATTATTTTTTTTTATTTTATAACTTGTTTATAAATTGAAATTTATGTAATTCTCGTCCATTGGATGTGGTTCAGTAGACAAATGAGTTACAAGAGGTTGGATAGCTGAAGTATATACATACGTATAAATACAAATGGTATAGTTGACCAGCTAACGTCAGGGTGTCGTATTTGCGTGACGGTGTGCGCGCATTGTAAAATTCACTCTGATAATTTTTCCATAACGCGCCAAAAGAAGTATTACTTCATAAATGTTTTTGTATTTTGAATTTATTATTGAGACCCAGTTGTAGTACTTACCAGCTATGGTCATGAGGGCTCCAGCCACGATGCACACCGGACCCAGTACTCGAGAGTTCCCAGTGAAGGCAATACGTGCTGCGTAGTGGTCTGGCTGTTCATTCTCACCGCAACCGCGATATGACGCCGCTGGAAACATCATGAGGCTACTTATTATACATTATAAAGGAGACAACTAGCTTAATTAACCTTTCAATCAACAGCCTAGCCTTATCGCTGAATAGCGCCGTTTAACTAGCGGCTTGAATGATATTCAGTCATTAGATCAAACAGCTAGGCAAATGACTTGGATCGATGACGTTTCATTACTTGCCTAGCAATTTAGTTCCACTTTCTGTCACCTAGCGCCGAAACTATCCAATCTGTCAAAATGGCGTCGGCAGTGTAGGCAAACAATAAATTTGATGGTGTTTCCCAAAGTTTTCTTAACTGTTATTTTTCCTGCAATCTGTCTTAATAACATTTAGCTGCACTTTTAAGTTTTTATATTAGGACGTGTTTGCAGCAGGTCACGGACCACAAAAAATATTAAAATTTCGTATATTACATGTATTTGCTAAGGTTTAGCGCACCGGTCACCAGCTATTTAATATAAAAAAATTAACAGTTACTTTACGTAAAAAAATAAATAAACAAATTATACCAACCAGTAAGAACGCATCCCACAAGCATAAAGAGGAAACCAAATATTGGCAGAATGATTTGACAGTTGGCGGCAACAACCACGCCAGCTACAGCCAAACCGCCCTCCACTTTTTCTACGCGCAGGCGGGAAATAGCCGGCGGACATCTTGGCTTTCCCAACGGGGCACGAACTAGAGGCTCGCCAGGAGGTGAAGTTGTCCTGTAATTAAATAAATCATTATAATTATTAATAAGTTAAGGCATTTACGTATAGAAGGATCAAATTTGTTTTAAATAATTACTGGTTATCAGGGCGCTCATTGTTGCTCAGAGGGCTATCGGAGTTTCCCCCTGAATATCTCTTCCCATAATCCCTTCGATATCAGAAATGAGAAGATTCGTAGGAGAACCAATGTCGCCGACATATCCCAAATGACTGCGAAATTGAAGTGGCAGTGGGCAGGGCACATATCTCGACGGACAGATGGCCGTTGAGGAAGTAAAGTCCTCGAATGGCGCCACGTACCGGAAGTAGTAGTGTTGGTAGGCCCAAGATGCACCGACGATATGGTCAAGATAGATCAAGAAGTAGGTTGGATGAGGGTAGCGCAGGGCCAATTGTCATGGCGATCTTTCTGGGAGGCCTTTGTCAACATTAAATATTCGTTTGTTTAAAATAGCAAATTCAGTTCATATAGGAGCATGTTTTAGTAAAAATTTAATGTATTAAATACAAAAAAGTTCCTTATATTTCATTGGCGTAAAAAACAAAAATCCTTTCTAGTGCGAAGAACAGTATGTATAAAGAAGGTTTAAATACAACCAATGAAAATATTATTATACCGCAATATTTAGTTAAATAAATTTTATTTAAAAATCATTTAATTAATAGAATTTTGAAAATGGATTAAATAATGAAAAAAATCACTCTGATAATTTTTCCAACTAAATACAACATCAATAAATTTAATTTCTGTTAAACTTTGCTAATAATTGAAACTTAAATGGCGGGTTGCGTAGTAAAACTTTGTGAAACTGTTACCGGCAAATCTTCGCCAGTTAAAGCTATTGTTAATGTTACATAGCGACCTGTCAAAAGTTTCAAATAAATATTAGATATTGACTTGAATTTCACTCCTTAACTTTAACTATGCCAAGGAATACGATGGTGCAACACATTCCGCAGTCTATGTTAAAGTCAGCGTTACTGTTAACGTTAAATTTGACTATAACAGCTAATATTATGCAACCCAGCCTTTATATATATATATAGTATTGACACATTGACAAATCAAAATTGGTCATGCACTATGGGGCTGTGAGGGCGTATATATTCTAGTATAATAATTAGTATCTATGGTTTGAGTAATATTACTGGCAAGAAACTTACTGGCCCATTTTGTTGAAATGTGTCACGTATATAAACTACATGGCAGCCTAGCGAAACTCTCTAAGAAAAAAGCGGTTCACTCGATTGTATGAAACGTGCAGTCATTGATAGATTGACAAATGACGGCTAAAATTCACTTCGATTTACGGCCGTTTTCAATAACGTATCTTTAGTTACGGATACATTGCTGTCACCGTTTAATGACAAGATCTTATCTATCCATAGTTATGTCCAATATAGTTATTATTATTATAGCTTTATGTCAATAGGTTATTGAAATGTAAGTAACCGTAAAAGGACAGATTTGTCACTAAGGCTAGATAGGTTATTGAAAACGGCCGTTAGCCGGATTATACTTCGACGCCAATCGCCATTATGTAATTAATACTATTTCAATCTTACGTCAAATGACTGCACGTTTCATATTAAACTAAATTTCAATTTTTACTTAGGCAGTACCTCCTCTTATTACGTAGTATTAACATCCTCTTTGCTAACTGGATAAGAAACAAACATCACCCATTGTTTAAAAAAAAAACTGATACAGCTTTGTGTATTCGATCTGTACGCGTCGTTTCCTGTAGTGATGTTAGAAACGTTTATTGTAATGTAAAACAATCGTCAAGCAACATACAAACGGAATAGAATCGTAAAGTTTAAAAATAAAACGAATGTGGAAAGATTAGCGTAATGTTATGGGTGAGCTTTGGCGACCTGTTCGCGCGTTTGATGTCGCCTCTAATATCGTGATACAGGCCATAGGAAACATACGTATACATACACTGTATAAAATATACCGTAAAATGCTGAAACTGTAAATATATACTTAAAAGAGTGGCAATAATTAATTCTGCCACGTTTTCTCTTTAAATCTTAACTTTTTCGAAGCGCTGGCAAAATCGTAGAAATTCATGTGTCATTTTGACCTAAGTAATAATTATTTCTTTCGACAATTTTTTTTGTAAGAAATTCATGTGTCATTTTGACCTAAGTAATAATTCTTTCTTTCGACAATTTTTTTTGTAAGCTGCAATAGCAACTACCTACACTTGAAATTGGATAAGGAGAAGCTGTGGTTACATTGTCATGGATACCATTCTTATGATGGAGAGCATATAATGTACTATCCAGATCCTCCAGGATTTGAGGCGAAAGCTTTTCCTCTTGAAAAGGAAGGTTACTTTGGGTTTGTCAGTGGCGATAGAGGGCCCGTTGTGGTACGAGGGTGGTTCTCCATCAACAATGTTTATTCTTTACGCAACACCTAATAATAAAATATTTTAAAATGCTGATAAGATTATAACACTTGGGAATATTCATAAAATGTGGGCAAGTATTCTGTGAATTGGGTCGTGCGCATGTATTTAAGAATAAACAGTGCCAAATGAGCAAACACGCACGTTAAATATATCTATACATTATACATTATAGTATGCGCGTTGGTTTTCTTCACTGCCTCAGCCATCTCTGAGCTCAAATTAGGCGTGTACTTTCATACATCCCGGTTTCCGGGTATCCGGTTCCGACTGTTCGGTAACTGTACAGCTTTCACACGATTTTATTACTCTGACGACTTCACCAGTGGGCTCCGTTGCACAGGATGCCGGCTAGATTATAGGTACCACAACACCGCCTATTTCTGCCGTGAAGCAGTAGTGTGTGAACATTATTGTGTTTCGGTCTGAAGGGCGCCGTATCTAGTGAAATAACTGGGCAAATGAGACTTAACATCTTATGTCTCAAGGTGACGAGCGCAATTACAGTGCCACTCAGAATTTTTGGCATTGCATTGCATTGGGCAAGGCGTATCAATTACCATCAACTGAACGTCCTGCTCGTCTCGTACCTTATTTTCATAAAAAAATAAAAGAAAAACTGATACTATGCCCACCAAATACGGACCGGCATCCGGGACTTATTATTTAAAGAGAGCAACAAATGTCTTATTTTATTATATTTATTAGACTTATAATCAATATGTACGGAAAAAAAAGAAATGAAACATGAAATTCACCGCAGTGTCTCTATACTCTATGGATAAAATGTTGTATTCGCGGTTTTTTGTTACATTTTTAGGCACGTGAACACGTTGAAATAAACGTGATCGTTGACGACAAAAAACGTCACAAGTTTTATTTAGCACCCGGCGAGTATTTATTTAATGAATAAAATATTCGTTTTAGACATTCGTGACGCCGCGGCCCTGTCGAATATTTATTTACGCCTCCGTTAACTAAAATAGTTATAGCAGTATAAATATACTTTGAACGTAAGTGGAATACTATATTTCGGGTAAAATAACAAATCTATTACTGTGTTCCTTTGACCACAAATATGTTTGTCCTAAAAAAATAAAGGCCCTTTATACAGCCCAAACTACCACAAATGGGTATATTATGAACGTTAATGTTACTTCCAGCTAAAACTACGGCTATTCGCCACACATCAGCGTGTTTTCACACAGCTGACTGCAAGTAATGGCGCCATTTTACCGCGTCAGCTGTAGCGCGGCTGAAATATTTTAAACATTGCGCATGCGCTCTGGCTCAATTTTAAAGAATTTTAGAAGAAACAGTAATACGTAATTAGAACACGACATTGGTTTTACAATTCTAAATATGTATTCTAATATATTATGCTAATTGAAAGCATAAATTAATTATAGTTATCCAACGATTGCATTATGATTAAAGAAGAACAATACAGAGCGGTTTTAATATTCGTAAAATACGACTCATTGTAACGTAATTGGTTACTACATTGTTAATATGGTCACCCGCGTCATTCAAGTAATAATAAATCATTCGTATTTCATAAAATTAAAATTATATTGGCAACTAACGCCCCGTTGTAGTAATTAAAATTAGTTGTTGTTAAGCTAAGGCCAGTTTCTCGCTGTATTTTGTGCCATACAAAATCGGTGCGCTAGGTAGAGAGACACGTTTATAGGGTTCTGCACATAAGGGCAATCAACGAGAACCCTGTCCTTAATAACACTGTCTGTCCTTCTGTGTCTTCTCATAAACTGTAATTGTTAGACAGCTAAATGTATGATAATGTGTATTAATAACACAAATTAATGATGCTGGACTCGAACCTGCGACTTCTCGCGTTCCGTGTGAGTGATCACTTTAAAAAAACACAAATTAAAAACCAACCAGAATATTTTTTATTCAATTAGAGCATTAGTTACGAGACTATCAGCTTAATCCAAAATATAATAAAAGAATAATATTTAAATAAGTTTTTAAATATACTCGATTACAAGAAAACTCCTTTAGGTTTATTGGCAAAAACAATGTTATGTCGTTAAAAACAAAAACCAGAAACATTAAAGAAACCAAAATGGCGTTTTACAAATAAGTCACCATGCAAATAAAAAAACACTCTTAGTATAAAGTACAGTTTATATGACCGTTTAGAACAGACCAGTATTTTTTTCAAAATTAGTATTGAACTGAAAAATATTCAGTACCACAGAAGTAATTCAAGAATATGTATTAAGTACCTACTATAGCCACACATTATGGCGATGATAAATTTAATTATTAAGACTGTTAAGTCGGTGTTTTCGCATTGTAAAAATGTATTATTTTTATGAGCTTTGTACAGTTTATGTTGATTAAGTGCACCATTACACCGTCAAACGGAAAATAATTAAATTTTATGAAAATAGGTTTTGTATTCGATATAATATAGACGTCACAACTACAGAACAAAATGGCGTCGAGCGTTTTCGTTAAATTACGCGCGAATATTTGAAAAAACTACAGTTGATTTTTTGTGGTTTATCAAATATCTTTGTTATTTTTTTTTTCCAAAAATCGGTGCACAACAGCCAAATACCCAATGTTTATACATATAAATGTTTCATCATTTATTTTTAGTCATGGGTATACAAAAGATATTACAAATCACAATAATAGCTCTCCATTCCTTGCCCGCATGCTGTTGCGTACAAATAATAATAAATAACAAGTCAAAGAAATATACATATACACAATGTCAGTAAATTGATACCTAAATAATAGAAATAGGTAAAAACTTTAGTTTCGGTTCTCTAGATTTTACAGAAAGTTTAATTTATTGTCACGGACTAGTAAAAAAATAAGGACTCCGTGTCACCTTACATAACAGTGTAGCACCAAAACAAGCCGATTAACGTGTAAATAGAAATACATAGCCCCACGCACACATTTACACAACTACAGGCCGATAGGCGGCCATTAAGAGAATTGTCATCGTCTGTGACAGATCAGTTTGCGTCACAATAAAATATTTTAAAAATGCCGTCGTGCGTTGTTAAAAAGTGTAAAACGATACTATATAAGTATTTGTGGCCATATATGATTATTTAAGGGAGAAAAATTGTGTAACTAGTTTCCCCCGTAACCGCACACATACTAGCATAACATCATCACGGCGTGGAGTCCTTTTTTTTTACTCGTCCGTGTTTATTGTATACATAAAATAATCTATGGAAAGAGCATGATGTTATCATGATAATATGTCACTCGAGTTTGTACATCGTCTACGTGATGGATTGCTTATAATAAATAAATAATTGTGGCCTCCACTAAAGTTCCATAGACAGTATTAATAGATGTTTCATTCTAGATAATAATTTGAGTAATTAGTTTTAAACAACTTTATTTTCATTAAGACCTATTGTCATTTAAATGAAAAAATAACATTTTAACTGACTTCAAAAAAGGAGGAGTTTCTCAATTCGTCGGTATGTTTTTTTTTATGTTTGTTACCTCAAAACTTTCGACTGGGTGAACCGTTTTTTATAATTCTTTTTTTATTTGAAAGCTGATGCTTCCCATTTGGTCCAGATCTGACAATGGCATCCATGAGAAACCCATAAAAGTCTTAAATTTGCTATACGTATGTGGACAACAAATTTGCAAGTAACTCAATATCGCGCCAGCCGATTTCGACGATTCTTTTTTTATTGTAAAGGATATACTTCAAAGGTAGTTTGGTGATATTTTGATTAGTTTCTGATAATGGGATTACAGTAACGGTGCGATCTGTGGCAAAATTTCCAACTCTCTGTAATGAAATTGTAAAACGCTTAGTTTATTGCTGCATTGTGAAATTTAATATATCTACACATATTTAAACAAATTGTTACTTAGCGTCCTTAAAAAATAGCATGGCATAGGGCCCATATTATTTAAAAAAGTTCTTCTCGTCGTCACTTCTTGTCATTTCACGGAACCAATTCTGGCATTTCGTCAAATCACTAGATTTGTTTCGAGAAATGATAAAACCGTGTTGTTATTTTAACATCTTCCGAGATATCACCAAATCACTGTTTTTTATCATATCCCTGCGACATATATAACATTTTCACCTATATTTACCCCCTTATTCATAATAGTCTGCTAACTTAAAGCATTGCTAATTCTCACTCTGTCTTCTTCTATTGACCTAAGTTAGAATGAGAAAAAACACTCCTTAGCGGCTGTTTAAAGTTAGCGGACCATTATGAATAAGGGGGTTAATGTTTAAATTTTATGATAGCATTCTAACATGTTAACATGCCGAATACATGGAATGTTTTATCGTTTTATTGTCACATTAATAAGGCACCTGTCACACAGATCTCAGCACACGCGTCGCCTATTAGTGGCTGTTTATTCTGGCATTGACTTCACTCAGCGGGAGTATCATTAGCGACTCCAGACAGCACAGAAATAGGATGTCGCGTCGCACCATTGACGAGGGAACACTCACCGAATATATCCTGTGTGATTTTAATGATGACTGACAGATTCTGGTGTTTACGTTATTCTTTTTACGCGTCATGGATAATTTAACGTTTAAAAACTAAATACAATTTATATACATAGGCACTAAGGATTGAACAAACATAATAAAATAATTTAAGTGTCCTTAAATTATAGGTAGTATCTACTCAGTCTTAGTGATAGAAAAATATCTGGCCGTCCACTTAGTGTTCGTCCGAAAAAGGTGGTTAAAGCAGTAAGGGAAATAATTCGAAGAAATCCTGTCCGGAAGCAAAAGATTGAAATTGTTTAACATGAGAAATAAATTTGTTGCATATTAACATGATCATGTTTGGAATGGTTATTTATTAATAAAATCTTTTTTTGAATATAAAATATTTGTTAAGTAAAATATATGCTAAGAATATTAGTTACAATTTTTGAATATGTACATTAGAATTTTGTGTATGTACATTGAACATTATCAGTATCATTATTTGATGTTATTAAAGTAATAATTGGTTAGAGTGAGAGAGGAGGAGTCTGCCTACCGTTGCCGTATGCGTGAGAAAAAGGGAAGTCAGACCGACTGGCATCGTAACGCGTTACGTTAAGAAGCGGTTTAGCCTCTCATAAAATTATTACTTACTTAAAAACAGATCTGCTTTTATTTATCTCTACAAATGTGTTTGTTTTATTCACATAAGTTTGTTTTTTATGGAAAAGGAGTACAAACAAACGTATGGGTCACCTGGTGTTCAGTGATCACTGCCGCCCACATTCTCCTGCAACACCAGAGGAATCACAGGAGCGTTGCCGGCCTTTAAGGAAGGTGTACGCGTTTTTTTTGAAGGTAACCATGTCCTATCGTAACGGAAACATCACTCAAGGAAGCTCATTCCACAGCTTTGTAGTACGTGGAAGAAAGCACCTTGGAAACCGCACTGTGGAGGACCGCCGCACATCCAAATGGTGAGGATGATTTCCTAACTAGTGGTGAATCAGGTTAAACAGCTCTTCGGAACACTCCCCGTGATAGATGCAGTAGAAGACACACAGTGAAGCGGCGTCTCTACGCAACGCTAAGTCCGGGAAGAAGTCGCAAAAAGAAGGTTCACAATAAAATTATTGGAATGTAATTGTCGATTGTGACGACATATTATAAGTAGTAAGTAATAGTAGCTACACTAATGAGTTCATCGAGTAGACAGCGCCGCGCCCCGATGCAGTCTAAAGGATATCTGTTCAAAGCTAACGACCGGAACATAAACGAGGCAACATGGAGACGTGGTATAAGCTCTAATGAATTAATTTATTGGAAATGGAACACAGCACGTTTGGAAGTGCGTTTATCGAGTGCGATTATTAACATTATTTAATATTAATTGATTTGTAGTTAGTAGTAGTTCTTGATGACTGCAAAGTTAATAAGGTTTATTGTTATCCAAATGTTTTGAGTTTTCTTGAGTGTTAATTCTGCCAATATTCGTCTTCAAACAATTCGACACGTGTTTCGCCTCTACACGAGGCATCTTCAGATGTTGACTAGCCAAACTCTGGCATGAGTCTCGTTGGCGGAATTAATACTCAAGAAAACTCAAACCATTTGGATAATTATGGATTTCCGCAAAATAACGCTTACTTCAATATTTTTTTTGGTTTATTGTTAAGGATAGCTTTATTTGACCCCACGATACAGTCTCGAACTAGTGCACCTATTCATTGGCAATTTTAGTCATCTATACTGATAAATAGAGTCCCGTTCTTGCCTTCTGTAATACTGCGAAAGTACTGAACCGATCGGAGTGATACTTATACCGTTTAGTATACAAAATATAATATAAGATGTGGCGATTATTTATCCGGAAGCTATATTTTTTTACTTAGAAATACCTGTATATATCAGTCAATGATATTCCATTACATAATATGACGAGTCGTACAATGAGTGTGCGCGGGGTAATTAAATTTATATGTATGTATAGGTATTTTTAAGTAAAAAAATATACTGTCCGGATAAGTCATCACCATAAATTTAATTATAACCTTCTCCGCAACACGCTGCTTCTAATGTTATAAGTATTATTCCGATCTGTGCAGTAGTTTTCGCAGTACCGAAGGAGAAACAATTCTCCATTAATTATTTAAATCAACGTTAACGATGTAGTACTATGGCATAATTATTCCACGAAATATAATAAAGATGAAATAATAATAATATTGAAAAAAAAAATTGTTCTTGTTTGATACATAATAATATTCTTAATATATATTTAAATACGTTGTTTGTCCGCGATGGACTCCTCAACTAATGAACGGATTTAAATGGGGATCACTTCATGGAGTGCAGTTTAGTCCAAGTTGTGAGAGAAATGATAGTTTTTTTTTCGATTTGGGACCCATAATCATTTTTATTACCAATATTTCTTTTGTATGGACATAACATTTTCTGTGAGAGAATTTATTGACGCACGGTTTGACAGTTCTGCTGTGAAACAATTCCATTATAGTTAACAACAGGGAGCAATGACTAGAACTATATTATGTATAGAACGTCATTGACAAAGAGCATATTTTACAAAATAATTCTTGGTGTTATGAAATATTATTGACAAATTCATAAAAAAACAGTATTTTATTTATTATACACAGAACAACGTCTGTCGGGTCAGCTAGTATTATATATTTATGATGTTACTGTTGCCATAAGCGCCGGAAGCGAAGCCAGTTCGACGGACGATGTACCGTTGTGGTTTCAATTTACTTGTTAAATTAGGTACCTACCTATCTATTGAATTATCTCATACAATTTTATTTGTTCATGAATAGTGTTTAAGTATGTGATAATGAAGTTGCATTCTCAAATGCTATTTCTGGGTTTTCCGGGTGTTAAGAATTTTAATGGATAAATTCACTTGATAAGGAATGTTGCTGAACTTAGATAATTTATACATCTAGATAGTCTCTTGCTGTTAGACAACCGATAAAAACAGGCTAGGAATATTAATTTTGTGTGTGTGACAAGCTACGTCTTACACTCGCGATTTGTATGACACTTTGTGTTGGTGCATTGCAAAATAGAGGGTAGTTTTCGACGTTTTTAAAGCTGTCATAGTCTATCTAGACGTAACTATAAATAATCTAAGTTGGTGAAGCAAAAAATATAATAGTATAGAAATAGTTATATAATAGTTTTGAAAAAATTATAAATAAATGATAGTTTTGTATGCAGGTCATCTCCATAACGCTTGAAACTTAAAAAATGTTTGTGATGATTTTAATACAGTCTTAAGCGTAACTATATGATTATTGTAAATAGTTTTGAATTTGTATTGAAGTTAAGACGTTAATACACGCCAGTGACCTTGCTCATACGGCGAGAACAGGTGACAGGAGTATGATTTGTTATCTTCTCTACTCTTGTGCATACCAGTCTGGTATCCAATTAGTAGTTTGTAATAGTCCTGACAAAAAGCCTGACATTTCTTTAAAAGTCCGGACTTTTAAGTTGATCTCGTTTACATTTCGTTTCTTTCTTTTAAATAAGTTACTATATTGTTGTTGTATTACTATATTTCATCTAATTAAAAATAAAATCCTGACAAGTTACAGAGCCGGTAAAATCCGGATATGTCCGGTTATATCCGGCCGGATGGTCACCCTAATAATAAAAGTAGTTTTTTTTGCGTGCAACATAGAGTTGTTAAAATTTTTGGGTATATACACATATGTTTAATATATATTTGGTATATATACAGTTATGTGTTAACCAAAGGCTTACAATATACTAGCGATAATACTATACCTACTACTATATACAAACAAAGGGTGGAAGACAGAAGACATCCCTCTAGCAAATATGAGACAGTAAAATAGAAAAGGTAACCCAATCTATTGTAACTGCAACCGATTTTGAATGACAAGTCATAAAAAGTCAGCCATGCTTGGCATTAGTTCCTTAGTATTTGAATATTAAACTTTTACCATTTGGTAACTCAACTCAAAATTGGTAATGCATCATCGGGCTGTCAGCTCGTCTATACTCTAGTAGATTCTAACAGCCGTTCCCAATATTCAGTCTATCTCTTACTTGAGATTAAAATCGTAACTATGTTTGACTTTTCTGTCCCAATAAACTTATCGACGGTAACTCCGACGGTATCCGTACACGATGTCTGTCAATGGGACGATGGTATAGCTTCCCAGCGATAGAAGTTTGTATGAAAATTGCAATTCACGCGTCCCAATATAAGGCGACTTATCGGCTATATTGGGACAGCTACAGATTATTGACAGCTAATTACTGACAGTAGAAGGTAGTAATTTATCTGTAGATAGTATATTGGGAACGGCCGTAAGTCTATTGTTAAACTGTTCTAACTATATTAGCAAGATTATTTTGTCAGTACATTGACGTCAAAAATGATAATTTATCTGTTTGTAAATATAATTTAAAAGGTTTATATGAAGCATGTTTATACTATAATTCTGTACATATTTAACAAAATACCAAAATGACTAATAAAGGTAAACCTTTTTTGCTATTGTTATGGAGTTTTTAACTCCATTAATTTTAATAATTGCCTAAGTTTTTGTTTGCTTTGTAAATATTTTAGCAATTATTAGTCTTAAAGTTTCTCCAGAGGAAGTCAATGCTTTTTTTCAAGGCCACAGCATGTATAAAATAAAAATATAAATGTAGTTAAGGATATAAGAAGACGTGGTTGGCGAACTACGTTCATGCACTGATAAATTTAAAAAAAAGTTTATAATTACGTTCATTGCAAATGGGGGACTATATTCGTCAATTGAATATAGTCTGTTTGTACACTGTATAAGGTTGCAAATAATAATACATACATGTTGTTATATTTTAATGTGTTAATAGCGACTACTCAAACACATTATTATTATTTTTTTAATGAAAATACGGGACGAGACGAGCAGGACGTTCAGCTGATGGTAATTGATACGCCCTACCCATGACAATGCAGTGTCGCTCAGGATTCTTGAAAAACCCAAAAATTCTTAGCGGAATTACAATTGCGCTCGTCACCTTAAGACATAAGATGTTAAGTTTCATTTCCCCAGTAATTTCAGTAGCTACCGCGCCCTTCAGACCGAAACACAGTAAAGTTTACACATTACTGCTTCACGGCAGAACGCCGTTGTGGTACCCATAATCTAGCCGGCTTCCTCTACATAGGAGCCTCCCACTGTTATATTATTTATTAGTACTGTAACTACTTTAAGAATCTTATATGTAAAATTCTCGTGTCGCGGTATTTGTTAACAAACTCCTCCGAAACAGCTTGATCGATCATAGCAGCATTGAGCACTTTTTTTTTCGAAATTATGCACCTTTTGCAAAGGAACCTCCCACTGGTAAAAATCTAAATTAACATATGATAAGATATTAAACTTCCCAAAGCATCTGCCAAACAAAGAAACGTCGACTCAAGTGATCTTTTTGTGTAAGGGTTTGACAAAGACGTAAGCTATTTTCATACATCGCTTTGAAAAGATTTAGGTCACAACGAGATAAAGTCATATCTATATGAAAATAATACACATACAGCGGCTGGCAATATTTAAAATGTGTATAGTTACGACCATAGCTTATTATTTAATGAGAATCTACAATTTTGTCATTTAAGTCTACATATTATGACATCCCTGCAATGGCGGATGGATATATAATGCAAATTAAAGCTAAAAAATGCAATGGAGAAAAGATGTAAAGTTATATTATTAAAAAAAAACACTTTTAAAGGATTAAAACGCGTGTAATTGTATCTCGTTTTCAGGGGGACTGCAGATGAAGTGAGTCAAAGATAGTATCTGTCATTATGAAGTTTAGCGCCATTTATTCCCTCGGAGGCGGTATTTGCTGTACACAGTTGGTTTTTTGCAAAATTTACTGACAGTGTCCTTTTCTTTTTTGGTATGTGTAGTTTGGTATGTGTACTAGATCTACGCAGCTCTGCGTTGCACGCGGTCAAGCTGATACTGGGGTGCGCCAGACCAGAGATGACAGCAATACTCCATGTGTGGCCGGACCTGCGCTTTGTAGAGCGCTAGTATGTGGGCCGGCTTGAAGTATTGCCGTGCTCTATTAATGATGCCCAGTTTCTTTAAAGCCAATTTGATTTCATCTGTAAAAGCATAACATAATTGGAAGCAGAATATAGGATATTCAAATTCAAATATTTTTATTCAAAATAGGATATGAAATCACTTTTTTAAAGTCAAAAACTAATACAACCCATTCGGAAATGAACGCCTCAGACCTGATAAAAACGGGTGCAAGAAACTCTGTGGAATAGAAAATAAATATTACTAATATTAATATTACCACAGGGAGTGACAAAACATAACATATTTCAACAACACTTGGTAAACCTCATGAAGATACATCAGTTCGTAAAGGGGCTATGACATGGGGAGAAGAACTGACAAGAAACTCGCAGCCCATCTTTTAAATCATATTACAACTTAGCCAACTTATTATCCTCTATATATATAATATACTAGAAAAAAAAAGTAAACTTAAAGACATAATACCAATCGCAAAAACTGCAAAATGGAATTGGGCAGGCCATATATTAAGGGCCAGTAACAAAAGATGGAGCAGTATAGCAACAAACTGGTACCCATTAGACGCCAAAAGAAGAAGAGGTAGACCTGGTACTAGATGGAGAGACGACCTAGTAAATTACGAAGGAGTGATGTGGTCACGCACAACATACAATAAGGACCAATGGAAGGGGGAGGCCTTTGCCCAGCAGTAGGATGATATATAAAAAAAAAATTGTAAATAAATTAGTAATAGTTTTAATATTGTTATAGGCTTTAATAAATAAATATAATATACTATATAGTAAGCCTTTTCCATCGTAACTAAACCTTAAAACTTTGGTTAAAATTTTACATATATTTTTTTTATTTATACATTTCACATTTTTCTATAGATTCAAACTAATTTGCGGGTACAAGCAAGTTTAATACATGAACATTAGACCAAAACTATAGCAAGTGACATGAGGCGGGGTAATTGTTTGATTTAGCTATTGTTAACTATAAAATACCGCAGTTGCGTCACTAGAACTAATCCCACGGTCAATTTATATTATGTCAGATAAAATACATAATAATGACGAGTTAGCTAGTTAAGTGTATATCTGACGGTTTTATATAAACCCCCTTATTCATAATAGTCTGCTAACTTAAAGCATTGCTAATTCTCACTCTGTCTTCTTCTATTGACCTAAGTTAGAATGAGAAAAACACTCCTTAGCGGCTGTTTAAAGTTGGCGGACCATTATGAATAAGGGAGAAAGTATATGTATAATATATACCTAGCCTAACTATCGAACGCGGAAATAGTACCAATATTCTTGGTACACTTTCCCGCGATAAAAGTTTTAATATAATTAAGAAAACTGTGTAAGTTCTTGAATGTAATCATAATAAAAATGAGAGTTGTTGAAATTAAGGATAATATCTGGACGAACGAGCCTTGCTCGGATTTTTAAGAATGTACAAAACCTGAACAAAAAAAAGTAATAGGACATCTGGATTCGGACCGGGGTCTTCTGCTTTCCGGATCACCCAATGTTCCATCTGAGCTATTATAGTCTTGTATATAGTGGCAAAATTTACCTTTGTATTCTAATGTTATTGTAACTGATTCTCATTAAAACACGGATAAAACTACATTTTTTAAAATTGAAACCTAGCTAGATCGATTAATCGCCCCCAAAATCCCCTGTATACTAAATTTTATGAAAAGATTTGAAGCCGTTTCCGAGATTCAGATTATATATACAGGGTGTCCCGTAATCAGTGGACCAACGGGATACCCGTGATAGGGGTGGTCATCATCTCTCGAAAACACCAAATTTTACTGTTCTAGGGCCAGTAGTTCAAAAGATATGATTTTTTGCCTGCACTCGTTGAATATGATAAGGGTATAAACTGTTTCTTTTTAAAATGCGATGTACTGTTGTTTTTGCTATACCAGTACGTCTTGAAATACGACGAACACTCGTAGAAGGTTCTTCTGTCACTTCGGCCAGTATTTGAAGTTCATCGACTCTTCTAGGTCTTCCCACGTTGTTTGCAGCTCCGGGAATTCTGCCTTCTAAATACGCGTTATTTACACGGAGAAAAATTCGATGATCCGGATAGCGGTCGCGATTAGGATAGCGCTCACGATACGTACGGGCTGCTTGCCGAGCGTTTGCATTACACAGACCGTAAATAAAATACATCTCAGCATATTCACGAGGAGTATAGGTATTAGGCATTTTATAAAATCCGGGCAAACAGTATCCAAATCACAAAGACAAACAAGGTCCAATTCAAGCGTCAGTCACCAAAAAAAAGAGTCGTAATGGTAGCGAAGTAAAAAACACGTGTGCAGCTACGAGCTATGAGCAAGTCTCTGATGAAACTAAGAATAATTTGAAAAATTAGGGTGTGGGGATCATAGGCGTCGGCCAATAGGACCCCGTAAACGAAAAAGGTACCTGAGCGAGAAAGAGATAGCATATTGTGTTATCTCTCTCTCGATAACAAAATAATTCTCAGAATAGATAGCGCTTAAATGTTTCTCGCAATTGGAGTCTAAAATTGGTTATTAAGTTATTTTTTTTGTAAAATGTAATATTGTTATACCTTTTTGGAATCAGTATGAACTGCAGATGTTTTTTAAATAATGGTCCGCATTTTTTTTGCACTAGCTTGCTTCAAACATCACGTTGCAAATTTAGTTATTTGATATTTGCGCATGTTTTGGTTTTTAATTTTTAATTTGGCAATATTTATTCACAAAAATGGATTTAATTGTGAAGACACATGTTTCCTCAGCCACCTTAAGTTAAGAAACAGGGCAAAATAAAAATAAAAAATATTTTTTTTCAACTTTTGTGTTGATAAGGGTAGAATTTTCAAAATAATGCTTAAAAAATCATATCTTTTGAACTACTGGCCCTAGAACAGTAAAATTTGGTGTTTTCGAGAGATGATGACCACCCCTATCACGGGTATCCCGTTGGTCCACTGATTACGGGACACCCTGTATATACAAGAATGGCTCGTTTAAAGATATAAGATAAGATAAACGTCATGAATTATCTAAATAGTGTTAATTATGTTATGATTTGGTCTACATATAGAATGCACCTAATATTAGGTATTCTATTTACGTACATACATTATAGATATTCAATTTATAACAAACACGGGTTAGTGAATAAATATTATGGTGTTGACTGGAGGCAACAGTTTTTGGCAGATAGAAATATACTTTGACAGTTTCGACGCGGGGATAATGTTGTTCTATTTATAAAGCGGTCGACGGGATGTAGCGGGAACAGCTAAGTGCTGTTTGTCGGAGCTCAATATTGAGTGTTTATACTAGCTTTTGCCCGCGACTTTTGCTTTGATGACATATAACCCAGTGGTTAGAGACCTTGCACCTGCAGCTAGAGATCCAGCGTTCGAATCTCGGTAGGTTTTTTTTATGGAATAGGAGGACTAACGAGCGTACGGGTCACCTGGTGTTAAGTGATCAACCGCCGCCCACATTCTCTTGCAACACCAGTGGAATCACAAGAGCGTTGCCGGCCGTTGAGCGTCCCGGAAACACCGCACAAGGAAGCTCAGCTTAGTAGTACGAGGAAGAAAGCTCCTTTTGAAAACCGCACTGTGGAGGACCGTCACACATCCAGATGGTGGAGATGATATCCTAATTTGTGGCGTGTCGTGCGAAGGTGGAATTCGGCGGCAGGAATCAGGTTAAACAGCTCTTTGGAACACTCCCCGTGATAAATGCGGTAGAAGACTGAAAATATTTATATGATAATTTTTTTTATTGATGAGAAAGCAAACGGGAAGATACTCACGTGATAGGAAGTTGTAAGGTAAAATGCCATGTCAATGAGATCTTGTATATTACACGGTTATGCAAGCAATTTTTTGCCATGAACAATTAACTACAAAAAGAGGATACACATTCCTAAGAGGTTGGCAAAGGTCCTGTGTTAATACATACATCCATAAATATCTAAATGGTACACTAACTAACTAGCTTTAAGGGTAAATGTATACACTTTTATAATAAAGCCCCAGCCACTGTTCAGGCATTATTTATAAATAAATTTAAATCGTAAAAAGTCGTAAATATAAAACTGAATATCTAAGTGATCCGACAGCCTGGGACAAGATTATGATTATTTTAAAGCAATAGCAATGACGGTACAATAGTGTATAATTTGATTAAAAAGAGCGCAAAAATAAAGAATGCTGGGAGCGTTTCTTGCACCGCTTCTTCTATCTCAGAGCGCCATTTGTTTCAGAAACGGTAGTAGTATTGGAAATGACATCAAAAAAATTCTAAAGGAATCAATTTTGAGAAAATTAATGCCTTTTATATCTTCAATCAATTCGACACGCCTCAATTTGGCCTCTACACGAGGCAGACATGTTGTAGGTTATGTTCGTGGAATATTCTTGATACAGAACAACACTCAATTTATTTGAATTAAGTACAGACATCTATTTATCCCGTAATGATAGCATCCCGTTGATAAAACCACGATTACCGGATGCGGTTCAGTGGCTGAGTGATTACTGCTGTGCAGTAAATGACAGACAGCGTTATGAACAGTTATTACTTGCATTCGTTTGTTTGCAATCGAATATCCATTCATTTAGAACTGCTTTTATTCTATAGCAATAGCAATGATAGTACAATATTGTATATTTGATTAAAAAGAGCGCAAAACAAGAATGCTGGGAGAGTTTCTTCCGAAGCGGTAGTAGTGTCTAGTATGTAGTAATGACATCAAAAAGGATTCTAAAGGAATCAATTTTGAGAAAATAAACGCCTTCTATTTGAAGATTATAATTTATATATAAACTCAGATTTATTTGCTCTTGTTTGATGTTAGCATGGATTAATTCCGCATGCGCCCCTCCGAGATTCTATTATTGCGTTCACAATGTTGTCCTTATGACTATCATTTGCAAAGTTCGCAAAGTACCACTTTCCCACACGTTGACAAGAGCGTGCGGGAATGTTTGAAAATAAATATAGTGGTCGAACTTTGCGCAACTTTATACGAAAAATAGTATACTATATATCAGTCTTCTGAAATCCTTTTTAATTCGTTTAAGGAAAGCGTACAACTTCGGACAATCAGACAAATGTCACCTTAAGTACAGTTAATTCACGGCCGGACACTTAATACAACTTGTAAGGTTTTAATCGCAATGAGGATCAATTGAATAGATTTTAATTTATATAATATAAAAATTAGGTGACACGTTGTTTGTCCGCGATGACCTAACTACTAAAAACGTCGAAAAAATTTGAGTTAACAGTTAACACCTGTTTTGACTGACACTGACACAAAGTGGCCTGATCTATACGCATAAATTATTTACGGCATGAACATTGTTAAAAAAATACACCTTTTTAGCATAAAAATATATATTAATTTGGAAATACAGAACTTATTTTATTTTAATAACCAAGGAAGCCATTCTTATCGATAATTAATAATAATACGCCGACTACAGTGCATTACGTATGTGACAAGATAAATGACAGTGACAATAAAGCCACAGAATAACAACATATTAAATGCATTAATTCTAACAAACATACATTTCCTAAGTAACTGCTATCATTTTATTAGACACTGACAGGCCACCAATTTTTATACAATATTTTTCGTACAAATATAAATCTAAATGTTTGCTTTTAGAAGAATTATCAGCAAAATGGGTGCTGAATTAAATTTGTCGATGGTAACCTATTTGCGAAACGCCGGAATACGTTGGATGAGGGCAGCGCAGGAAATCTTGTGGAAATCTTTGGGGGTGGCAAAGGTTTGGACAAAGGTCCAGCAGTGGACGTCTTCCGGCTGATGATGGTGATGATGATGAACATATTTGTGCCACCGAACCTTTTTTTTTACGAAACAATGTGTAATAGAGGCTCACCCCTACTTCGGTCAGGTTGAATCTGAATAGTAGGCGAAGCAAAAGATGAATCCAGTATATGCTCGTACAGGATCTATATAATTTACGTTTGATAGCCTGCGCCCTGATGCAACCCACTTGTCTGGCAAAAATATATATTTGTGATTCTATTTATAATCATAGCAGCAACGGAAATATTTTGATAATTACAGACAAAAATACATACTGACATATAAAAATATAGATCTTTCCTCTCTTTTTATAATATTTATATATAATTCTTCTGTATGTGTGTTGACAGTGAACTCCTCCTAAACGGCTTGACCGATTTGAATAATTTTTTTTGTATGTGTTTTAGTGAATTTGAGAAAGGTATAGTATATATATTCTCAATTCAGTCAATATATAAATCTCCTGCCCATGTGTATGTATGTTAGTGAGCACCTCCTAACGGCTGGACGAATTTTTCAAATTTAAGACGTGTGTACAGGACAACGTGTGTAGGGTCCGCTAGTATATAATATAATATCATAAGTATGTCAGGAAGAATTGTCTATGTCATTCTAATCTATCTATCTATCTTATATCTATCTATATATATATATAAGAGATTTCCACGTATATAGTCACTCATCAAGATATCTCTGGAACCATAAGGCGAAACATAATATTTCTACCAAATTTCAAGTCTCTAACTTGAAATTTGTTAGAAATATTCCTTTCGCCGAGTAGAGATCAGCTAAGAACGGATTTAAAGAAATTCCATCCGCAAGAGTTTTTTTTATAACAGAACAACGTCTGTCATGTCCGCTAGTTGTATTAATAAACAGTTCAGTAACTATTTAGCAGTTAGTAATTATTTTGAGCGTGTACAAAATCTTAACCATATCACTCTGTGCAGAAGTAGCTATTGCTAAACATAATAAATACACTTCTAAGTTCACAATATGTTTATTACTTAATCAAATTAAAACTTGAAATGTCAGGGTCAGTTAAGTTGTGATTAAATCTAGACGGCAATTCTTGTTTCAGACTGGTGGAAGTACTGTTGTAACAAGAATACAGTTTATTTTTTTTAGTTTAAGAGGAGGCCAGTAAAAACTTCGTCTAGAGAAAGGCAACACACGAAGGTTTCTAGCCAGTATGTGTTGCCAGTGGTGACATATGCAACGCAGACGTGGTGGGCCTTATGAGAAAGCTCATGGTCACTATCCTCTGGATAAAAATATCTATATTAATTTGGAAATACAGAACTTATTTTATTTTAATTAACCAAGGAAGCCACTCAAGGACCAAACAAGGAGAGGGCTATGCACCCTGCGAGATGGAATCAAAAATGAGGAGATCCGTAGGAGGACCATAGTCGCCGACACAGTCCAAGTGATTGCGAAACTCAAGTGGCAGTGGACAGAGCACATCTCGAGGTGTTGGGGCAGTAAAGTTCTCGAATGGCAACCACGTACCGGAAGGCGTTATGTTAGTAGACCTCCCACAATATGGTCCTATGATAGATCAAGATCGCCAAAATAGAGTGGATAAGGGCAGCGCAGGACCCATTATCGTAGAGATCTTTGGGAGGAGGCCTTTGACTAGAAGCGGACGTCTTCTGGCTGACATTATGATCACCTGATGTGAAGTCTTGAACGGGAACCACTTTCTCCTCCAACACCAGAGGAATCACAGGATGTTTGAATATCATAAAGGAAATGTCTCTACAACTGGCGTCGCTATTGTTACGTCACTATTGAACTAGTAAACAAAATACAATTGTCACCTCTCACATTATGGTTCAGTACCTATTTGGTAAAATAAGTGTTGAATCATTCATTAATAAATACTCCTTCAATACTTCATATTTGGCCGGACTTATGCTATGTAGCGCGCTAGAGCCGGCTTACCTGCTCTTTCAATGACCCTTAGTTTCTTCGTAATTATTTTGGCTTTGCCTTCCAGATGACCGCGGAATTGAGAAGCACTCGAGATTTCGAGACCCAGTATTCCAATACTAGGCTAAATCTTAGACTGAGATCTGTAGATCGAACTTACACTTTTCTCAAACTTTACTCACGTAAAACTAAGCTGAGTGTGATAAAACGCGAACATAACTCCTGCATTAGGCTATCTTAGCTTAAACTCAGTATAATTTTAGCTGTCAAATGACTTAAAAACGAAATAAAAGATTATGCTAAGCTTACACTCAGCTAAGTTTTACATGAGCAAAGTTTAAGTATAGATATCAGCCTTAGATCAAAATTATTATCAAATAAAATCAATATCATTAACTATATCGCTCTGATTCGCTTTTTTGATAGTTTTGTTTTTGTAAGTGTTAAAAAGTGCCGCGAACAGACGCCTGGTATAAAAATCCGATAAAGATAAGCGTTAAAATCAAAACAGTCCGTAACAGAATATTTTTGGATTATGTAATTGCTGAGAACGAAACCCTGAGTTTTTTACTCACTATTTTTAGTCGTAGCTAAAACTTGACTTCTTATCGTACTGGTGATTGTCTCGCCTGTGTTAGCGCGACGGTATGTTGTTTTAGAATTCTTTAATATGACAAAGGCTTCACCTTATGTTTCCTCAAGTGGTCAATCCTCAAGATCGTTGTAGATCTACCGTATGTCTACCAGAATCAATCTAGTCTCTAAACGGGACATTTGATGTCAAACCAAGTATCTTATTCGATTGGTAACGGATTGATTTGAATTATTAACAATAATATCATAAAAGTCGTTGTAGAGTTTCGTCGTTGTTATTATTATGTCATCTGCCTATAACTCGGTTAAGTCGAGTTAGTAAGTAAATGATTATAAGTATTTACATGATCTCAGATTTAATTTTTAAACAAATCTGTTACGAATTTCAAAATAACTGTTTAAACACGTTACGTATACTATATAGCATTATTGAATATCTTAATGATACCACAAATTGGGAATGGAGCGACGACGAAATTTTATAGAAAATATAAGCTCACTTCTAGATATCTATATATATAAAAATGAATTGCTGTTCGTTAGTCTCGCTAAAACTCGAGAACGGCTGGACCGATTTGGCTAATTTTGGTCTTGAATTATTTGTGGAAGTCCAGAGAAGGTTTAAAATGTGAATAAATAGGAAAATGCTGCTAAATTAAATAAAAACAACAAATTTGTTTTCCTTTGATGTGTCCATACATAATTTCTATAAGAGAATTTATTGACGCACGGTTTGACAGTTCTGCTGTGAAACAATTTCATTACGACAGCAGGGTGCATATTTAACGAAGTAATTTTTGATGTTATGATATATTATTGACAAATTCATATAAAAACATTATTTTATTTATTATATACAGAACAACGTCTGTCGGGTCAACCAGTTTTGAATAAAAATTACTGACTCTTAATTAGACATTGCTACTAATATTATAAACAATAATTTGTAATACATTCTGTAGAGAATTCTGCACTTCTACTCCATGTAGATTCTGTATGCAAGACTATCAACTTATGTACCATCGACAAAATTGATTCAATACCCACATTAATTCTTTTAAAATCTTAAAAACGGTTAGGTTGATATTTGCACGAAAAAGATTCGTGTATGAAGTGTGATAATTGGTGGACTGTCAGTGTCTAATATAACAATAACTTGGGAAATATATCTACAAGCCAATTTCAACCTACTTATTTATTGTGACAGAAGGAAAATGACATGATGAAATAGGTGGGTTCCGATTAATTTTTGTCGACAGTACTACAGGAAAATGACATTAATGTGGGTTCCAATTAATTTTTGTTCATGAGTACTACACGTGCCACCGCATTCTTTAAATGGTATCTAAAGTTTTCGCATCTCATTTTATACACAAAAATATAAGATTTTAAGTAAATTGCACCCATTAACGCTTATGATAAAATATCCATAATTCCAAAAATACAAAAATTTTTGTTCTAGTGTAACTTTGCCTTGAAGACAGTTTTATTCATAGCTGCATGAACAGGTTTGATTTTTTTTCTTTATTTTTCTTATTGCATGGATGACTAAGACTAAAAGGAACGCCTGTCTCAAATTTTACTGACTAACATTTGGAACTGCGTTGCCTTTTTTAATTAGTTTATACGTGTGTTTTTTATTTAATTTATCAACATAGAATTAATTTTTGATATTTGTCTGCTTCTTCGCACGAGAATTTTGTATTACTGATTATTAAGCAAGAATAGTTTAAACAACTGGAGTAAATCCGGCAATGTATAGGTATACGGCCGTTTTCAAAAACCTATCTATCTTTAGTTTAAGTTACTAGAGGTAGACAAATATATCCTTTTACGCTTACTTACATTTCAATAACCTATCGACATAAAGCATTGGACTATAACTATATTTTACATGACTATCGATAAATACGATCTTGTCAATAAACTGTGACAGAAATGTATCCATAACTAGAAATACGTTATTGAAAACGGCCGATAGCAGTCGAAGCTTATTACGGTGTAATTTGTGGCATGTTCCGTGTTTCGGCTTTGTTTTTATACGCCGTGATTTGTCTATGTATGTACGTCATAGTTTGCGACAAATAAATGGCAGACTTTTTGTGAAGCACAAATAAATTTCCTTTAATTTAAATCTCGTCAAGTGATCGCATAAATTGTGAGCGCACGCGCAAATCTTTCTCACGTGACGTTTATGTTTCGTCCCACGTGTCGACTCGATCACGACTATAGTAGGGGCTTGCTTCGTGTTTGGCAGACATAATGCAACCATTTCTGAAATGTTAGCGTGCTAAAGGAACAATCTAAGGCGGAATGGTTTATAAAATAAGTCGTTTCGCGTGACAGCCGTGACCCGACCAAGGCCGGGACCGTGACAGCCGGGGATGTTGCCAAAATGCTTTATTTTAACTTATTCTCACATCAAATATAATTAATTTAAATACAACTAATGACCCGCCCTTGCGCTGCTACAGTTTTCACGACGCCGGTGTTAACGCGTTTATTACGGCACTCTTTTTCAAAAGGCGTAGTCCCTGACTCATAGATGTCAGCCCTTGTCCATCCGATCCAAAAAAAGGAGATAGTTCGGATCCGGCAAACTACAGGCCTATTGCTATTACCTCCCTGCTCTCCAAGATCATGGAGAGCATAATTAACCGCCAGCTCTTGGTATACCTTGAGCCTCTGTTTACACTTATACAGCTTATACAAATATATATGTACTACGTCTTAAAAATTAACATATCTTAAATAAAATACAGTGTTGAATTGAAACTCTGATACCCATGATAAGATCTAACTTGTGTTATGGGTACCAGTGTTCGCGGAAATCAATTTATATTGGTTTAAGATAATAAAAACTTTAAAAATGAAGGAGCACGCATACATCTAAGGTAATTAACAATATTTTACTGTAATTCATAATATATGTGGAATATTCCTATGTTGTAAGCAGTATGTACTCATTAGTATCTTTTAGTTTTACAAGTTACATCATAATATATCTAATATACAAAATTCTCGTGTCATGGTCATCAACTTTGAACTCCTCCGAAACGGCTTGACCGATTCTCATGAAATTATGTGTCCATATTGGGTAGGTCTGAGATGCGGACAACATCTATTTTTCATCCCCCTAAATGTTAAGGGGGTCCACACGAAAATTTTTTGACATTTTTTTTGACATTTTTTTTTAAATTTGTTTGATTATGAGTCAGCATAAAAAAATACATACAACTTCAAATTTTCACCCATCTACGATCAACAGTTACTTTTGTATCGCGATTTTAATATCGGCAATACAACGTTTGCTGGGTCAGCTAGTATAACTATAGATAGAATAGTGGTTCTAACATTATTTTTTAGTGCATTAAATAATTTTCATTCATTCATTTCCGCTGTGAATGCCCAATAACATATGAACAAATGATTTTTTTACTAAAATACGGGACGAGACGAGCAGGACGTTCAGCTGATGGTAATTGATACGCACCGCCCATTACAATGCAGTTACAGGATTCTTGAAAAACCCAAAAATTCTGATCGCCACCACAATTTCGCAACCTAAGATGTTAAGTCTCATTTGCCCAATAATTTCACTAGCTACGGCGCCCTTCAGACTGAAACACAGTAATACTTACACATTACTGCTTTACGGCAGAAAAAGTCGTCGTTGTGGGACCCACAATCTAGCCGGCATCCTGTGCAAAGAAGCCTTCCACTGTTTGTAAATTTATCCTTGGTTTATAACATTACAATTTTAACATAAATTTGATTTAAATTTTTATAGAAAACTCACATTTTTTTTGATAAAATATGTAAAACATTAATTATTAAATCGCTCAAAAAGAGTCGCGGCATGAAAGTACGAGCCATATTTATAGGGTTCGATGATGCTTGGGGCTGGGTGTATCTATAGATGATGCATTAGCCAAGACAAAATCTGGGTCATACCCAAAATATGACAACAGTTATATATACTTAAATATATAATACATGCTAGACGTCCACTTGGCCTATTTCCAATTAATGAAATAATTAATGTAACCGATAAATCATGTTAAATATAAACCTGTTAAATTAATTCATTACGTAGATATGAACAGCACCACCATTTTGTCTCCCAAGCTAAAATATTTAATAATTCTTTTAAAAAATTGTAAAAACAGGTTTAATTTTGCACAAGAAATATTATATGACAATAATTGGTGGACTGCTAGTGTTAAATAAATTGTTGTCACGGGTTCGAATCCCGAGAGTTCAGAGGTGCAAACATTTATGTGATGAATATGGATGTTTGTTTCCGAGTTATGGATGTTTTTGTGTATTTATGTATGTTTAAGTAATTATATCGTATTAAATATATCGTTTCCTTACAACCCATAGCACAGGCAATGCCTAGTTTGCGGCAAAATAAATTGTATTGTAATATTATTATTGCTAGTCCCTTCGATTCTTTTGATAAAAAACGTTATTCAAATTCAATTTGTACCAAAATTCATGGACGATGCGGGACTCGAACCACCGCCTCTTGAGTTCCGTCCGACTCTTAAAAACTGAGCCAACAGTTCGATTGACGCATCGACCGAAATATTGATATGTCTTCTTCAACTCTCAGGTTGTGGCTCCATCTACAGGATCTATTTTACAGATGATAACCCGCTCAACCCCAATAATTGTATATTAGGACATTGAGTTGAGATGTAACTCTTGCAAATTTAATTAAAAATTAAAGTGACATCCCTCACTTCTCGGATGTTTTTTTTTTTTTATAAATAATATATTGCAATCTGTCTAGAACGACATTCATCAACACGTTATGAATTTATATATATCAGGCTTGAGCGAAACTCGTCCATTGACAAGTCCGCTTCATTAAAATCAGGCTACAGTAGGAGATCCTGTGGGTTTTTCCTTTTTAACCTTCTTGTTATGGTAACACTCAGGAGGTGCCTTGCCCGGATGAAATAAAAAGATTTAATTTGTACCAATTTAATCCCAGAAGTGAGGAATATTAGTTAAAGTAACAAACTGTTTATAAAAATAGTTTAATTCAGAGTTGTACAGTTATTATACGTGAAAACGCTTTGATATGGAGTCACAAGTACCGCATTGCATGCATGAACAAGAAAAGCCTGCAGTGTGTATAACAAGTAATTTAATTAGACTCAGGTGCTTTTATTTGCTAACAAGCCTACGTTTCCTTAATACAAGTTTATGCACTCGTCGAACTTATCGTCTAGTTATAAAAACAATTTTTTTTTATTAAAATAAGGAACAAGACGAGCAGGACGTTCAGCTGATGGTAATTGATGCGCCCTGCCCATTACAACGCAGTGCCGATCAGGATTCTTGAAAAACCCCAAAAATTTTGAGCGGCAGTACAATTGCGCTCGTCACCTTGACACATAAGATGTTAAGTCTCATTTCCCAGTAATTTGACTAGTTACGGCGCCCTTCAGGCCGAAACACAGTAATGTCTACACATTACTGCTTCACGGCAGAAATAGGCGCCGTTGTGGTACCCATAATGTAGCCGGCATCCTGTGCAAAGGAACCTTCCACTGGTGATCAGCAATTTAGTGCGAGAGCAGTATACACTAAGTTTTTTTTTTGTTTTTTGTATATTTTTTTTATGGAAGGCAGGACAAACGAGCGTACGAATCCCCTGATGTTAAGTGATCACACCAGACGAATCACAAGAGCGTTGCCGGCCCTTAAAAATAGTATGCGCTTTTTTTGAAGGTACCCATGTCGTAGCGTCCTGGAAACACCCCACTAGGAAGCATCCATAGCTCAAGCTATGGATCCATACTTTCTTCGAAGAAAGTTACTTTAAAACCACACTGAGTGACACCAGACATCTAGATGGTGGCGATGATAACCTAATTTGTGGCGAGTCGTGCGAAGGTGGAATTCGACGGAAATCATTATCTAGATATGATGGGGCGAAAAATCGGTTCACTTCCACTAAAACATGACATATTATACAGATGATTGTTTAAAGTTACAATACAGTACTTTGCATTTAGTAGAATATTATATTACTAGATCTGATCTCTGAAGATACTTAACGTATTGATAAAGTGGTTTTATATCGCGTGTAGTTTCATACGATTTCTAATAACTATAATCGTGTGAGATGTACGACCTCGCAGTGTGTTATGTGTACAGCAATATAATTGTATACTAGCTGATCCAACAGTCATACATAATAAATAAAATACTGTTTTTTTTATGAATTTGTCAATAATGTTTTATAAAATCAAGAATTATTTCGTACAATATACTCCATGTTGTTATAATGAAATTGTTTCACAGCAGAACTGTCAAACCGTGCGTCAATGAATTCTTTTATAGAAAATATATCCATACAAAACAAATATTGGTAATGAAAATTATTATAGGAAACAAATCGAAATAAAAACTATCCTATCACTCAAGTTGGACTAAAATGCACTCCATGAAGTAATTCCCATTAAAATCCGTTCATTAGTTTAGGAGTTCCATCGCGGACAAACAAAGTGTTTATACATATTAAGTAGATTATAATGCATCAAACAAGAACATTTTTTTTTCAATTTATTATTATTTATTTTTATTATATTTTATTCTGGAAACAAACACTGGATTTATATCGATATATTAAGATGTAGTTAAGAAAGGCTAAAAGTAGAATTGAAAACTAGGACCTGAATATAGTGATTACTTACAAATACACAGCATGCACAGAAATATTTTTTAATATTAGTTTTTTTTTTAAATTAATAAATGAGGAGGTACACACAGGTACATTAATTTACCGATTTTAATATTATTAAAGACTAGCTGACCCGGCAAACGTTGTTTTGCCATATAAAGTATAATTCACGCGATAGTTTTATAAGTAATAAAATATTGCCTATACATCATTTTGTTCTACTGTCAATAGTTTTTGCAGCGCACGCAAAAATAGGTTTTCGATTTTACACCTTGTGTTACAAAACAGCAATTTTATTACGGATCCCTAATTTTGAAAATAAAACATAGCCTATAGCCTTCCTCGATAAATGGACTACCCAACACTGAAAGAATCATTCAAATCGGACCAGTAGTACCAGAGATTAGCGCGTTCAAACAAACAAATAAACACTGCAGCTTTATAATATTAGTATAGATAACCAATGTTGGTGCAAATGGTCTTGCGGAATTTGGCTAAGGAATCAGCAAATATGTCAATTTATTAATGAATTATAATAATTTCAAATAATACGTTATACTAGTTGACCGGGCAAACGTCGTTTTTCCATATAAATTATTTTTAGAGTTAGGACGTTTCTTGGACTTTGCAACATTACTTTATCTTTCTAAAATAAACGTAGCCTAAGTAACTCCTTATTACATCAGCTACCTGCCAATGAAAGTCGCGTTAAAATCGGTCCAGCCATTTCGGAGATTAGCCGGAACAAACAGAAAGACAGACAAACTTGTAAAAAATGTTAATTTGGTGTATGTACCGTACATATATTCATATACATGTAGTAAAAAACGGTTATTTCAATATTACAAACAGACACTCCAATTTTATTTATATGTATAGATATAATATTATTAGTTTAACATCACACAGCCGAGCGAGCTCCCTGATGTGTGTGAAGATTATAACCAAGGGTATAAAATATCTTACTAACTATTCAATTCATGTTTCTAACTTCAAAGCATCCAATTGCCCCCTCAAAGTGGCAACTGACAAATATCCTTGCATTGCAGACGCCTACGTCATTCAATAAGCCAGTCTGTCAACTTTCAACTTTCAAAACTTATTTATATCGCATTGCGTATTCAGGAACTTTAAATTAATTGTTATTTTGAATGGTGGTAGAAATATTTACATTTTACGTAATTAATAGCAACAAAATTGCGTAGAGACGTCGCTTCATTCTGTGTCTTCTCAAGCATATATTACGGGGAGTGTTCCGAAGAGCTGTTTCACCTGATTCCTGCCGCCGAATTCCACCTTCGCACGACACGTCACAAATTAGGATATCATCCCCACCATCTGGATATGGGGCGGTCCTCCACAGTCCGGTTTTCATAGAGTTTTCTTCCACGTATTACAAAGTTGTGGAATGAGCTTCATTGTGCGGTGTTTGGGGACGATACAACAAGGATACCTTCAAAAAAAGCGCGTACACCTTTCATAAAGGCCAGCAACGCTCCTGTGATTCCTCGAATAGGGACGGCGGTGATCACTTCACACCAGGCGACCCATACGCTCGTTTTTCCCCCATTTAATATACTTTTAAAACTAATTTCTTTAATATATTATATTATATATATATATTATTATTACATATATTATCCAAACAAAAACACTACTTCAACAATTCTACTATTTCACTAAATCCATTCAATTTCACTTATAAGATATACACAGCACTAATGTTGTACAATGCGTCAGCTGTATAGCTACAGGTATACTGCTATAAGCATTTCGGTGAAGCGAACCCATAAGATTCTGAGACCAAAAAGAGCCCAACACTGCTAAAGAAGATTTTACTTCAAAAAATTCGCCAGTTCGAATCGCACTAAATCGTTTTTTAATTACTTGATGTTTAATTTAGTTACATTTTTGCTTTCACCAATCAGTAACTAATGTTTCGTTTCGATCAAAAGCGATTAGATTGTATTTTGTATATCGACGTAATGATTAATATTCTGTCCGAAAGCCAGAGTCGAGGTGAATGCACTTCAATCTGCTTTGCTTTTTGTGGTCCTGTCAACCCGCTGTATAATGATCTTACGAACAGCTCAGTGCGAAGGAATCAATAATGCAATATGCTAATACAGAAGAAACGAGTACCTATAACATGTGATATTTATTTTCGTAGCAGAAGAACATCTGTCACTTAAACTACAAAGGGAGAGGCTAGCAAAAGGGTTTTGACTTTGGGCGCGTGGTATCGTGGAATTATTAACTTTGAGGGCCTAATGCTCTTCAAATCATAGTTTGGGAGATTTAAAAAATATATTTGTTACGGACTGATAAATGATCTGCAATCTGAGCGTTTAAAAATTTTGTAAAACGTAAAATACTATGTTATTAAAAATGAAGCTGTTTTTCAACTTTAAATTCGCTATTGCTCTCAAATTACTGGTGATATTTTTGTGGTTTTTACAAGAAAAAATTGTTATTTTTTTGTTATATAAATACTGAGCGTTTCAAATGTTAAAAATAATGTATAACTTGAATGAACGGGACTTTATACTAGATTCACAACAAATTTTAATTTTTGATTTGTTTTTTAATTTTTTAAATTAACTTCCTCTACTAACGAGAAGAGGAGATGCTCTACAGCAAAGATTAGCATTTTTAGATTTAAGAATTCTAAAATAACAAACCGTCGCGATCGAACCAATCGTAACTCAATTTTTAAAATTGATTGTGAAGGAAATATTCTGTCAAACTGTATGATTTTTTTCATTACTTTTACCGAATTTATATACTAAGCTTCTACTACTACTAAAAATAAAAAATATATCAAAAGAGATACACATTTGATACTGATATTGTGATATATTTTTTCATAATATTGATATTATATGAAAAAAAATTTATCCAGGGTTAAAAACCTAGAAAAAAGAGTGTAGAACATTTATATGGAAAAATTGCCATGGAAAAAAAAACAAAAACGTAATTGTTAAAAACAGCTGACACTCTACATCGACCGCAAGTCATTAACACCTGCTTTGAAATAATAGCATTGGTTATATGAAAAACATTTATTCTCTGTTATTATTATATAGTGTATATGCAACATCAAAAATAAACTTATTTCTTATTCTTAGTAATTCATACTCACTCTCGTTGTCGAGACATTCGGCGAGAAATGCGTGCGTAAAACAAAATGGCGGAATAAAAATTCAAACTAGAAAGATGAGAGAGCTGACCTAGTAATCCAAAAATCAGACGTTTTACGGTTAATAGTGAACTAATAACACATGAATCAGTGTTTTGATATACATTTCACGTTGTTTATAATTAACACACCCATGTAACCAATAATTACGGTCGGTCTGAACTGGGGCTCGAGTTCAACTAGGTTCAGCCAACGGTTCCATAGTTGTTCACACTTCCTTTAAGTTGGCCTGATTACTGTATTGTGCTAAGCAGGTGATTATTGTGGCAAATTCAAAGGAAGGGAATTGAGTTTCTATTAAATCTAGCTGTATCCCGTGGCATCGTCCGCGTGGATTCTATAAAGCAGCAAAAATGTATCTGCATCTAGTATATTATATAGCCTTTATGTTGTTCCAAACTCTTGTTAATTTTTAAGCAAATTTGAATTAAATTTATTCAGTAGTTTTTTCATTCAGACAAAAATTCTATAAACTATTTTTTTGGCTTCGGTATAGCTTTACATAGCAAGTATTCTTTAAAACCTGCAGGTACAGTTTTTACTTTAGTATATTTCTAAACTATAAAAGATTTTCTGTGGACGAAAATATAGCAATGTTTAGTGTAGTTTATAAATGTTAAAGTTACATGAAATTACTTATAGAAATCAATCCCGGTTGAAAGATAAGGTTCTGGAATCTGACGGATCAACTAAACTGCGAACCACGGACGAGTAAAAAAAGAAGGACTCCGTGTCACCTTACATAACAGTGAAGCACCAAAACAAGCCGGTAAACGAGTAAATACATAGCTCCACGCACACACTTACACTAATACAAGCCGATCGGCTGCCATTATGAGATTTGCCATCGTGTGACAGATCAGTTTACGTCGCAATAAAATATTTTGAAAATGCCGTTGTGAAAAAGTATAAAAAAGATACTATAAAAGTATTTGTGACCATATATGATTATTCTAGGTGTGTTCGAGAAAAAAATGTGTATATGGTATCCCCCGTAACCGCACACACACACTAGCGTAAAGGTGCTTTACTTGCTAATGCGCGGAGTCCTTTTGTTACTCGTCCTTGCTGCGAACTAATAACAATTTGAAAGCCTTTAATTTTAACGTAACAATAATGAGGTATATATAATAAAATGGAACATACAATACTTATTTCATAATAAAAATATTTTAAAGTTCATACGAATGTGTTGTGATGGGTGAGAATGAAGCCATTAAGCTATTGTATTCCAAATTCAAATATAATCTTACTCTATTATATAATGTTGTTTATTGTATAATATAATATGAAATAGCTTTCGAGTCTCTTTTGAAGTTATAATTCCATCCGGATGTGTACCATAACATGAAGTGAATTACAAGACGGTCGTTTATGTTTTTAAAGTAGCAATTGTAGCGTGTTTGGAATGAATTATGGCAGTGATACCACGGAGTTAGTCTTTAATCCGCCCTCTAGTATACTGTGAAGCGAAATTATCATAGACAATTTATAAAATATGACAGCTGTCAAAAAAATGTCAACATTTCGAGCTGTAATGCATTGTTTGTGTAACGATGCTTTGTGAACATGTTGGTCGTGATTACTGTCATAATTAGTAATCGCATCCAACAAATACAATGATTTATTAACTATAACAGGTCGAGCTGGCACCACAAGCAGCACCCGTTAAAGAGTTGACGTATGGACCAGCCATCGTTCCCTTCGCACATATTAGAGGAAAGGAGACGACCCGGCACACGACGCCGCCGCAAGTAATGTAATTTCAGTGAGCATGACGAATCGTGTTATAGCATACCTACGCATAATAACTACAAAATTATGCTCACAAAGCCTTCGAACGATTCAATATAATACAATAATAACGGTAGGAGCAAATATTCCGCGCCTGGAGATAGTTTTAAACTATTTGGAGGTCAGGATAAGATGGTTGGTGAAACTTAGACAGTTACTGCTTAGCTTAGCTTCAAAATCCTGTCCTGGCCAAGTAAATAAAATAAATAAATAAAAAAAAAAATAAATAAAAGGTATTTATTTCAGGCACAATAAAACCAATATTTACAAAAAATTTTGGACACTGTTAAGGGATGCCAAGTTAAAAGTAAAATTAGACTAACTAAAACTATATAAATATTGCACAAATTTGTGCAGTCATTTTTTGTTCTTGTCCATGTGAACAGAGATCCAGCGCTTAAGCACTGGATTCCTGATGTCGTCAGAGACAGCCACGAGTATTTTGTTGTCGGAACGTTGCAGTCTCCGCCAGAAAGAGGCAACGCGAGACCGAATTATGGCGAAAAAGTCGGGGACCCCAGCGTCTGCGAACATGACCGACGCAGCACCGCGGGAGCCGCATAAGAGCTCGGAACGCATCATTGTACTGGACTCTTATTCTGCTCATAGCTTTCTGAGAAAACGTTTAAATAGTCGTTGTTCAGATAAATATTGTTATATCATATGCGTTTTAATCCTTCAAAGAGTATTTGTAGTATGTGGTACTTATTCTCATCGAAAACACTATTTACCATTAATTGTTATTTAAATTTATGCTAACTAATAAAACATAATAAAACTTGCAAAAATGATGCGACGGCACGTATTGCAAGAAAATATATAACCGCAATTGAACTTAACAGCAGTACTTATTAGTTTCACCGTTCATTTACGCTCATAATCTGACTGTGCGGTTGTCAAGGTATTATAGAAGTAATAGCCGGTAATAATTCTTTCCTGATTGAGATAACTTTACCAGTGGGAGGCTCCTTTGCACAGGATGCCGGCTACATTATGGGTTGGCGCCTATTTCTGCCGTGAAGCAATAATGTGTAAACATTATTGTGTTTCGGTCTGAAGGGCGCCGTAGCTAGTGAACGTCCTGCCCGTCTCGTCCCTTATTTTCTTTAAAAAAGATTACATGGTAGGCAATTATGTCTCATCATCATGTTAAGAAATATAAACATCCAAATAAATTTATGTGTATTTAAACAATTTGTTATGTTTTTAAAGTGATAACCCTCACTTCTCGGATTAATACACAAATAAAATTTTAAAACAAAATTTTATGACCGAATTACGTACGAACTCTGGCGTTCCATGTTACAGTTAACGGTTCGCTCAGTTGACAGAGCACTGGTTTTCAAATTCTATGTGTATTTTATGAGATTTTTAGTTTCTTATAAACCCAAACTTTATTTAGATACAAAAATGTATACAAATGCGGACCCACTTAACACTGACCAGTAAATAATAACTATTAAGCTATTGCATAGCTTCTATCGCGGAATTGAGTAACGAAAATCTTACTTACTAGATCTGTATAAATATTTCGCCACGGTTACTGCAATTGCCATGGAACAGCGGTTATCACGTATGCTTTTTGTGCAGAAGGTCTCAGGTTCGAGCCTGGGGTACGTCTTGATTTTTTTAATTTCTTTATATTTTTTATCACGTTTTTTAATTTTTATTATCATGACAAGCATTTTTATTCAGTTACACCTGTCCCGTTGTCTGTTTGTAATCAAATCTTGCAAGTTAAATTTTACTCACTTCCCGTTTGCTTTTTTTTTAAATTAATTTTATCAAAAAAAAAATACTGCATAAATAAAATAAATAAATAATTATAATTGCATAAGTTGACAAAAAAAATGCTATGCAATAGCTTTACCGCGGCAGTCCCCGAGTGCCACACGTCTTTTTTATTGTAAATAATTACATTAGTAAACAAACATTAGTTAAACAAACGTTAGTTTACAAAAAATAGTAGCGATCAATTGAAACAGTTACTTAGACCGCAACTAAACGACTTCCTCTAACGGAACTGGTAATTAACAGTGACACGGCTTTTGTTGAGACAAAGATCATTACAAATCAACTTACTGTTTATTTCAACATTTCAGATCTTTTATAAGTAAACTTATAATGCCTACTACTCGGCTAAGTCGAGTTAGTAAGTCTTTTGTGGGGCGATGTATATGGTTTTACAACAAGATCCTAGAAAATGTTCAAAACAAAAGTATTACGTTATTCAAAAGAATTGTTAAAAATCGTTTGTGTGGTAAAGGTTAATATATCATAAATGACTTTCTTCATGATACCACAGATTGGGAATGGAGTGACCGCCCTCAGGCTATTAAATAATAAGTTTAATTGTACAATAATACTTTGTGAACATATTTTTTCGATGAATAAAAAAGCCCGCTGAGTTTGTTGCGCCCGTTCTTCTCAGGTCTGAGGCATTCATTTTGGAATGGGTAGTTTTTGAACTTCAATAAGTGATGTCACATCATATTTTGAATAAAAATATTTGAATTTGATTTTATATGAATACGACGATAGACAATTTGTAATAATTTTATTTAAATATATTAGGAAAAATAAGATTAAACTATAGGCAACACTCCAAACTCTAATATAATACACATGTTTAAGTTTGATTAACATAATTTTCAAGTCGTACTAACAGCATGTGTATTTGTGTCAGAAGTTTAAAATAATATAACTGTTGTACACTAAGCATTAGCATTAAATCTTGAGACTGCCTCATAAGCGCACAGATACTCTATACTTACCAACCTCAACCCGATATTGGCTAAATTGTAGTGGCCCTTCCACAAAAGCCACACTGAAAAGAATAGAGCATAGACTAACAAAATACAAGCGTATATACTAGAATTACATAGACTGCATGAGAAGTATATCTCTAACGGAGTAAAGCAAGAGAGAAAAGGATAGCGAATCTATTCTTACTCTCACGCCCGGCATCAGAGAGGATGTATATACTACGATATAAGAGGCCGGACTGGCTAAGTAAAAATTGAAATTTAGTTTAGTATGAAATGTGCCGTGAGATTTGAGAGATAGTAATTACAATAAGGCGACGAAGTATAGTCCGGCTCAGTTTGAATGCGAACAGTTGCTTAAAACTTACGGCCGTTCCCAATATACTATCTACAGATAGAGATAAATTACTACCTTCTACTGTCAGTAATTAGCTGTCAATAATCTGAAACTGTACCAATATACCCGATAAGTCATTCTTATCGCCTTATATTGGGACGTGTGAATTGAAATTTCCATACAAACTTCTATCGCTAGTAAGCTATACGTCGTCTCATTGACAGACAGCGTGTACGGATAAGGCGAGTTACCGTCGATAAGTTTATTGGGACAGAAAAGTCAACGATAGTTACGATTTTTATCTCAAGTAGAGATAGACTGAATATTGTGAACGGTCGTTAGTGGACTTCGGCTATCTCCGTTTTTTACAAGATTATAGCTGTCATCTGTCAATCTATCAATGACTGCACGTTTTTATTCAATCGCTCTCCTTAGTATTTCGAATATTAAACTAGCTAAGCACTAACTAACGCACACATTGACATATCAAAATAGAACACACATTCGCGGACTGTCATGTTGTCTATCCGTCTAGTAGAATAAATCTATGGAATAATAGAATGTGACAAAAAGTTACTTTACGGTAATCCTGAGTGTTTCAGGCGTTTCAGCTTTTGATAAAATAATATGTATTACTAGCTGATCCGGCAAACGTTGTTTGCCATATAAATTATTTTTAGAGTTAGATTCTTGGACATTGTAACATTACTTTATTATTCCAAAACAAAAGAATTTTTCTAAAATAAACGTAGCCTAAGTTACTCCTTTCTACATCAGCTACCTGCCAATAAAAGTCCCGTCAAAATCGGTTTTAGAGATTAGCCGGTACAAACAGAAAGACAGACAGGCAAAAATTGTAGAAAATGTTATTTTCGTGTATATATATTCATATAGCTGCAGTAAAAAGCGGTTATTTCAATATTACAAACAGACACTCCTATTTTATTTATATGTATAGATGTTATTTTATATAAGTACTGATTTGCAAAGAAGTCGTATAATTGAAACAGCTGGGATTTGTGTTATGGTTTAAGGTCAGGGGCCGTCCAGCCGCGCCGTGTCAATAACACCTTTAATTACGAAAGGTCATCGTACTAAACTAGTTATAAATTCGACACGTCATCGGAAATGTGTCATACTAACCCTTATTTCTATTTTTAGACGTAAAGACTTAATTGTAGAAGCATTATAATTGGACTAACGACTTATAGTTATTGTATCGCGTCCGGTATGTTTGTGGAGAGCCGTGTCGATGGTTTCTCCGCAACCATACGGAAAAGAATCGCCTCCGTCAAAAATAGGTTGAAGTGGAGTCCCAATATTATTTTAAAGGTGATAGCTGACAGACAGGAGGACAGCGCATTCAAAGCGTATGGATTTCTGCTTAAGTTTGTAAGTTTATTAATTAATTATATCAACTAATATAGAATAAGTTCGTTACTAACATCTATATGTAATTTATTATTGTATTTCCTAAAATAAGGTTAAGACTGTTTCACTAACATTTATATATGGACCTATTGTTGTCTAAAATAAATAAATAAATAATAATAATAATGGTATTTACTTGGAACTTCCCCTGTAAAGGCTACAAATCGGGGGTCATTGAGGTAGAAATTAATCTGTGGTAATCCAAGTTATAAACTGAGTTAAAACGCAAATTGTCTTATTAATATACGCGAAGTAATAAGTTACTTATTTACTTCTCCCTGTCATGTCATTCCTATGGTATATAATTAAATTATAAAAATATTTACTATAATAATAAAATTATTCTAAGTTATCCTAATCTCTTCTATTCTAAGAGGTCTGCGAGATGTCAGCAGAAGATGTGGCATTGCGTAGAGATTCTCTCTACATCATCTGCATTTATCACGGGGTGTGCTCAGGAGTTATTCTCGTTGATACCAGCCGCCGAATTACACCACCTGACATCAATAACGCCAAAAACGAAATTCCATCCATGTGGAATGAAACGTTGACAAATTTCTTGCCTCGGAAAGCCACTTTGTAGAATCAATTGCTGGCTGCAGTTCTCCCGAACCAGGGACAAAGGGACCTTCAAGAAAAAAGCATACACCTAACTTAAAGGCCGACAACGCATCTCTTGAGCCCTGGTGTTGCGGATGTCCATTGGCGGATACTTTATCATTTCCCATCACGTTAGCCTCTTTTATATAAAAAAAAACTGAACAATAATTTACAGTTGGACGGTATTCATCGCTGTTATAAAACTCTTTATCATTTTGAATATCATATGGCCATAAGGCTTAAGCTCTGTTCAAACTGAGCCTACTATCAAGCGGAACGCGGGCCGGATGTCGCTCGCGCCGATTGTGTCAGCTAACTTGTACTCGTATGGACGTGTTCAAATTGACGCGAGTAGTCGCTCAAGTTGAAGCGAAACAAGAACGGGACGCCCGGCGGGATTGTTTGATCTCACAATGCATGGTATTTCTTCACTTAAGAACCAAAAATGACACGCGGCAAGTCGCGTCAGTTTGAGAGGCTAAGCGAGCGAGCGAATTTCTCTAAAAGGCGTCCCGTGTCCCGCGCGTTATTCGGGTCAGTTTGAACAGAGCTAAGACTGTAGAGGAAGCAATATACGTTAAACGCTTCACAACTCACTTCGTAAACAAGTTTATTAAGAATTACTGTGTCCCAGTTTCTTGGACAATGCCGATCCAACTTCCGACGGGCTGCCTATTGTTCAAGTTTTTATATTGAAATAATTAACATTCTTAACTTTTTATTTAAATTTAAACAGTGGGTTTTAATAGTCCAAAGTTGCGAAACTGTTGTGGCGGTGGGCAGGGCATTTAGCTCGACGGACAGAGAGTTGGGGCAACAAAGTCCTTGAATGGCGAGCACGTATCGGAAGACGCATTGTTGGTAGGCCCCCACAAGATGGACTGATGATCTGGCCAAGATCGCCGGAAAACGATGGATGAGGGCAACGCAGGGCCGATTGTCGTGGAGATCTTTAGGGGAGGCCATGTCCAGCAGTGGACGTCTTCCGGCTGATGATGCATTTTGTAAAGCTTTTTTTTGCTTACCTTTCTGTCTTGCTGTATCTCCGTTAGAGATGTTCTCTCTCGCACACTTTGTCTAAACGCTAGTGTATTGTATGACTATGGTTGTACAATATATATATGAATAAATAAACATAGGACAGAGTATAGTGAGGATTTTATCCTAGCGGCACGTGGTGCTGGTATTAATATATTTACAGAGGGGTGCTACGCAGTTGTCGCATGTAATAGCCTGAACACATGGTCGGCTTTCGTACGAGCGAACCATCGCGACGATCCGGTGAGGATGGTCCGGACGGTTAGCTATGTATATATGTATTAAAACTTAACCACGAACTTTTTACCCCTTTTTAAAAAAAAAATGCGCGATTAGAAGAATGTGAAATGTAACACAGTTACAGTTTATATGGAGAAGGAATGCATAAAGCCATTTTTCTTACATAAAATGCTTAATAAAAACATTAAGCTTGAATGGTATACACCATACACACACATACATTATAGGGGTATTTTTTTGACAAATAAATAAAAACACTAATTAATAATGATTTCACTCGTAATAATAATAATAAAATATAAGTGAATATTTTTTGTATATTCTCTCCATCATTTTAACCATGTGCTTTGGGGGCCCGGTGACTTGTAGCACAGGTATTTGTTACCTAATTCAAGCGCCGGTCTCTCACAATTATAACAATGTATCAATATAGATTTTAATAAACTGGGTATTGTAAGTTTTTATTGTGAGAGTAAATAAATATATTTTGATTTGATTTGGACTCATTTTGTGCGATGGACTTTGTGACATACCATCGAATATGGTCCGCTACCAGACCGCGTACCATTCGGCCGTACCAAATTCGATCATGTGTTTAGACTATAACATTAACAATAATACTTCTATTTACGTCGTAGAATCTATTCTTGGGGCAGGACGAGCTTGTTATTAACATCCCGTCTATCAGTCGTATCCCTATCGCACGTGACAAGTGTTATAATACGTCACTTGCGGGGCATTAATCTAGGGGCAGGCTATGGTCCTCTCAATGTTGAAGAGGGAGTGGGAGGCTCCTTTGCACAGGATTCCGGCTAAATTATCTGTACCACAACGGCGCCTTTTGTTGCCGTTTTAAGTGATCACCGCCGCCCACAGGAAGCAAGCAAGGTGTACGTCCATTCTCAATCTGTGGTATCATTAAGAAAGTCATTTATGTTTTAGTAACCTTTATCACACAAACTTTTTTTTAACAATTCTTTTTAATGACGTAGTGCATTAGTTTTCAACGTTTTCTTGGATCTTGTAATAAAAGTATATACATCGTAATGAGCTTACTTTTGTAATGCATTTCATAATTCGCTCCCACTTCACGCACACTCAACACACACACACACACACACACACAACACACACACGCGCGCGCGCGCTATTGTATTCTTTTATTTGTTAGTATATATAGTAAATTTTTAAGTCTATTCTGTTCATATATGATTTATTTTTATAATTTAAAATTTATGTAATCCTTTGTGGCTTTATGTAAAACCTACGTTAAGATTGTAAAAATAATTGTTGTGTACGCTGTTGATTACATTAATAAATAAATAATCAAACATTCTACGCCAGAGACTACTGTAACATTTATATGAAAACTCGACAAATTTAAATTAAGCTTCGTTAGATATCGCTTTAACTATTCATTGAATTTATAATCGGCCGTTTGAAGTTTCTGGAAAGGCCGGGAACGCCGAAAGCTTTTACATATATCATGTTGGGACTGTCGACACATTTCATCACAAACACTACGTCAGAACCCGACTTCGCGTCGCCCAATAGATGTTATTACGTAGTTAATAATGCTGTTTATGTCCACAAACAACAGAGGAATGGAAAACATCTATTAGAGTAAATTTATTGATCCCACTTACCAGTGGGAGGCTCCTTTGCACAGGATGGCTATATTATGGCTACCACAACGGCGCCTATTTCTGCCGTGAAGCAGTAATGTTTGAGCATTGCTGTGTTTCGGTCTGAAGGGCGCCGTAGCTAGTGCAATTACTGGGCAAATGAGACTTGACATCTTAAGTCTCAAGGGTGCCGCTCAGATTTTTGGTTTTTCAATAATCTTTAGCGGCACTGCATTGTAATGGACAGGGCGATCAATTACCTTCAGCTGAACGACCTGTAGAGGCCCCAAAGGAGGGCGATACGAATTTATCCTTTTTGAAGCATTTCTAACTTTTCTAAAAGTATAGTACCCATACTTCTAACATGTCGTGAAAATATTAATTTTGAATTGTAATGATATTTATTTATTTGTATGGATCGTTCGTTGTTACATATATCATATAAATACAAACATATAAATCAACATACAAATATTTGACTGTCAATGTTAAATTTAATATATTTATAGCACATGTTATTAAAATATAATTGGTAACAAAAAGATACGTTTCTAGGTACCACCAATCGCAAATGATTACATTCAAATATTAGCATTTATGGTTATAGAATTCTTTTAAATTATTAAAATATTACCCATAACTTATTTTTTTATGCATTATTATTTTGGGCAACTCTCTAAAATTGAGGTGGGTTAATACACATAACACTTGCGTTATTTTGATGAAGCGCTGTTCTACAGTATGGCATCAAAAAGGAAAAAGGCAGAAAAAGTTTGATTTTTAATCCTCATATGGAATAGTCCTTTGCTGGTTTAAAAAGTTCACCATGTTTTTTTTAATAGTGGTTGAATTATATTATATTATTTGAATCTATAGCTCAGCGGTTACTGACCCTGCCTACTGAGATAGAGGTCCCGGATTCAAATCCCGGTAGGTGCAAACATTTATGTGAATATGAATGTTTGTTTATGATTTATGGATGTTTATAAGTGTTCATGTCTTGAGCCCATAAATTGTATACAGGCCTAGTTTGGGACAAGATAATTTGTGTAAAAGTGTGTCAATATTATTATTATTATATTTAAACTGTACAGTATTTCCCAAAAATGTTATACATACACAATATGTTACATTTCCATTTATAATAAGAATATTGCTACCCAACCCTTTACAGTTAGTGTAGTTGGCTGACTCCAGGGAGTCATTATATTATTTACTAGCTGACCCGGCAAACGTTGTTTCGCCATATAAAGTATAATTCACGCTATAGTTTTATAAGTAATAAAATATTGCTTATATTATAGCCTGTACATCATTTTGTTCTATTGTCATTAGTTTTTGCAAATAGGTTTTCGATTTTACACCTTGTGTTACAAAATAGCAATTTTATTACGGATCCCTAATTTTGAAAAACATAGTCTATAGCCTTCCTCGATAAATGGACTACCCAACACTGAAAGAATCATTCAAATCGGACCAGTAGTACCAGAGATTAGCGCGTTCAAACAAACAAACAAACAAACACTGCAGCTTTATAATATTAGTATAGATTATAATGGCATCGTCAGACAATTAACTAATTAATAATGATCAATTATTAATGTTATCGAACGCAGCAGTTCATGCTAATGTATTTGAACACTATAATAAAACTCAGCATTAAGTATATCACCAACTATTGTTTCCTTAATAATATTACTTTATTTTACCAGTGGGAGGCTCCTTTGCACAAGATGCCGGCTAGATTATGGGTAATACAACGGCGCGTTTTTCTGCTGTGAAGCAGTAATATGTAAGCATTATTCTGTTTCGGTCTGAAGCGCGCCGTAGCTAGTGAAAATACTGGGCAAATGAGACTTAACATCTTATGTCTCAAGGTGAAGGGCGCAATTGTTGTGCCGCTCAGAATTTTTGGGGTGTTTCCAGATCTTGCGGCAGGCCGTATCAATTATCATCAGCTGAACGTCCTGCTAGTCTTGTCCTTTAATTTCATAAAAAAAATATCGTGTAAGATTCATTTTCATACGGTTCCATACTGCACCAATATCGTCACCGACAGTGACAACGTGGCGATCTCCCCAAAAATTCTGAAAGGCACTACAATTGCGCTCATCACCTTGAGACATAAGATGTTAAGTCTTATTTGTCCAGTAATTTTACTAGCTACGGCGCCCTTCAGACCGAAACACAGTAATGCTTACACATTACTGCTTAGCGGCAGAAATAGGCGCCGTTGGTGTAAAGGAGCCTCCCACTGGTATATATATAACACGATATCGTTTTGTTACCGTTATCGTTTGATGTAAAAACCCCCACTACTGTTTGCGGCCGAGAATTACCATTGTTTGTAGATAAACACTAAAGTAACATTTGCGGAGTCTTTCAATTAATCATTTCAGCTACTCGGGTATAGTAAAGTTAAAATTATATATCATTGCAAAAGATGCACAACACTATTTACCATTTAAATACTTTTGTAATGTTTACCAGTGGGAGGCTCCTTTACACAGGATGCCGGCTAGATGATGGGAACCACTACGGCACCTATTTCTACCGTAAAGCAGTAATGTGTAAACATTATTGTGTTTCGGTCTGAAGGGCGCCGTACCTAGTGAAATTACTGGGCAAATGAGACTTAACATCTTGTCTCAATGTGACGACCGCATTTATAGTGACGCTCAGAATTAATGGGTTTTTTCAAGAATCCTGAGTGGCACTGCATTGTAATGGGCAAGGCGTATCAGTTACTATCAACTGAACGTCCTGCTCGTCTCGTCCCTTAATTTCATAAAAAAAAATGTTTTATTTTGATCTCGGTTTTGGTGGGAAATTTATGCGACTTTGGCACCTAACTTGAGCGGTGAGCGATTATAAAGAGAGTGAAATCCAGTTGCCATGTCAATCTTTGCGAGACCGATGTTTAGCGTTTAATATCAGAAGAATAGCCAATAGTAGAGTTCCCATAACAATTATAATTATTATAATATAATTTAGTGGAATTTGTATTACTTTCGGTTATATGTAATTGGTGGTTTACCATATTTATTATATACTAGCTGACCCGGCAAACGTTGTTTTGCCATATAAATTATTTTTAGAGTTAGACCGTTTCTTGGACATTGCAACATTACTTTATTTTTCTAAAATAAACGTAGCCTAAATTACTCCTTATTACATCGGCTACCTGCCACTAAAAGTCCCGTCAAAATCGGTCGAGCCATTTCAGAGATTAGCCGGAACAAACAGACAGACAGTAAAAAATGTTATTTTGGTGTCTGTAACGTATATATATTCATATACATGTAGTAAAAAACGATTATTTCAATATTACAAACAGACACTCAAATTTTATTTATATGTATAGATGTATAGATTAATAAGTTCGATACTTTGATATTAAGTTATTTATTATGAAAATAAGGGACAAGACGAGCAGGACGTTCAGCTGATGGTAATTGATACGCCTTGCCATAACAATGCGGTGCCGCTCAAGATTCTTGGAAAACCCAAAAATTCTGAGCGGCACTACAATAATTGCGCTCGTCACCTTGAGACATGAGATGTTAAGTCTCATTTGCCCAGTAATTACATGAGCTACGGCGCCCTTCAGACCCAAACACAATAATGCTTACACATTACTGCTTCACAGTAGAAATAGGCGCTGTTGTGGTACACATAATATAGCCGGCATTTTGTGTAAAAAAGCAACCCACACTGTAAATACCCGCTTGATTAATTAATTAATTAAATAATTTACTCTCTTGCAACTTACAAAGTATCACAGGTGCTTTGTCAACGTTTTAGATAAATGATGTTAAAATCACTGTCGCGGTTGGTGCAATAAAAAAAAACGTTCCGCTAAGTAACTTAGAACCAGAACCAACGACCCTCGGTTTACAAGTGAGTGCTTCTGGTCATTACCTGTTTTATTTAAATAATCTAAACTGTTTAATAACTTATCTTCCTTTAACTAGCGATGTCTTTATTAAGTAACAAAGCGATTAAATAAAAAAGCGGCCAAGTGCATGTCGGACTAACCCGTGAAGGTTCCGTAGCAGAAAATAACATAATATAAAAGTTCTTGTTGTAACTTTAATGGATGTTTTTTTTTCAATTAAATTACTCATAATACGATTTATGACGTATTATGTATAAAAAAACTACTTACTAGATCTCGTTCAAACCAATTTTCGGTGGAAGTTTGCATGGTAATGTACATCATATATTTTTTTAACTTCACCATTTTCTCATTTTAGAAGTTACAGGGGGAGGGGGAGCATATTATACCATTTTGGATGAGTCTCTCGCGCAAACTATTGTTTGTAGATATATGGGTTTGAAGAAAAAATTTTTATGAGTTTCAGTTCTATGTATGGGCTACGGAACACTAAAAAGAGTGTGCGTCTCGAGAAGCCCGACAGAAGTAATAACTTAAACTAATCTAAGTAGAAATATTTAAGTAATATTGAAATTGTTCAACTTGAGAAAAGCTTAGGTTATTACTTAAATTGTAAATGTATGCAATTAATTATGTTTTTAAAGTGATAACCCTCACTTCTAGGATTAATAATATAAAGTAGATCAGGATCTACTTAACAGTTGATAACCTGCTCAACCCCAATATTTGCATATCAGGAAACTGCCTTGAGATTTCGCTCTTGTAAATCTAAACAATAAGATCCTGTAGATGAAGCCACAACCGGAGAGTAAAACAAAGCAAACAGAATTTTATAACGAGGCGGTACTCGAACGGTTAGCTCAGTTGGTTAGAGCACCGGCACGGAACGCCGGAGGTCGTGGGTTCGAGTCCCGCATCGTTCATAAAATTTTCTTTTTCAAATTTTATTTGTGTATTGTTACTCAACTTCAGGGTCGTGGGTGCCTTAAATTCTCTAACCTGAAACGCAATAGCATTGAGAGCGAGAGACTTGTCACTGAAAAAGCCTCTCCAAATTAGTATTGCCATTTAGTAATTGGAAAAGCCCTGATATTTCGTTTAAAAAGTCCGGACTATAAATTTGATCTCGTTTAAATTCCATTTTCTTAAAGATTTAAGACTTATTTGGTATAATTAGTTAAAATGTAGTTTTATTACTATATTCTATCTCATTAACCTGTATAGCCGAGTGGTTAGCGATCTTACCTACTAAGCTAGAGGTCCCGGGTTCCAATCCCGGTAGGTGCAAGCATTTATATGATGAATATGGTTTGTTTCCGAGTCATGGATGTTTTAATGTATTTATGTATGTTTATATGAATTTATGTATGTTTATATGGATTTATGTATGTTTAAGTAAGTATATTGTATTAAATATATCATTGTCTTGTAACCCATAACACAGGCTATATATGCTTAACTTGGGGCAAGATAATTTGTGTAAAAGTGTGTCAATATTAAAAATAAAATCCAGATAAGTTAAAGAGCTGGACAAAGTCCTGATTAATCCGGACGCATGGTAACCCTACCCTACTCAAAATACATTGGATCATTGTTGAAAGACAGAATACCATGACGCAAAATACAGAAAAAAAAATGAACTCACTAGTTATTTTGTGGTTATAATGACTGAATCATACATTTATTGTAGTTAGATATTATAATTATTTTTTTAACCTATTGTTAGTTTCGTTAATATTTTATAATTAATTTCCTCTTTATTCGAACATTTATGTGTCATTTGCCAGTAGCATAATTCTTCACGAAAATTATTTGAGCTTAGGAAAGGAAAATTATTTAAGTCAAAGCTTAGGAAAGGCTTTCTTATTAGCTAGCAATAATATGAGATATTCTTACCAAACCGGTTGTCCTTTCATACCGTTGGCTGATTATTCCAACGGTAGCCCACAATTTATGATCACATCAATCACACACCAACAAATTGTTATCACAAGTCATGATCATTATACACTTTTATGTATTCATCCGGAATAACTGAATACTAATACAAAACAAGCACATAACACGTCCGCGTCTGTCGACATCAGACGCGAGACTGAAACTTGAAAGCCGAGAGCTCATCAGCCCAGACGAGCGAGAGGCCGAGTGGAGTCTATCTCAAAATCCGACTCGCTGCGAACCGCCCTAAATAGCGTTCAATCGATTTCCGTGACTATTTCTAACGCAACAAGAGCTATTTTGGGGTTTTGTTATTGTTAGTAAACTGCTAGATACAGGAGAAAGAAAGTAGTTGTTGATGCTGTGATTGTACTATGTATACGTAACTCGGTCAGTGTCGTATTTTGTTAGACGAAAACATAATAACGGAAGAATATAGTTAGCCAATGTATTAACTATTTTGTGCCATTATTTTTTAAAGGATTAAAACGGGTAGGTAATTGAAGCCTGTCTTCTAACACCTGGGATTAGGGTTGTCAAATTTTTTTTTGATCAAATATAATAGTATTTTTGGATTTATAATTCAAAAAATATAGTAAACGGAATGAATATAAAAAAATTGATACATTTGAAACAAAGGAAAGAAAGAAAAAAATTTATTTATAAACACACACAACTTAACACAACACTTACCGGTGGCAGGCTCCTTTGCACAGTAAGCCGGCTAGATTATGGGTACCACAACGGCGCCTATTTCTGCCGTGAAGCAGTTATATATAAGTATTACTGTGTTTCGGTCTGAAAGGCGCCGTATCTAGTGTTAATTACTGGGCAAATGAGGCTTAACATCTTATGTCTCAAGGTGACGAGCGCAATTGTAGTGCCGCTCAGAATTTTTGGGTTTTTTGAGAATCCTGAGCGGCACTGCATTGAAATGGGCATGGCGTATAAATTACCATCAGCTGAACGTCCTGCTCGTCTCGTCCCTTATTATCATAAAAAAAAACACAAATAACAAAAATAAAACAATATAATAAACTCAGCATGTGCTCTAACACAAATGTATTGCAACGCTGATCTTCGGCCCCCGCGGCACACATGACTTCAAGGGGGACACCTCGCCTGAATTAAATAACTATACTAATTGAACATAAAAAACAATTACTGCTACATTATAAAAAGTAATAACAATTACAACAAAATCATAGTAATAACAAAAAATAAAAAAAAAACTAAATAAAAAGCTCCTAGTCTCTTTGAACGGTACTTAAGCTGGAATACTGACTTTGATGCTCATTTCTTAAATAAATCATTTTATAAATCATTTTATTTCAGGCTACAACGCCCATTAAATAAATACCTTATAATCTAACATACATATTTATATAACTTAAATCCACGTCACATTTTCGCGGCGATGTGAGGCGCGGGTTCGGTAACTTCCAGCGGTCGGCGACGTCCGCGATACTTGCGGAACACGACCCCATTCGGCCACAGTTTCTCGTCTAGGTTTTTTTTTAATAAATAAATAATAATAAATGATTATTTTTTACTGCTTTGAGCTTTTATTGATAGGTTTTTATTTTAAAAGAACCTTTCGTAACTATAATTACAATCTAATTTTAAGTTGCAAAACAACATTAACTCTACTTTTATCAGACCGATACTGACTCTACTGCACTCATCTTTCCACTTTGTTCTTCACAGATAATATGCGCTCTGTTTGTCACAGAAAGTGCTACACAAATCGCGAGTGTAAGACGTAGCTTGCCGCGCACACTAAAGTTATAAACCTGGCCTGTTTTCATCGGTTGTCAGCACCAAGAGGCTCTATCTAGACGTATAAATTATCTAAGGGAACAACATAAAAGTAGAGACGATTTCATTACGCGTTACTTTTTTTAGAGGGGATCGAACCCGCTATTTGTTTTTTTTTTATGAAGAAAAGGGACGAGACGAGCAGCACGATCAGCTGATGGTAATTGATACGCCCTACCCATTACGATGTAGTGCCACTCAGGATTCTTGAAAAACCCAAAAGTCTTGGCAGCACTACATTTACGCTCGTCACCTTGAGACATAAGATGCTAAGTCTCATTTGCCCAGTAATTTCACTAGCTACGGCGCCCTTCAGAACGAAACACAGTAATGTCTACACATTACTGCTTCGTGGCAGAAATAGGCGCCGTTGTGGTACCCATAGTCTAGCCGGCTTCCTGTGCAAAGGAGCGTCACAGATGACTTATAGACCACTAGGGTGAATCAAAATCAAATAAAAATTACTTAATTCAGGTCAAGAAAAAGACACTTATGAATTCAAGCTTTCTTTTCTTTTTACATAATTACCGCCACTTAAGAAGAAGTGGCTTCATCGTTTTACAAATCACAGGTAAGTAGTGATTTAGTATTAACCTGAACTGCGGACTCTACCACAACTTGTAACTATATCAATCTTTTTTTTGTCTCAGGACGTCTTGTCGGAGGAACACGTCCTGAGGATGCCTCGTGTAGAGGCGAAACACGTGTCGAATTGTTTAAAAACAAATATTGGCGGAATTTACATTAAAGAAAACTTAAATCACTATATCAATCAAAATATTACATTTCAAGTGTAAATCTGTAATAACTAATCTACTGTTTTTAAGAAAAAAAAATGTTTTCGCTGTAATTTATTCGTATTGCCGTCTTTTTGTACACCAATGGTGCACAAGTCCCTCTATATAGACAAAGAGCATTTACCAGTGGGAGGCTCCTTTGCACAGAATGCCGGCTGGATTATGGTTTTCCCGCGTTAGTATTTCACCTTCGCACGACACGCCACAAGTTACGATATCATCCCCACCATCTGGATGTGTGGCGGTCCTCCACAGTGCGGTTTTCAAGGAGCTTTCTTCCTCGTACTACGAAGCTGTGGAATGAGCTTCCTTGTGCGGTGTTTCCGCGACGATAGGACATGGGTACCTTCAAAAAAAGCGCATACTCCTTCCTTAAAGGCCGGCAACGCTCTTGTGATTCCTCTGGTGTTGCAAGAGAATGTGGGCGGCGGTGATCACTTAACACCAAGTGACCCGTACGCTCGTTTATCCTCCTATTCCATAAAAAAAATAACACAAATTATTCATTTCATTTTAATTGATAATAAAAATGTAGTAGGTAAGAGCTTTTCCTTGCAGGACGTCTGCTATACCATCAATATACATGCATTACATTGCTATCTATGCTTGTAACACCGGTTTTGGTAATAACTAATCTATATATATATATATATATAGATATCACTTATTGAAACTCAAAAACTAACACCCATTCCAAAATGGATGCCTCAGACCTGAGAAAAATGGGCGCAACAAACTCAGCAGGCTTTTTTTTTTCATCGAATAAATATGTTTACAAAGTAATATTGTACAATTAAACTTATTATTTAATAGCCTGAGGGCGGTCACTCCATTCCCAATCTGGTGGTATCATTAAGAAAGTCATTTATGTTATAGTAACCTTTACCATACAAACGTTTTTTAACAATTCTTTTGAATAACGTAATACTTGTCTGCTAACTTAAAACAGCTGCTAAAGTGTGTTATTTCTCATACTGACTTAGGTCAATAGAAGAAGACAGAGTGAGAATTAGCAATGCTTAAAGTTAGCAGACTATTATGAATAAGGGAGATATAATTTATATGGCAAAACAACGTTTGTCAGGTCACCTAGTAAGGAATTAATCCCGTTTCCTTTTTGAATTCGTTCATTAAAAATTTCTTGACGTTAATGGATGTACTGTTATAGTTACGGTTTTAAGTCAAATTTAATGTTAAGTCAGCGTTACTGACTCTATCATAGACTGCGGAATGTATTGCACCATTGTATTCCTTGGCATAAATGTGAAATAACAAGTCAATATCGAATATTTATTTGTAACTTTTGACACGTCGCTATTGAGGTATTTAATATTAACAATAGCTTTAACCTGCGAAGATTGGACGGTACGGTTAACAGTTAAAGTTATGACGTCATCTAAAATTGTCAAATGGTGCAACAAATTTTTTGCTTAATCGGTATTTTAACATGTTTGTTATTGGTAAAGTTAGTCGATGCAACCTACCCTAGGTATTCAATATACATAGTTCTACTGCAACATATTCTTTAAATGAATCGGAATCAATTCTTTGAGGTTACATACACACACTATTTATAACACACTTAATCGATTTTGAACACAATCAAGTACTTAGTTTGTATAAGTTTGTTAATTTCAAGTGCACGCATCTAAAGTATCGCTGATCCAAGGACGATGAATACTATCCTTTCGTGATACAGTATTTACTAGTACGAAACGATAGGGTTAATCAGTTTAATGACAGCCACTAAGTTACCTATAATAATGAAATTTAACTTTGAATAATAATTAGTTATATTGTGTTTTTTTATGGAATAGGCGGACAAATGAGCGTGCGGGTCACCTGTTATTAAGTGATCACCGCCGCCCACAACTCTTGCAACACCAGAGGAATCACGGGAGTGTTGCCGGCCTTTAAGGAAGGTGTACGCGCTTTTTTTGATGGCACCCATTTCGTATCGTACCGGAAACACCGCACAAGGAAGTTCATTTCACAGCTTTGTAGTACGTGGAAGAAAGCTCCTTGAAAACCGCACTTTGGAGGACCGCCACACATCAGATGGTGAGGATGATATCCTAACTTGTGGCATGTCGTGCGAAGGTGGAATTCGGCGGCAGGAATCAGGTTAAACAGCTCTTCGGTTAGTTCTTCTTTTTCTTCCGTTTAGTTAATTGTATAGATTAAGAAGCTGTATAATGGTTGTTTTCTTATTTTAATAAAGATTATTATTATATACAAACTAGGAGCTTGACACGGACGAGTAAAAAAAGAAGGACTCTGTTCCGTGATATTAGCAAGTGAAGCACCGTTATGCTAGTGTGTGTGCGGTTACGGGGGATACTAGTTACACAAGTTTTCCCCACTTAAATAATCATATATGGCCACAAATACTTTTATAGTATCGTTTTTACACTTCCTCACAACGCACGACGGCATTTTTCAAAATATTTTATTGCGACGCAAACTGATCTGTCACAGACGATGGCAAATCTCATAATGGCGGCCGATCGGTTTGTATTAGTGTGTGTGCGTGGGGCTATGTATTTACTCGTTTACCGCCTTGTTTTGGTGCTTCACTGTTATGTAAGGTGACACGGAGTCCTTCTTTTTTTTTTCGTCCGTGGAGCGTGACAGGTTACGTGTTGTGTCCACAACACATCCTGGACATCAAGCAGTTTTGATCCAAATTGGTACTGGTATTAATGACATAATATTCTTCAAATCTATCAATAGGTAGCAGATACAAATAATAGTATTTTATTAATATTAAAGGTATAAGATTTGCATTAGAGGTGTATTAAATTAGATATTTATTGAGTTATTTTATACTTTTGAGTTTTTGAAGTCAGATGTTTTTAAACGTATTTTTTTTTTACTTTTTAGTGTCATTAATCAGGTAAGCTATAAGATTTCGTTGCTTTTTATGGTCATTTATCAACTAGTATTTTTTTTAAGTAGCTATGGGTAGGTCTACGAAAGGTTCCCCGTGCCTTAAACAATATAGATCCACTTTAAAATGTTCAAATTCAAATATTTTTATTTAAAATAGGATGTGACGTTGTAAAAGCATATACATCGCCCCACAAAAGACTTACTAACTCGACTTAGCCGAGTAGAAGGCATTATAAGTTTATGTCTGTTCCTGGTGTTAACATTATGGTTATGACAGTTTCTAGCAAATTCACTTATGTGCCTATGAACAATGTAATAATTATCAAGAATATATTGAGAAGCAACAGTCAAGATCTTAATTTCTTCGAATTTTGCTCTCAATGATTCTTTAGGACCTAGGTTATAAATCGCTCGAATAGCCCTCTTCTGCAGCACAAATATTGTATTAATATCGGCAGCGTTACCCCACAGCAATATACCATAGGACATAATACTATGGAAATAACTAAAGTATACTGTGAGCATAAGTTCTTGTGAGACACTTAAATATCGTGAAGAATGTTTGTTAGCTATGAATGACAGGTAGCCCAAGCCCAACTCACTTATCGGCAAACGGGTTAATAATAATAATTTATAATCAAACTAAATGAAAACTTCTAAAAAGCAGTACATAAAGTATAATAACATCATCCACCACAGCAAAAATATTCATAAAAAATGTTCATAAAATTAAAACTACTGGGCCAAACTATGTCAAATTTTTATCGGACCAAATGACAATCATTTTGCATTAAACTAAAGAAGAATCACGAAAATCATATATGCATAAAAAAAAACCGATCGAATTGAGAACCTCCTCCTTTTTGAAATCGGTTAAAAAGGGCCTATAATTACTTAATATATAATCAGGTCTTGGGACAACTAATGATATCTGTGTCAGCATCCAAGGGACATCCATGAAGCCTCTTAGAATTTTAAACGACAGGATTTTATCCGACACATAACAGCGTTCCTCAAGAGATGAGAATGTGAAGTCATCATTGTATGTGTTCACTATATATACTATATATTCACCAGTGGGAGGCTCCTTTGCACAGGAATACTATTCCCTTGCTTTAACACGAGTGATTACTCACAGTAGCATGTAACATTTGCAGTGAGGAAGGGGCTGTAAGTGAGGGCAAAGCTAATACGCGGGTGCGAGTGGGGTGGTGCTCTGAGTGCCGGCAGGCCGTCAACAGGTTAGAGGACTCCATACCCGGCATCGCGACCATGCTGCCCGGATACAGTGCCATGGTAACTACGTATACATTTCCTTGACCATTGACCACTTCATAGCACAGGATGCCGACTAGATTATGGCTACCATAACGGCGCCTTTTTCTGCCTTGAAGCAAATGTGTAACCATTATTGTGTTTCGGTGTGAAGGGTGCCGTTGCTAGTGAAATTACTGGGCAAATAAGACTTAACATCTTATGTCTCAAGGTGACGAGCGCAGTTGTAGTGCCGCTCAGAATTTATGGAATTATTCATGAGCGGCACTGCATTGTAACGGGCAGGGCGTATCAATACCATCAGCTGAACGTCCTGCTCGTCTCGTCTCTTATTTTCATTTAAAAAAATGTATTTAAACGAAACAAAGCCAAAAACATCGCCAAAGTGCAAAGTACATACGATAGTTACACGTGTTGATCCTTGTACGTGTCAAGTCTCGTAAACATGCATAATAGATGCGTAATACATGACACCACAGCACGAGGACATACAACGCCTGTGTTTTATCTTCACTTTTAGCTCTGATTTCAAAGTCAAATTCAAAGATTGCCCTGTGCTCCCGCGGGGCATAAAAAGAATAGGGAAGTCCCAGGCCCAAGGGAGTCGTAAGAGGCGACTAAGGGTATTTACTAGTGGGAGGGTCCTTTGCACAGTATGCCGGCTAAATGATGAACATTACAGTGTGAACATTACTGTGTTTCGGTTTGAAGGGCACCGTAGCTAGTGAAATTATTATACGGGAACAACTAGTGTTATATTTTAGCTAGTGGGAGGCTCCTTTGCACCGGATGCCGGCTACATTATGGGTACCACAACGGCGCCTATTTCTGCCGTGAAGCAGTTATGTGTAAGCATTATTGTGTTTCGGTCTGAACTACGCCGTAACTAGTAAAATTACTGGGCAAATGAGACTTAACATCTTATGTCTCAAGGTGACGGGTGCAATTGTAGTGCCGTTCAGAATTTTTGGGTTTTTCAAGAATCCTGAGCGGCACTGCATTGTAATGCGCAGGGCGTATAAATTACCATCTGCTGAACGGCCTGATCGTCTCGTCTCTTACTGTCATCAAACTATATTAATTTCATTTCATTTCAGCCGGAAGACGTCCACTGTTGGACAAAGGGTTTCCCCAAAGATATCCATGACGATCAGTCTTGCGCTGCCCTCATCCAACCTACTTCATAAGATCGTTATCTTGTCCAGATCGTCGGTCCATCTTGTGTCCTACCAACACTACGTCTTCCGGTATGTACGAGTATATGTACCTAATATTTCTATGTTTCTCTTCTGGTACGTGGGCTCCTCTCATTTTGATTGTAGCGAAATTGACCAGTTAGTAACGGTTATAAAACAATGACACATAACGTTTACACTAATAGATATAAATCGATTTAAACCATTAAATTAAAAACAGCTCCCAAGACAAATCAATAATGTTCATTAATTTCGAACACTAGCTGACAACAGTAGTTTAAAAGCAATATAATTAATTATTTATTGTAAACAAAACAATGCTTAAAACTATATTTACTTACTAGGTACTTAATATGATTACATGAAGTTAAAACTATCATTACGGGGAAGTTTAATAAGACTAATGGCAGCATATCCGCGTTGGATAGCAAGGCTGATCCGTTGACCGAAATAGCTGCCAGCGCTGGGGTTTCCAGTAGCCTTATTGAGGCGAGAAGTGTGCTTTATACATTCTCCGTGCCTCTGGGCCCCCCGGGCCAATTGTCTCAACACCATTGGCACAATTCAAATTCAAATTCAAATATTTTTATTCAAAATAGGATGTGAAATCACTTATTGAAAGTCAAAAAACTACCACCCATTCCAAAATGAATGCCTCAGGCCTGAGAAGAATGGGCGCAACAAACTCAGCGGGCTTTTTTTTTTCATCAAAAATATGTTCTACAATTAAAGTAACATTAACAAAGTAACATTGTACAATTAAATTTATTATTTAATAGCCTGAGGGCGGTCGCTCGCGAAATTTATACAGATTGGGAATGCCCAATCTGTATCATTAAGAAAGTCATTTATGTTATAGTAATATTTACCACACAAACGTTTTTAAACAATTCTTTCGAATAACGTATTAATTTTGTTTTGAACATTTTCTGGGATCTTGTTGTAAAAGCATATACATCGTCCCACAAAAGACTTACTAACTCGACTTAGCCGAGTAGAAGGCATGACAGTTTCTGGCAAATTCACTTATGTGCCTATGAACATACATTGATGTAAGACTCACTGAGACCGACATATTTGTAAGGTTTGCTCGGCATTCGAAGCAGCAGCCCCAGCATCAACTGAAGTAACTTAGTTTGTTAATGAGAAGGATCCAGAGTGTCGACCAAATCGCGTCTCACACCAACGCCCTTCCCCGCACCCAAGCCACTAGGATCATTCCCACTCAATCCATTAGAAATAGAATATACTCATATTATGATATATTCCATGCCGGTAATACAATTTAATAAGATATAAATATGAGGCACATAAAACACTTCCGCGAATCAATATAAATGATTTACTTGTTGACTGAGAAAACGGTATATCTGAATAAGATGTTTATTTTTATAACATTTATTAGAAGCGATCTTACAAATAGATTTCTTTTAAACGTACCCGGATACGATCAGTATTGAATGCTCTTAAGAGGAATAGAATAAATGTAAATATATTTAGTTATACTAAAAACTAACATAACATATTGCAACAGTTCAACAAAAGCTGCATCAGTTCGTAAAGGGGCTTTGGCATGGGAAGAAGAACTGATGAGAAACTCGCAGCCTTCCCATCTTTTAAATCTAACCATCTAACAACTAAGCCTACTTAACATAATATTATACAATTTTAGGTTGCCTGCGCAGAACCAGACAAGAATCATGAATCATTATACACTATAATATAGTCTTCTTTAAGAAATTACATACATGTGAAAAAGGATTCTGCTTAAATGTGTTAGAGCAATTAGAAATAATAAAACACAAAAATAACATGTTTACATTGTTGAATAAACAAACAAATTTAGTCCCATCACCTTTGTTGCGTATCTCTTCCCCGGATAATACGTCACAACAGCCGACCAAACACAGCGCGTCATTTCGTGGGACGAGGGTATAAAACAGCGGCTTCCGGCTCACTTGATTCAGTCTCGTGCCAGATTTTGGCGAGACAACAGAAGATTCCTGAAGCGAGTCTCTTGGTCGTATATTATTAATTGCTCTAATAGCCCTCCTTTGGAGCACAAATATACGAACATCCGCAGCATTTCCCGACAGTAACAAAACCATATGATATAATACTATGGTAGTACGCAAAAGATACCAAAAGAGCTGTCCACTAACTGTAGATAACTGTCTGATCTTTTTATGGGAACTCAATCTATTTGCTAAGTTACTGACATGTAGAAACATTATTTGGACTTTATCAGATGAAAGAATTCTAAAGCAACATTCCTTCGCGATAACGCGGGCGAGACAATCATCAATGCGATTAGGACAATTGCAGCTTAGACTGAAAATCAGGACTTTGTACTCAAAATCAGGGTTGCGTTCTCGGCAATTCCTTCCTCCAAAACTTAACCAATGGATGAATGGGAAGGAATTATTCTGTTTTGATTTTGTCACGTATTGATGTTGAAGCCGGTTTGCGGACTTTTTGAAGAAGACGTCCAAAGCTGGAAAAAGCCCCCCCACAAAATCTACACGACGATCGGTCGATTTTGACCAGATCGTCGATTTTGATCGCTGATAAAATCGGCTCAGTAGATCCAGAGAAAACCTAACCTGGACCACCTGGGGTTCTCCGGAAGAGCAGTGCTGATCATATCACCTGTGGGTATGATCAGTGTTATGCTGAGGTGAACACCATTTCTGCATGTAAATTTATAAATAAGTCTAGTTAGAGAATTCTTTCTTCTTTCTAACCTCTACAATTTCATAAACTTTACCTTTTTATAATATTATAGTACCTAAAGATATAATATATAATATAATAAAGCAAGAATATAAGAATTATGAACGTGATATAAAACAGCCCGTGAATCATTGATTTTTCCCGAAAGATTCGCGTCTCGAACACGAAAGCGGGAAGTTGTTCGCTAACTTTATGTATCTAGTTTTTCCGTAATAACCGAGGACGTGTTTAGAATTAATCCAAGCTTGGATTGACATATTTAACCGACTTCGAAAAGGAGGAGGTTCTCCATTCGGTTGGTATTTTGCTGTCGGTATTTATTTTATACTATTGAGATTGTGAGGTCGGTTTTTTAAATGTAGATTTTGTTTGATATAAATTGTCGTTACGTAGAAATGTGGGTTCCACAGGACATAACGTCAGATGCTAAGTACCTACCACATAACGTTGTCGTCTAGCATTCAATAAATAGCACGTTTGGTAGGAAATTACCTCATCTCTTGACCACTGGATTTGCGGATGGGTGGTTTCCTCACCACTCCCCAACCCCCCAACCCCTGTCCCTCTTGCCAGTTTGTCCCCTGTAATACAAAATAATATTTTTTTTAATGAAAATGATGGACGATACGAGCTTGACGTTTAGCTGATGGTTATTGATACGTCTTGCCCATTGCAATGCAGTGCCGTTCAGGATTCCTGAAAAACCCAAAAATTCTGAGCGGCACTACAACAGCGCTCGTCACCTTGAGACATAAGATGATAATCTCATTTGCCCAGTAATTTCACTAGCCACGGCCCTTCAGACCGACACACAATAATGCTTACACATTACTGCTTCACGGCAGAAGTTGGCGTCGTTGTGGTACCCATAATCTAGCCGACATCCTGTGCAAAGGAGCCTCCAGCACATAAGGATAATATTTTGGTAGCAGCAGTACTAACTAATTAAAACAATGTGCAGTATTTTTCCACCACATGTTTTTCTGTCACAAAATCACGTCGCACTTGGACTCTATAAATGTTCCGAATAAACGTCGCTTAATTGTAGTCTTCTGTAATATATTATGCGACGAATTCTAGCGAAGGAAGTAGGCCGATTCCTTTGGTTCGGGTTGCATTGTAAACACGGAATATTTGCTTTTTAATACTGTTTTCCGGGAGGAAAGAGGCACTTTTCGGCCCTTTGAATGTTGACGTTATTGACGCATGCCAATTTCCTCCCGAAAAACAGGGTAAATAGGCGAACTTTCCACGGAGGTGTGGTAAAAAACATGTATAACGTTTCCAAAAACTTATTTGGCCTAATTCTTAAATCAAAACATCTGCCTGAATATTTTGAATTTCCTTGCGCGTTGTTGAAAGTTAATCTTAAAAAATGCGTTTACTTTCCTCATGAAGCCAAGTACAGTATAATGTTAGAGCGGATACAAAATAAATTTATACGGTACCTGTATATGAGGCTATACGGGGGTTACCCTTTTTATCCGCTTATGTACCCGACATTATTTATTTTGGGTATGGTAGGATACAGCGAGCTGAGGGTAGAAGGGACCTGGCGCTGATCTCAGATCTATTCAAAGTACTTAGAGGGAAGGTGCATAATGCGGATATATTGAGTAGACTGTATTTTGTTGTTCCGGATAGGTACGTATGGTGCCGACGTCGGCCGCCGTTGCTGATGGTGCCGTTCGCGCGCACCAACTTGTTAAGCCAGGCAGCGGTGACGCGTGCCCTTCGTACTCTTAATGATATAGCCTCACAGACGGATCTGTTTTGTTGCACTCAGGGTGAATTCACGAGAGTAGCGTTATTTATAAAATGTTATAAAATTTAAGGATGTAAAAAAGTGAAATTTTGTATGTACCTCTGTCGCATTGGAAAATACTGTAAAGATAGTGTGTATTTTGATCAAATAAATAAATAAAAATAAAATAAAAATCTAAAAGGCTTCGACGTTCCTGCAGTCCCTCTGGTTTTGTATTTAATCATTGTTTAATTTTTAAGATGTAGCTGCCAGCTAGCACACACAAAATACAATGTTGTTTTTATTACGTACTTACCTGATTTTAAAAACCTTACATAGGCCCTTGAAAGACACTGAGATGCAACATCCGATTTGAGAAAAACCTACGGCTAGCTTACGATGCAGTCTATCGCAGACTATCGCTTTGTTATGTTCCATTGTGTAATTGTATTGATAGAGTGCGCACTTATTATAAGGTGGGTAGTTCCATTTTTAAGGCTGCTATCCCAAGAAATTTCCAAAATAGCACATAGTTGAAACCATTAGTAGACGGTTTATAGAATAGATAGTGCGAAAAATATCACCAAAATCCCCCTAACTGTAAGAAGTTGGAGTATGGCTCCAATCAATCTAGATTAGGCTAATCATTCAATCTAGATAAAGATTGTACGAAAATTTATTAATTGTACACCAATACTATTTATATATAAGTTTGAAGATAAAGTGATAAGAAGAAAGCTATACCAGATCCAAATGCTAAATTAGAGCTAACTTCAAGTGTCTGGTATTCGAAAGAGGAATTTGAACAGCATCTTGTTGAAAATATTACAGAATTAGAATACGAGAATTTTAAATTGGTTATGGATAGACTAGTGTCATTGCCTTATTATATTATTATCCATAAGTAAGGAATTTATTGAAAAAGTTAGGAAACCTATAGCTTCACAAAAGTTTGCATTAGAAATACCTAAACCTAGGTATGATGAAGAAGGAAGAGAATATATTACGACATATGAATGCCTGAGAAAAAAAGCAAGAGGAGATTTTACTATTCATTCCCCAGGGTCTGGGAAAATAACAATTAATGGAAAAGATATAGTACAATTTGCTGATACACAGTCAAGAGAGCAAGTTCCCTTTATTATTTGCTGCGATGGAAGATAGAGTTGATGTTGAATGTAACATTGAGGGAGGTGGGCCATCTGGTCAAGCTGGAGCTATAAGATGTGGTATTGCATGGGGACTTCGTAGTTTTGTAGATAAAAGTATGATTGATTCAATGCAAATTGCTGGACTTCTCACTAGAGATCCTAGGACGAGGGAGCGGAAGAAACCGGGCCAACCAGGAGCTAGAAAAAAACCAACATGGAAGAGACGCTAGAAGGATGGAAAGTATTAATTAAAAAGCCAGATATTAGATAAATTAGATTTAACCTAACATAGTTTTGTTAGTTTTGTAAAAAAAAAATGTAAAATGTTTGTAATAAATTCAAAGTAGCTTCTAATTCTGAATTAAAACTATGGCGATCTTGTACGAGAGAGGTAACCCAGTCCCGCTCGATACCTCAAGGAAGGCTTGGTCCCCAGCCTTAAGAAGTTCCAAGTCAGGTATCGATAATCATTACTTAATTAATTACTCATCAATGACATCATAAAATATAGCAGACATGCACTACATCATCACGTGCCCTGACTAAATATGTTAGCTCATAGTTCTCTGATTTAAATGGTAAAGGGCTAAAGTGCGAAATCTTAGTCATGTTCACGAAGACACGACCATAATATAAGCACAGTAAAAATCAAGTTCCTATTATTTATTTGCGCAACAAACTAAAACAACTATATAAATAACAATCAATGTTTTTTTGTATGTTCTCACTGTAGTTAAACTATTGATAAGATTGCGATAAAACTTTGGTAGTGTTCTGGATAAGCCCGAGACGGCACCTGGCGCAAAAAATCTATCATTCGGTTTGACTGCGAAAACTTTGGAACCGATCGGAATAAAACTAATATCATAAAATACAGACTGTTTTTGAGAAGTTTTTTTTTATGTATAGGATAATAAGTTAGTCATTAATTATCCGGAACTTATATATTTCGACTAAGAATTACCTTTTATTCGCAATGAAACTAATTCAGGCAATGAGCGGGCGCCTACGCTTCCCGGGTCAGCACTTGTGTTTAAAATTTTTTTTCGTTCGTGGCATTGCAATGCATGCCGCGTGCAATTAGAACAAAAATTGTTTTTAGTTTTATTTGAATTATGTTATATTTAAAGTAAGTTCAGTGAATATTTCTATGCTCCAAATAATTTCACCTCTTTGTTATGCTTATCATAAAAATACATTGTAACAGGATACTTATTCTAGATTTTTAAATAATTTTGTAAGTACTTATAACTGTTGATTCTAAAGATTCTTCAGTTTTGACGATTTTTCGCCTTAGTCTCTTTAATTTAATCTGAATGTCCGACAAAGGAAAATTTCGAACTTGTTATGGCGCAAAGACATTTGAGAAATATCCCTTCAATAATGTATCATACAAGCATACAAGCACACAAGCCTTTGTTTGTGTTTGCGCCACTTTTATTGTCTACTGCCGCGTGATGTGATGCTCGTAGGGTTGTCAACCGCACTATTTTATATGCATAACTAGGTATCTATTATTTAAAAAATAGTTTTTGTTAGGCAATATATATAATATATTTTATATACAGAGCGTAAAATTTCCATTTAAGTATTATTACAAGTAGCGATAAAAAGATGTAAATAATTTACTAATTATTTACATCTTTTTATCGATTTGTTTGCCTTGTACAATATTTATTACACAATACTTTATGTAATAAATATTGTACATTTAGTAATGTAAGTTATTTGCAGTGAGTGTAAAAAAAATGAAACTAAATAAAGTATTATTTTCTTTACAAAGATGAACGCAACATAGTCAGTACCTACCAGTCTGATACAGAGTTAATGGTGTAACTTAAAATTGGATTGTTGTTATAGTTTTTTTTAATTTATCCTACAAAACAAAGAAATAATACTATTTGTATTATAAACAGAAAACATGCTTACAGAATCAGTCGGTTTATGCGTAAACAGCGAGTCAAACGCTCACAACAGCAATGCATAGAAAAAAAGCAAAGTGTCCATATTTCTCAAACTGTTTTTTTTAAGTTTAAATTTACATTTTTTTTAGCTAGTGATTATGTTTGGTGGCAATTCTTTAAGAAGACTTTTAAGGAAGTCGGGAAGCATAAAATCGTTCGTCTTAGTGTCATACAAATTCGTATATTTTGATAAGTTTTAAGTAGTATGATGTGTTAAGTTGAGTAGGTTTTTTGGTATCTTATAAAAACTCAAAATTTTCTATTTGCAAATGATTTTCGAGTGTAAAAGATACTTTGAATTTATTGATATTTAGTTACGAAGCTTTCCAAATCAAAACCTTTAACAAAATCTCAAAGCATTAAATATATTTTAATATACTACACTAGTACTACTTAGAAAAAATTAAAGTTTGTCAGAGAGGAAGTGAGAGAAGTTATATATTAGACTAAGAGACAATAAAAATTTGTAATATTACAATAAGAAAGAAAACCAATGTAAAAGATGTTGCCTTATATTATATTCTACGTTTAGAATGGAAATGAGCTGGATATATATGTACAAAGGACATAAGACAAAAGATGGTCCAAAGTAGAAATGAACTGATGACCTATAAATATAAACGAAATCGTGGCAAGCCTAAAAAGAGATGGAGCGATAACATAGCGGAAACAGCAGGAAAAATGTGGATAAGAATTGCAAGAGACAGGAACGAGTGGAAATTGATGGAGGAGGCTTTTACCGATAATGGTGGAACTTATATCGAAAATCATAAATAACAATACTGACAAAATACTTTTATTTAAAACAGTGTAATATACCTAAATGTATAGATATTAGGAAATAAAGCTCTAAATAAAATAAATACATAAAAATATACTACATATTTCTTAAATAATATCCTGTGAGTCTAATATATTTTTATTTAAATCCAAAAATACAGTTTCCAATTTAATAAAAAAAAGTTGCCAACCCTAGGTGAATGCGTCTTATCTAGAACTGTTCCTTTGTGTATCCATGGCATTGCACAAAAGATTGCTATGGAATTTTTTAAATGTTCACATTGTTAACAGGGGAATCTTTAACAAGAGTTAGTGATAGAGTTTGTGGTAGATTCCTACCATTCCAAATAGCTGTTTTATAATATCTAATTATGCAATGAAACAAGGTCTGTCTGTTAATAACTGAACAATTAATAAAAAATAATTTACGCGTCCAATTAATATTAGACAGTTCATCTCGTACATGATTTTTTATCAAAAAAATTAATTATTGTGTTTTTATTTCGATAAAATAAAGTCTGTCGGGTTGGTTAGTTTAACTTAAAAAAAAAAGGTTTGTGTCAACTCCGATGCACGATTGAAGTTTACTCCTTACGAATCAAAATTATAAAATTAAAATAAATCTATAGGTGAGATGAACAAATAAATTTAATTAAATTTATTCCATATAAAATCGGGCACAAGGAAATCTGCAGTCCCCTTTTTTTGTAATAAAAGTTGGGTACAAAAAAAATCTTTATAGAATTAAGGGCGGTCGCTCCATTCCTAATGTGGTATCATATTAGTTCTGCAAATATTCTGGTTTGATCCCAGAATATGTGCATACCGTTGTTTAGGCATATATATACATCTCAATACCAAGGACTTACAAACTCGATGTACAGAGTAGTAAGAATTAACTGATCTATTGCTTATTGTAATGCGGAAATGCCTTTAGTTCTCATAACCAGTGCCCCTATGAGGTATTGTTAACTTATTATTAACTTTAATTAATCCTTTTAAAGTAATATCGTAATACTTACATATCGCGTTAATATAATATGGTTCGATGCATCATCGAATAAACGATAACAATAGATTATCTAAGATGAATAACGATTTATTTCTGATGATATCATAATAAATTAATTTTTTACAACATTGTCTTTATGTATTTGTATTAGGGTCGTTTCTGCAGCAAAATCTAGTGGTTTTCTTTTTTTATGAAAATAATACATACAGAATAGATTGATTAATATATTGCCATCCTTTCGTCAAACAGTCGGGTACTAAAGCGGAAATCTGTATGATGCCTTAATCGCATATGAAATCTGTAACTAGTACCAAGAAAACATAAATATTCTTTTTCAAATTGCTCCTATAATGTACAATGAATGATGCCGTATCGTATTTATGGTTACGTTACGCGATACGATATGTCACCTTGAGAGTTTCGTGGTAGATCACATTGTACTTTTAATATCATGTTGCTTCAATTAAAGTGTTATGAATTAATATCTTTCAAGTTATGGTTTCTACAGTTCAGTGGAGCCCTGTTTCACTCCAACCATCATCATCATATGAGCCGGAAGATATCCACGGATGGACAAAGGCCTCCCCCAAAGATCTCCACGACGATCGGTCCTGCGCTACTCTCATCTAACGTATTCCAGAGATCTTGACCAGATCATCGGCCAATCTTGTGGGCTCACCAACACTGCGTCTTTCGGTACGTGGTCGCCATTCAAGGACTGTACGGCTATCTGTCATTGCCACTTCAGTTTCGCAATCATTTATCGGTGACTCTGTTTCTCCTACGGATCTCCTAATTGCTGATTCGATATCGCAGGGAAACTCCGAGCATAGCCGTCTCCATTACTCTCTGAGCGACCATGAGACCATTATTCATCGCTCACACAATTCTTGATAACCCTTCGTCTTCAGACGCTTCGATATTTGAGACGAGAAGATTTAACGGAACTTCCCGAACGCTGCCCATCCGAGTTGGATTCGATGAGTGCCCTCTTTCAAGAAATTGGACCTGCCTAACTGGATTGATTCTCCAAGGTTACTCGTCAACAATTTCGAGAGTACAGTTCCCAACTGCTACGTGAGTAGGTGCGACATGGACATTTGACTTGATGAAGTATTATTCCGATCGGTTCAGTAGTTTTCGCAGTATAACCGAACAATAAAACGGCTCTCCATTTATAGTATTGATAACTTAACAGCCTCACGCAGATGTTAAATGTGTAATGGTACACGCATTGCAATATAACTTCCCTATTGCAATGCGTCACTCCTGACACCGGTGACAGATCGTCTCGTTATGTAACGGAACTGGTCAGAATATAATATCTTCCGCTCGCATTAAAATGTTTATTTATTTTATTATTTATCTAGATTAGCAACATTACACATTTCTGTAAACTTATGCTAGATACAATTAAAACATAAACGTTATTATCCTGTTATCGGAAACAAGTTGATTAATAGATTTACCCCCTTATTCATAATGGTCCGCTAACTTTAAACAGCCGCTTAGGAGTGTTTTTTCTCATTCTGACTTATGTCAATAGAAGAAGACAGAGGGAGAATTAGCTATGCTTTAAGTTAGAAGGCTTAAGTTTTTTATATTTTTTAAAATCGCTGAAGAAACGCTTTGTTTATTTACAGAATGTGTAACTGCTAAAAAGAAAAGCAAACTTTAGACATTCATAAGTGTCATTTCTTTGTCCTAACTATATGATAGATTTTTATTATCAACCAACAATGGCGCCATTTTCTGCCTTGAAGCAGTAATGTGTAAGCATAATTGTGTTTCGGTCTGAAAGGCGCCGTAGCTAGTGAAATGACTGGGCAAATGGGACTTAACACGTCCTTATGTAATACAATATGTTATGTTTTTAAAGTGATAACCCTCACTTCTAGGATTAATACACAAATAAAAATTGAAAAACAAAATTTTATGAGAGTTTTCACTTTAAAAACATAAAATATTGTTTAGATGAGCGACATCTCAAGTCAATTTTACAAATATTGGGGTTGAGCAGGTTATCAACTGTAAATGAAGCCACAACCTGAGAGTTGAACAAAGCATACAAGATTTTATAGCGATACGTTACTCGAACGGTTGGCTCAGTTGGTTAGAGCACCGGCACGGAACGCCGGAGGTCGTGGGTTCGAGTCCCACATCGTTCATAAAATTTTGTTTTTCAAATTTTATTTGTGTATGTCCTTATGTCTCAAGGTGACGAGGGCAATTGTAGTGACACTCAGAATTTTCGGGTTTTTCAAGATCGTATCAATTATCATCAGCTGAACGTCCTGCTCATGTCATAAAAAAAATTAGTACGGGGTGGGCGAGGATCAAAGCGGGGGCTCCGTGGTGAGAGTCCTATCCCATCCTTTTACGCCTTTGATGCTTACAAAATATTTATATCTGAAAATATTAATGTAGAAAATCACCGGGCATTTTTCACTACTATTTCGTACAATGTCATACAATAATTTTATAATGGCCTTGGAGTGGTCGCTCTATTCCCAATCTGTGGTGTCATTAAGAAAGTCATTTATGTTATAGTAACCTTTACTTCACAAACATTTTTTAACAATTCGTTTGAATTTCGTAATACATATGCTTTGTACATTTTCTGGGATGTTGTAAAAGCAATATAGATCGCCCCACAATAGACTTAGCCAAGTAGTAAGAATAATAAGTTTATTGTTTGTTTCTGGTTAACATTATGGTTATAACAGTTTCTAGAAATTCACTAATGAGCCTATGTACATACATAACATTATCAAGAATATATTGAGAGGCAACAGTTAAGATGTTCGTTTCTTGAAATTTTTCTCTCAATGATTCTTTAGGACCTAGGTTATAAATAGCGCGAATCTCGAAGTCCTCTTCTGCAGCAGAATAGAGTATAAACAATACAGAAATAGAAGAAAGTTTACTTATAATATGGAAGCTTAATCTAATCACAGCATTATGTTGATATATTTAAGATTTATTATTAATACTCCTTGCCTCAAAGTGGTTGTAAGTTGAACGACCCGCCGCTGTTGGCTCTAAAACTCTATTTATAACCGGGATTACGTATGCGGTACGAATGACGTTATATAAATGAGTTATATGGGACGGGATAAGATAATACGCTTTGTTTCCATAGATAGCATTTCTTTTATGACAATAAAGGGCAGGACGTTCACCTGATGATAATTGATACGCCCTCCCATTACAATGCGGTGTCGCTCAGGATTCTTAAAAAACCCAAAAATTCTGAGCGGCACTACAATTGCACGCGTCACCTTGAGACATAAGATGTTAAGTCTCACTTGTCCAGTAATTTCACTAGCTACGGCGCCTTTCAGACCGAAACAATAATGCTGACACATTACTGCTTTACGGTAGGAAAAGGCGCCGTTTTGTTACCTATATTCTACACGGCATCCTGTGCAAAGGAGCCTCCCACTGGTAATTGCTCTTAGTCACTTATTACGACAATGTTGGGCTTGGGACTTCCTATTTTTTTATGCCCCGGGAAAGCATAGTGTAACATGGGAAAGGTAAATGTTTGCTTTGGGTATGTTAGTAATTGGATTTAAACTCCTGAATTACACTTAACATTGGTTTAAGATTAACTTTCATTCAATTCTCGTTTTTATTGAAAGCGCTCAAAACAAGAAAGTTCCTGGACACCACACCAATGGGAGGCTCCTTTGCATAGGATGCTGGGTAGATTATGAGTATCACAACGGCGCCTATTTCTGCCGTGAAGTAGTAATGTGTAAGTATTACTGTGTTTTGGTCTAAGGGCGCCGTAGCTAGTGAAATTACTGGGCAAAGGAGACTCAACATCTTATGTCTCAAGGTGAAGAGCGTAATTGTAGTGCCGCTCACAATTTTTGAGTTTTTCAAGAATTTAGAGCAGCACTACATTGTAATGGGCAGGCCGTATCAATTACCATCAGCTGAACGTCCTGCTCGTCTCATCCCTTATTTTCATTTAAAAGAAACACCGGCCAAGGTCACGGGTCACCCTCCTTAAGTCCTGGTGTAGCATCGTATGACTTCATATTATTTTCTAAAAAAAACAAATGAAAGTTGTCCAGCTTTCGTCGCCGCAAGATGCGCTAACAGCGTTCGAGAAGGCCGTAGAAGAGGTGTCTGCGGCAGACTGGAAAAAGTGTTTTGAAAATTTTTTGACGCATCAGACATTGTATAGAGGCTGGTGGAGAGGACTCTGAAAATATTTTATAATATTATTTTATCCGTATAAGGTGATTTTTTGGTTTGTTAAAAGTTTCTGGGTAGTCGCCTACCCTACGTTTATATGATTTCGGAAAACCGAAAACACATTGGTACATGGAGAGTGGGTATTGAACCGGCACCTGCCGAATTAAAGCCGACGACACTAGCCACTTGACCAAAACATGTATTTATTATTAGATTTAAGCGAAAATAATAATAATAATAAAATAACTCTCTCTCGAAATTCAAATTCTATCATTTTCCATAGTTATAGAAATTAGTCAAAGTCAAAATCAAATAAACTTTATTCAAATAGGCCTATACAGGCTGTCCCAAAGTTATGGGACATGAAGGGAAAGTACCTTAAATATCGAAGATAGGCTATTTTACTGAAAGAAGACTTTATGTTATTTTTAAAAGTTAGTAATTCTGCATTCAAAGATTTTCTAAAAATTACTTGTCTCGCCTGGGAATCGAACCGACTTAAATGTAAAAAAAAACACCCCTACTCTTGTGATGCCAATCGAAACAATGACCAAAAACTAATAACTCTTCTTAAGTAACATAGTATTTTAAAAGAAAGGAACAACGTAAAATGAATGTTTTCCTGCTTGGATTGGTACGAATTGACCGATTAGATGGCCGGCCAGATCCCCAGACCTTACATCATTTAGATTTTTTCTTTTGGGGATATGCGAAAGATATGCTATACAAAAAGCGATACGAGAACGTGGGCGAGATAGAAACAGAATTGTGCCATATCATATCGAGTATTCACCATAAAATGATAAGAAAATCAACAGGCAGCGGACTCATTAAAAGGCGATTTGCGTAAGACAAGAGAGATCATATTTTGAGCATTTAATTAATTAATTTACAAAAAACACCCACTTAATTGACTACTTTCTTTTAAAATACTATGTTACTTAAGAAGAGTAATTAGTTTTTGGTCATTCTTTCGATTGGCATCATAAGAGTAGGAGTTTCACTTTCACTTTCAGTAAAATAGCCTATCTTCGATATTTAAGGTACTCTCCATTAACTTTGGGACACCCTGTATATTAATTAATAGTAGATTATTTTCAAAATTTACATTTTTTTTATCTTATATTTTATTTAAAAAAATATCCACAACATAAGTTTTAAATATTTTTTTTGCTGAAACCATACATCTGCTTGGGGTAGGTATGAATTATTCCGGTTATCATACGTTTGGAGACCGCAGGGCAGTTGTGTATTCAATGTGGGGCTTCATCTTTGGAATAAATTAAGTGACCTTGTGATCAATATATATCATGGAGTTCCTTACAAACTAATTTGTTATGTTTTACAGCTATTGAAAAATACTCATTGTTTCGAAAAATTGTCCGTTGAGTTTCTTGTATGTATGTTCTTCTCACGAGCTCTACTTTTTTCGAAAATAAATGTAGTGACCATTCAAAAGCACTCAGTTGAGGCCAAATTTTTTAGTCTTCACTTTATTAATCTATCTCCTTCGCTGGGACATTCAACAATATGTGTGTCCTACTGGTATATACTGGCTTGCTTGGAGAATGGCCTATGCCAGACCCAATTTCCATAATTAAGCATGTGGTTGGCAAGTTGGGAGATCTTTAGGTAAGCCTTATGAAATCAAATTTTGTTTGTTTTTTTTGACGTTTATAATAAGGAGAAACTCTGCTGATATCTAGAGTTTGAAATCCTTTTGCCCTACTATCCTCATCCTTATTGACCTTCCAGGGGAAAATTATAAATAAGCTGGTTGAGTTCAATGAAATATCGAAAGACACATCGCAAAAGTATTCTAGCGGAAACATACAAATCTTATTATTTTTATAATATTGCGTTCAACAATTTTGGAAGCGCGCCAAACTGGACTCTTGTCGTGTGACGCAAAAATGGTGTTCTCGGTACTTTCAGACTCATCGTCCGATTTAAGAGCATTTATTTAAGGAAGTACTGTTACGGAGTAGCTCTTAAAATTATCATCATTTTGAATACTGTTAGCACCTATAACGTAATCATGTAGACAAGACTATGATAATTTTAAGGATGGGTTGGATCATATTAGCTGTTATAGTCAAATTTAACGTTATCAGTAATGCTGACTTTAACATAGACTGCGCGGAATATGTTGCACCATCGAATTCCTTGGCATTGTTAAAAATAGAAAATGATATATCAAGTTAATATCAAAAATTTATTTGAATCTTTTGACAGATCGCTATTTGTCTGCTTAGCATTAATATTGTTTATATTTGTTTAATTAATTAAATTAAGCTTTAACCGGTGAAAATTGAACACGGTAACAGGTAAAGTTATGACGTCATCTAAAATTGTCAAATGGTGCAACAATTTTTTTGTTTATTCGGTACGAACTCTATGGGAAATGCATTTCATTGGATAATGCACGAGTACGGATATTCAAATTCAAATTCATTTTTTTTTAATCAAAATAGGATGTGACATCACTATTGAAAGTCAAAAAACTACCACCCATTCTCCAAAATGAATGCTTCAGACCTGAGAAGAATGGGCACAACAAACTCAGTGGGTTTTTTTTTCTCAGCGAATAAATATGTTTACAAAGTAATATTGTACAATTAAACTTATTATTTAATAGCCTAAGGGCGGTCACTCCATTCCCAACCTGTGGTATCATTAAGAATGTCATTTATGTTATAGTAACCTTTACCACACAAACGTTTTTTATCAATTCTTTTGAATACCGTAATACTTTTGTTTTGAGCATTTTCTGGGATTTTGTTGTAAAAGCATATACATCGCCCCACAAAAGACTTACTAACTCGACTTAGTAGCCGAGTAGTAGGCATCATCAGTTTATGTCTGTTCCTGGTGTTAACATTATGGTTATGACAGTTTCTGGCAAATTCACTTATATGCCTATGAACATACAATACATTATCAAGAATATAAGATAGGAGACATGCGAGATGCCAGTGGGTTGTCACTAGTATACTTGATAGAAGTGCACTCATATTAACCTGTTAGCACGATATAAATAAAAAAAACAATTTCAGTATCGAGACAACTGCATTTTTTCACATGTCGAGATTAGAGCATTACGTCAATGCTTCGCTTATGAGGCGTGTAATATATGTTAGGAAAAATGATAGGAATAAAAACACTGCGATGAGATTACAC
>CATIXQ010000019.1:1847530-1879331 GCA_949711755.1 Leptidea juvernica | reverse complement strand
AAAATAAACTTTTAGGTTGCGTTTACATTTAAGCAATAGCTTCAACAATATATACACTGACCTCTACTATATACCACTGGACTGGAGGCTGTCCAAGTGCTTTCGTGCCTGTTTGATATTTGCCATTTTGGCGCTGTTGGCCATGTAGCGAGAGTCTGCGGTACTAAAACTAGTGATGACAACCACAGCAAGCAACGATAGATGGTGGGAAACTATTCACAAAAAAAATGTGTACTTTAATACGTTGATTCTTGAAAACGAACGAAATTAATTCAAAATGAAAAAATACTTCAGAGTATTGTAAGTTCCTTTGCAGCCATTTGCATTATACGTCAAAATTAGTTCTCTGGACACTCGCGAGTGGCGCTTCAAATAGGCACAAAAAAAAAACATATGGAACAGCCTGTCCAGTGGTATTTATACAGCATAAGCATACTCAGATAAGATTTACGTAATTAAATCTAATTAAATTTATAACACCGCGAATCTCCGTCGTTCTAAGATTACTTTTTATGTATCACCTTATAAAAGCAATTATGCAGGAAATACATTTGTGAGGCGCTCTTGTAGTTTTTACAATGTACATCTTACTGAAATTGATATATTTTCATTAAATATACAAAAATATAAGAAAATAGTAGGTGATATTATACTCAATTTAAAAGATTAGTAACTCTACATAATAAAATAATTGTTGTTGTGTTCTGTTCTTAATTATACTCTTATAACTGTTTAAATTTTCGTTTTGTATATTGTACTTTTTTAGTTTTCACTTTTGGTTTATAATATCTTTGTTGTTTTTTGTTTTGCATTATTATCCATTGTAAACATAATTAGTATTTAATTTATCGAACTGTTTGTCTTCTAGTTTATGTATATTTGTAACTCACTATTGTAAAAGACTGTTTTGTTCCTGAGTAAATAAATAAATAAATAAAAATTAAAGTTTGAGCAAAATCTAAGTTCACTCTATATATTTCAGCATAATTTCACACAGCAAGAATATCTTGTGGGTAGTTTTATATTAAGCAAGATACCTTGGCCTTCCCGCTAGCGTTGAGTAAAAATAACATGACTGCACCAAGACCCAAGGCTTTTAATATTTCTGTCTCGACTCAAAACTCATTCGTTTCATTTCTCGTTAGCTAAGGGGGTGACATTCTTCATTCTTGTTTGCACAACCTCGCTATTTCTTGGTTTTAATTATTAATTTGTCACGAACCCTGAAGTGACAAGGTCTTTCATCTTTTAAAGTGGTGGACAATTCGTTTGGTAGGCTTCCGTAAGTATCTCAATAAATTTATGGAAGTAGGAGTTATTTTGAGTGAAATCAGTGGGAGGGAGTTTGCAAGGGATGCCGGCTAGATTATGGGTACAACAACGGCGCCTATTTCTGCCGTGAAGCAGTTATGTGTAAGCATTACTCTGTTTTGGTCTGAAGGGCGCCGTAGCTAGTGAAATTACTGGGCAAATAAGACTTAACATCTTATGTCTCAGGGAGATGAGCATAATTGTAGTGCCGCTCAGAGTTTTTGGGTCTTCAAGAATCCTGAGTTGCACTGCATTGTAATAGGTAATAATAATAATAATAATAATAGGCAGGGCGTATCAATTACCATCAGTTGAACGTCCTGCTTGTCTCGTCCAGTATTGGCAAAAAAATACATAATTATGAGTTAATTCCTCTAATATTTGTCTGAAACCAATTCGACACGTGTTTCGCTTCTACACGAGGCATCATCAGCAGGTGTTGACTCGCTGAGCCCTAGGACGTATCAAAAAATCTCTACAAATCTCTCTACAATCCAACATAATGGTAACGCATGGATATGTTACTGATGGTTGAAAGAAGTTGTGAAGAATAAATAAATAAAGGTATAGACTATAGACTATTGAAAAAGTTCAAAACCGTGTTAGTTAATCCTTGATAAAGCTCCTAAAAATAATATGAGCTATTGCCCATTCGATACGGAATGACGTCTAGAAAAATGTATCGAAAGCATGTATTAGGACATAAAAAAATGCAATTGTTATTTACATAAAGATAAAAAAAAAGGATAGTATTTAGTTAATAGTATTAGTTATAATATGAGTCAGACGAATGGTTCCGCACCACTTAACAAAACATTTATATAATTTGCATTGTGGCCATTTTGAAACTCACCAAAATTAAAAAAAATCATCTACTAGACTAGTTGACAGTTGTACACTTTTGATCTATTTTTTATAAGTTTTATTGTAATAACTATTGGTAGACCTAAAATCTAATAAATAAATGAACTCGAAAAGTGCATTGCTATAAGTTTATTGAGATTGCGCGGCTGTCACATGCCAGTCGTAGGGTTGCCAAGCAATCTTCATCGTTCTGCAAAAAATACTATTTATGTCTGATTTCAGAAGGAGTAAGTGTAGTGTACTGACATCTAGTCTTAACAGAGTATGTGTTAACTATCATTGTCACTGTCACGACATCGACAGTAACGTTAACCGTGTGACGTTGAGTGCTATGTAAGGAATGCACAGTACAGCGGAAGGCCTGTTCTAATCGGCTGTTGGTTGCGTGCGGACGTGTCCGGGTGTAGTGCTACATAGTAAAGATTAGTTGTTTCAATCGTGAGCAAACGATGAACATTACAGTAAGTAAAGATTATCAAATTATGTATAATATGTATATTTAAATATTTTACTGATTAGGGCTGCTCAGAAACGCCTAAGTTTTACAGCTTTCGTTAAGTTTAAGTACTAACAACTATGTATTTTTCTTTCAAAAAGTCTTTTTTGTGTTAATTTTATTATGTAAATATAGTATTTCAGCGTACCTACTCTATTAGTGTTATTAATTATAAAGCTATCTAATTGACTTGAGATGTAGCCCTTTCAAATCTACACAATTTGTTATTTTTTAAAGTGATAACCCTCACTTCTGGGTTTAATTGCACAAACAAAACTGAAAACAAAATTTATGAACAAGTTTAAGAAGTTAGTTAAAAAAGTTTAACACGTACAATATATCCTGGAATAAATAAATAAATACTCTATATTAGAGTACCTACGGTTGGCAGCCCTGACCAGACACCAATGACCAAGTGTTGGAGACGATCGGAGCGTACAAGACAAATCTTCACACGGAGTACATTAATACAAAGACGTAAACATAGCTACTTTGTTGTTTACACTATAATCATATCATTGAACTGTTCATTTATTACGCGTTCCGTATTATTATGGAACAAAGGTTACCGATAGCGATAAACTGAGACCTATAACTTATAACAGTCTTGTCACGATTTATTACGTCAAATAATTTTAAGAGTGAATAATATCTTTAATAATAATATTAATGTAAGATCATCGAGAGTAAAATTAATTAATTAAATAAAGCCAGACCGAGGATCTGGTCAAGATCGCCGGAATACAATTTTTTTTTATGAAAATAAGGGACGAGACGAGCAGGACGTTCAGCTGATGGTAATTGATACGCCCTACCTATTACAATGCAGTGCTGTTCAGGATTCTTGAAAAACCCAAATTTTCAGAGCGGCACTACAATTGCGCTTGTCACCTTGAGACATAAGATGTTAAGTCTCATTTGCCCAGTAATTTCACTAGCTACGGCGCCTTTAGACCGAAACACAGTAATGTTTACACATTACGGCTTCACGGCAGAAATAGGCGCCGCGGCCGTTGTGGCACCCATAATCTAGCCGGCTTCCTGTGCAAAGGAGCCTCCCACTGGTAGATGGATGAGGGCAGCGCACGACCGATCGTCGTGGAAATCTTTAGGGGAGGCCTTTGTCCAGCTGTGAACGTCTTCCAGCTGATGATGATGATGAGAGCAAAATTTAAAGAAATTAACACCTTGACTGTTGCTTCTCAATAAATTCTTGACAATGTTATGTATGTACATAGGCACATAAGTGAATTTCCTAGAAACTGTCATAACCATAATGTTAACACCAGGAACAGACATAAACTTATACTTAATGCCTACTACTCGGCTAAGTCTATTATTAGTAAGTCTATTGTGGGCCCATGTATATACTTTTACAACTAGATCCTAGAAAAATTCAAAACAAATGTATGACGAAAATCAAAAGAATTGTTGAAAAACTTTTGTGTGGTAAAGGTTAATATAACATTGGGAATGGAGCGAGCGCCCTTAGACAATTAAGTTTTATTGTACGATGTTACTTTGTAACCGAATTTTTATGAAAAAAAAAGAAGTCCACTCAGTTTGTTGCGCCCGTTCTTCTCAGGTCTGAGGCATACTTTTTGGGTGGTAGTTTTTGACTTTCAATAAGTGATATCATATACTAATTTGAATAAAAATATTTGTATTCTTTTTCAACAACAAGCCTTTTTCTAGTATATCTATCTTTGTTTTACGCTCGTATCGTTCTAAATCTTAACAGTAATAATTACGATTAGTAAATATTTGATAATATTTATCGTTCCTACTGCAAAGTAAACACGATAACAATTAGTATTAAGTACCTACCTATATTATGTATTATTAAATTTGTTCATTCGTGAATTGCAAATTAGGTTTTTCTTCAAATCATCCGTAATGGTACTTGTTCTTGGTGTGTTAAAAAATATTCTTTGCTAATTTGACAATCCAAAACTGTTAATATTTGTTTATAAAAGATATTAATATTAGAATATCATCCCCACCATCTGGATGTGTGGCGTTCTTCCACAGCGCGGTTTTCAAGGAACATTCTTCCGCGTACAACAAAAGCTGTGGAATGAGCTTGTGTGGCGTTTCCGGGACGATACGACATGGGTATCTACCAAAAAAAAAAGCGTACACCTTCCTTAAAAGCTGGCAACGCTCCTGTGATTCCACTGGTGATGCAAAAGAATGTGGGAGGTAGTGATCACTTAACAGCGGGTAACCTGTACGCTCGTTTGCCATCCATTTCCATAAAAAAATATAATGTACGCGTTTTCATCTCAAACGATCTTTATGAAAGTTTGCCCATGATTTGTAAGTCTATATATAATCTGTGTACATTTCTGCATATAACATTGTATATAAATAGAATCTAAATAAATTCTTAAGCTTAAAGTATTACTAAATAAAATAACAATTGTACGGCAAACAAATTAACTTGGTATAAAGTTATACCTAAGAATAGACCAATAATATCCAAAATATGTACAAATAGACATTTTCCTTATGATTGGTTTATTCGGAGGTTTAACGTTTCCCGCGTTTATTTGCAAGAAATTTGGAATACTGGAATAATGGAACTACAGAATTTTAAGAGAATTATCATTGTATTGAAAGTGTTGTCAGTGATATAGTCAACATTTTGCATATTCTTGGTTTATTGATTATTCTCAGATATAACTTTATACCAAGTTTATTTTTAAGGCCAGTAATTCATAATTTGTATGCAGTCAACACAAGACCCTTGAACTGAGATTTTGATCAAAACATGTTGCCTTTGGCAGTGCTCCAGAAATTGAAATATATCGTTTCACTTTATATTAAACTGTTATTTGTGCATACTGACAGTTAAGGAAAACTGACAGTTAATAAATCAATAGACCGAGGTTCACTTAATTGCTGGTTATACGCCAGTGAAGAGAAGAGTTATTTTCTTCAACGCTGCGCATTATACGCATTCAGCCAAGTTTAAAACTAAAAGTTCATCGAAATTCAAAAACCTTTTAAAATATCAAGTTATTTGTTTAATTTATTTATTAAATATGAAGCCAACGTTTTATACAATACTAATCCTTATACTAGAGCACACTCTTAAGTACTTATATATGATAGAAATTGTATATCTTCGTCACCCGAAAGTATGTCAAACACAGCATTTGAGTCACCTCCGTTAAATCTTTGAGCAACTTCACACTTTAGAAATCTTACTCTCAAAATAATTAGTGAGTAAATCAACATGTTTTAATTATTGTTCAGAGCAGGCCGGATTTAGGGGACGATCGCTGGAGCTTCCACATAAGAGGGTATTTAAAAGAAAGTCCCCACAAGAGACTCCGAAAAATAAATCAAATTCAGACTAGTAACACTAGATAATTAACTATTCCTTAGTTATTTTTTGCTTTTTAACTTTACCTACATACAGTACTTTGTACAATCATTGTAATAAATATAAGCAGTAATCATCCACCTATATTTGTTCCCTCCAATCAGGCAATCGCAATTTACTCATGAGGAATCTCGAGCAAATTTTCAAAAATGAAAATTATAATAAAATAGGCTTCGAACCACGATGAGACAAAACCGTCTATCAAAGCTTTCTCTCCTTAGCATTAAAATTAATTCAGTTTCAGCGAAATCACCAACGCTTTTTCGTCGTTAAAAGCTCGAAAGCTTGCGTTCGTTAACGCTAAAATTTAATTTTAAAGAATTATATTTATATGTTTCTTAAATAATAAAAAAATGTTAAGTGGGTTTTACAATAAATTATTTATTGGAAAAATCTACTAAAAAAAATTTTTTGCAAAATAATTTGTTGCCCAGAGGTCTCCAAACCTCTAAATCCAATTGGTTCAGAGTATAGAAGTGTAATAATTATATTTTGATGTCGATAATTAAGTATGGTACATTTCAAGAGCATATTAGCAACATGTGAATCAATTATAAGGTTGTAAAAGGTAAGGTGTTAAGGTTAAGGGATTGATTTCAAGGGGAAAACGAACCTCGTTCAGTTCACTTTTACAGTTTTGCACAAAGTACCGGCTAGGTATACCCAAGTATACCAACAGCGGCGTACTTTTCTAGAAGAAGTAATCTAAAAGCTTGTTTTTATTTCGGTTTGAAGTGCGCTGTATTTTTTGAAATTAGTGCGCTATTGAGAATTAACATCTTAATGTCTCAGGGACGGGCGTAAATGCGATGCCGCTCAGAATTTTGGGTTCAATCAAAACGTGAGTGTCTCTTCATTGTAATAACCTCTAACTTACCACGTGGTAAATGACTTGTTCGGCTGATTACTTTTTATGCTCAAGAGGAAATTTCATATTCGGTCTTAGGTCTGTATTCCAAAAGGCATCCCTCGGGTACTCTTATAGCTGGAAGTGATGTGCAGAAGGATCTGAGGAAGCTGGTACATGTTAAAATATATTATAGTATATGGTACATATGTACCAATAAATACAATACAATATATATATATATATAGTATATTTGTAAAGGCATACTTGGTAGTGTAATAGCAGTAGTAAGTCATTTGTACAAGCAGTTTTTTGACTATTTCATTAATACTATTAACATAGTATTATTAAGCATTTTTATTTTTAAAAGTGACGTCATCAGCAAATCAAAGTATATCCGCGAGTCTCTCTACCATAAATGGAAGTTAGTTAATATAGACTAAAAAGAGAAATGGGCCAAAAATCGAACCCTGTGCCACGTCTATCTCTACATCGAAGCCTTTTGATTGTATACCGCCAATTCCTACAAAGTGTTTATGACTCTTTAAATAAGAAGCCAATAATTTTAAAGAGTCGTCGGAAAGACCATAAAAGTTAAGCTTAAGTAAAAGGGTACTAAATTTCATGCAATCAAAAGCCTTAGAAAGGTCTCAGAAAACAGCTATTGGATCATGGGTGTCCACCCAAGAGTCAAACACATGTTTAACAAGTTCCAATCCAGCATCCATGGTTGACTTTCCTCTGATAAAACCAAATTGCTTGGGGTGTAGCAGATTATTTGCCTTAAGTGTGAAAGCAATTGATTTAGTCGTAGTTTTTCAAACATTTCACTAAACACTGGTAAATAAATAATAACACACACTACTGCTTGGCTGACACACAACATATACACACATAAATTATAGAGGTAAAATAGTAATAATTAATAATTTAAAAGTGAAATCAATATCAATATCAAGTTAAAGAAGAGGGTTATGGACTCTTGCTTTATTCTTTGCCTAACGTACGCTTGTCAAATATGGAAATTCATCAATACAATAAATACATGTCAACGAGGAATGGAACGCAGTATGTTAAACATTAATAAAATACAGAAAATAAAAAAATACCAAAATAAGAGCTAAGACAAAAGCAATAGATGCTCTAAGTCATAGTCAAAAGTTAAAGTGGAAATGGGCTGGTCAATTATAGCACGTATTAAAGATAGCAGATGGACAAACATAGTAACTTTATGGAATGGCCCACTGGGAAAGCGTCATAGAGGAAGACCATTATCTAGATAGGAAGATAAGATTAAATAAATAGCTGGCCCACAATGGCAAAAAATAGCCCAAGACCGAGGGACATGGAAAACTTTGGAGGAGGCCTTTACCTGAGAGGGGTTCCAATACAATAATAAAACCTCCCTACTAAAAATCTAAATGTTTATATTTTAGATATTAATAATAATAAGTAATGTATCATACATTATGTAAATAAATTGTTGTTGATTTATATAAAGGTAGATGAAGTGTTTATCCTATTGTATTACTTGAAGATGTGGAAGTAAAAGGCTTTTTATTTTATTTATAATAATAATATAAGGTGTAATTATATAGAGTGATATTGAACAAAGAGTTAATGCAGGAAGTATGGTGATTGGAGCTTTGCACTCCTTTATGAACAGCAGTCGGAAGGTGTCTAACACGACTTGTTTGATGTTGGTTCCGATAGGCAAAGTTGGGTAAGCCAATTGAAACATGAAAGTAGAATAAATGCAACTGAGATAAGAAGTATGATTGGAGTTAAGCTTAGTGACAAGAAAAGAAATAGTGAGATAAGGAAACGTTGTGGTCTGAAAGAAGATGTAGTGACAAAAATTGAAAAAAGTATACTGAGATGGTTTGGCCATGTGGAGAGAATGAATGAAGAACGATTGACGAAAAAAGTGTAAAAGGCGAGTGTGAATGAAAGTGTTGGAAGGGGTAGACCTAGGCATACGTTTCGAGATCAAATCATGGACAATTTGCAAAAAAGGCCAGGTTAAGATTACCCTAAACCGAAGAGCATGTATGAAGGGAATAATGAAAGTGGACGAAGCGAAACAAGTATGTAAGGATCGTAGCAAGTGGAAAGAAGTGGTCTCTGCCTACCCCTACGGGAAAAAGGTGTGATTATACGAATGTATGTAGTTAATTATAGTCTTTGACAATTAAGTTCAAACAAAATAATTAAATGAATTATGGTCGATAGTCGACCACTGGGCGACCATAAGTACCTATCAATAGTTACTTAAAGGCTTAACATGGCTTACACAGCCACGTGATTTAGTAACCTAGATAATTATGTGTATTTATAGCGGTCAACATTTGTATGTATGGCTTCAGGTTCAGATTACTACGACAATCTATTGTGTGTGTTCATCGACGTACAATCACGCTCACAAAGAGTCCGAAGAAAAACTCTGCCTACACGTGTATAAGCCTGAATGTTCGTTGATATACTTTGAACAATACTGTCACGAAATAAGATGTAAATTTGAATGAATGTTTTAATGTTATTATTTATTTGTTAAAACTTACCAACTAGATACATAATTTAATACTGCGAATAAGATACATATTAAATAGTGTTACTATTTACATATCTAAATTAAAGTTATGCACAACGTTACTAAACTCAAAAACTTATGCTAAAAACATAATAATGAATTTACTTTACGTACTTACTAAATATAGATTTATTTAAGCTTTTTAATGACAAGTACAGAATTATGATCTAACTTAAATATTTTATTATAGCTTACACTAACTCACATGAGTTGGATGGGAGAGTTTAATCAGTAATTATATAATAATGTTATCTGTATAAGTTAAAGTCAAGTCGTAATTTTGCATTTTCGAATTCTATGACAACCTTAGAATAGGCGATTGGGAGTCGTTTATAGCATCCTAACACAAACAATGAATTCAAGCTCTAAAAATTTATGCATCCAATATATGATAATTTATATTTATAGTGTATTCTTTATTACTTTTCATGAACTAATTGATATTTAAAATGCTTTTAACTTTGAACACGAATCACATATTTGATGCAACACCTTACAAACTAATTTGTTTTGTATGTTACAGTTATTGTAAAAAACTCTATTGATTGACAAGACTGGCCGTAGAGTTTCTTGTACGTTCTTCTCACGAGCCCTACTCGTATAAGAAACTTTTTCCGAACATATGGTAGATTCGATAATTTAAAAGGAATATTTTTAATGACGATACAAAAACGTTTAGTTTAAGCCTAATTGAATAGAGTTTATTTAACTTTGACTTCATGGGTGACAGTGTTCACGACCCATCATGTCACCCTTTCCGTTTGTCCTTCTATTCCATAAAAAATAAGCTCAAGTACCTATTCATTTTAACTATAATTAACATTTATTATATTTTATAACAGCAATACGTTTACTTATTCGTTTTCGTGTATGTAAATAAATCTTCGTCTCATCGGGCTGGTATAAAGTAAATTAGGTAATGGGAGTAGAGTAAACAAAACTATGTTTAAAAAAACCGACTTCAAAAAGTGAAAAGTATCAAATAACTAAAAATTTTATTTAATACACGTCTTTTGTAAACCTTTACCTTTAATAATAATACAATAGTAATTATTATTTATATGTACTGCCGTCAGTTAATAATAATAATTAATAATTTATAATCAATCTGAATGAAAAATGCCGTACACAAAAAACAATTTTATCATCCACGTAGACAAAAATTTTCATAAAAAATATCTATAAAATTAAAACTACGGAAAATTTTATGGGACCAAATGGCATCTATTCCGCATCGAACTTAAATAGAATTACGTAAATCGGATCATAAATCTCATCGGTGTACATAAATAAAAAAATACCGATCGAATTGAGAACCTCCTCCTTTTTAAAGTTGGTAAAAATGTATTTTAACACCTATTTATTTACAATAGACATTACAATAAATTACATAGCCTGAGGTTGCTCCATTCCCAATCATATCATTATTAGGAGTCAGGAGTCAACTGGGTTATAAGGTAATTATGCCGCTCCTCGGCAATAGGACCCCACCATACTATTAATTTATGATTTATAAATATTTATAGTAAGCAAAAATATATCAAAAGATCCATTGTTGAATTAAATATTCATATGTTAACTTAGAGTCAACCAAAATAGCATAGATTGTAATTATTTTTTATTACGGATCAGACTTACCAGTGGCAGGCTCCTTTGCACAGGATGCCAGCTAGATTATGGGTACCACTACAGCGCCTATTTCTGTGTTTCGGTCTGAAGGGCGCCGTAGCTAGTGAAATTACTGGGCAAATGAGACTCAGCATCTTATGTCTTAAGGTGACGAGCGAAATTGTAGTGCCACTAAGATTTTTTGGGTTTTTCAAGAATCCTGATCGGCACTGCATTATAATGGGCAGGACGTATCAATTACCATCAGCATCAGGTCCTGCTCATCTCGTCTCTTCAAGTCTATCCAAGGCGGATATGCTGCAGTATTCTTAGTACACTTCCCCGGAGTTATATTTTTAACTTCATGTAATCATATTGTTTTGTTGTGAATAGAGTTGTTTATATGTGCGACTCGACAATTTAAGCAATAAGAAATTTAAGTATATTAGAAATGACATCAAAAAGAATTCTAATGGAATCAATTTTGAAAAAATAAATGCCTTTTTACGCCTAAGCGTTGAAGTATTAACCGTACCATTCAAACTAATATAAAAAGAAATACAGAAGATGAAAAACATGACAGAAATTGTGGATAAGTAAGTTGTAATAATCGAAACTCAGACAACTTATCGGTTTATTAATTTCATGGTTATTCGATAACCTAAATTTTTTGCGATGATAAAACAACTTTGAGCAGCTTCGATAAAGTATTATCTAAACTGTACAATGACATTTTTATATTTTGACTATCTCTGCCCCGCGGTGTTAGCCGCGTATAATAAAATGCTTGCCGAATTCCTACTGTGGCTAAATATTTTTTCCGAACATATGGTAAATTCAGTTATTAAAAAGAAATATTAAAGCGCTTAGTTAAAGTCTAATTGAATAAAGTATTTTTAACTTTGACTTTGAAGAATGATATAACGGTTACTATGATATTATGACGACCTATATAGCCCAATGCTAATTGACCCTACCCTTCTGAACAAAGGTCCTGTTCTGTCCTGTCCTGGTTCGAATCCCGTTAGGTTTTATTTTAGGCAAACATTTATATGATGAATATGGATGTTTGTTTGGGACCAAGTCATGGTTATATGTATTTATGTATGTTTAAACAAAGCCTTAATAATTATTCAGGCATTCCTTAGTACCATTGAGTAAATTCTCTAAACAATAAAAGGCACCTAAAGCTAAACTGTTTTTGAACGAGGCTTTCAAACAAAGAGTTTACTACTTAATTTGAATTTACGTAATATTTTGTATAGACACATCATGTTGTCGATAAATCTGAAAACAGACAAATGTAGAAGTGGCTGGAATGTCTTATTATGGTACATTTTATTCTTTGTGGAAGACTTGAAAGAAATAAGCTGTGATTCATGATATCGTCGCTTTGACTTAAACTTACGCTGTGTAACAGAATAAGCTTTATTATACTATAAAAATTATGGAGGAGAACTTTATATACAGTGGAAAGTATAGATAAGCCTTATTTCTATTCCTATAAGCTCGTAAAATGCGTTCGGAAAGCTCCGTAAAATCGTCTCGTCCCAAATACCACAGTGTCTGAAGAAGAAGGTTGTGGGCCTTATGAGAATGGCCTCATGGTCGCTCAGAGAGCAATGGAGAGGGCTATGCTTGGATTTGCCCTGCGTGATCCAATCAGTTATTAGGAGATCCGTAGGAAAACCACCACGTCACCGATAAATGGTTGCGAAACTGAAGAGGCAGTGGGCAGGGCAAATAGGACAGATGGCCGTTGGGGCAGTAAATTCCTCGAATGGCGACCACGTTCCGGAAGACGCAGTGTTGGTAAGCCCCGCACAAGATATATCCACAAATATTTTCACGACGATCTGGTCAAGCTCGCCGGAATACGTTGGATGAGGGCAGCGAAGGACCGATCGTCGAGGAAATATTTGGGGGAGGCCTTTGTCCAGCAGTGGACGTCTTCCGGCTGATGATGATGAAGATAAGACGTTTTATTCAATCAGCTGATTGCTGGATCTGAAGCAAGAACTATTGCAAGAAGATTATTGCACTCTTGTTTGTCTTCTGTTCACAAAGACATTACAATGTATAATCTTATATGTAAAGAAACCTCGTTAATGCAATAGTATAATATTTAACAATGTGTATGATTCTATGTTGTCTCAATATAATAATGAACAGATCAGATAGGCTCGGATTTAATTTTTTTAGACTCGTTAACGAAAACATACATTTAGACTTATTTTGTTTGTATAAGCATTTACACGCTCAGAGGTCTATTGAAAAGTTCATGTTTAGTTCGTGTCAAAAATAATCGAATGTTGCCGTATCATTTCTTCAACTGGAAGGATACCATTGTATATATTGTGTATTTTACTTTACTTACTTTAGAGAAATGGAGAAAAGCTTATTGCAAGACTTTTAAATAAATATTTACAACTTCAAAGTTCTACACAATATAGTATATTGGTACATAAATACGCAAACGATTCAAATTGCTTGAGAAAGTTAAAAAAGTAAATAAATCATATAAAACGTAGAAGAATTATTGAGTAGATGCATCAATAATATATAGGAGAATAGGTATTATGCGAATGTTTCATCAACAAGTGAAATATGTTTTATGACTTACTATAAAACTTTAAATATCTTATTATGATCTTACCTTGACGCATGGATCAGCCATCGGTTGCCTCGATAGGGGAGGAAACGACTCGCCCTACGACTTTACCACGAGCAATGGTATTAAAGCGAAAGCGAAGGGAAAGAAGGTACCGTTGTTGACTAATTCAAACAGGTTATTTAAATGTGTTATTGATAAAGCGGCTACTATTAAGGACACAAAGACGACACTAGAAACTTTTGAAATTATTTTTATGTATAATATCCAGGCATAACACAAATTGCCTAATAATTTTTTTCGAACAAGGACATCACACAAAATTTTCCAGACATACCACAATATGCCCAATTCAATAATTCAATCGACTACATTATAAAAAATAAAACTGTCTGTAACTTCTGTCATATTATATGTCTAAACATTCTACAATTTTACTTTACTAATTAGTTTGCCATTAGTTATCTATTTTAAGTGTTATCTTTCAAAAAGGTATTTATTTTACTTACGATACTCGTAAATTATTGATTTAAAAACATACCCGGTATCTCTGTTCTCCAAAGAATTTTCAGATGTTCTCGGCACTAAAGGAGTGTAACTCGATCGGGTCATTTTATAGTGTTAATACATTCCAAACAACAGCACAACACTAATTTGTCTTATCGATAATTACTATATATCGGACATTTTATGCAATAAAGACCGACACGCCTCACATTCGTCGCATCACTAAAACAACTGATTACTATTTGCAATAAATGCTATTGTTCAAACGTGTTTGTATAAACGATAAGCTATCTAATATTGACGAGCGAAGTTCATGTACACGTTTATTGATAAATAAAATGACGAAAACAGCTAAAATTATTTACATTCATTGCGTGCTGATTGGCCGATCAATATAATTCGCTCGGGGTGAAAGCTCCGTTGCACAGGAGTGAGGGCCGGTTAAGCGAGCTTTTGTTACAACGCCATCTCTGGGCAAATGCTGTAATTAATAACATTTATAAATATTCTTGGGGGTTGTGCTAGAGAAAAAGTTCTGGCACAGGTTCAGTTAAAGGACAACTTACACAAAAGTTTACTTCTAACTGAAGCTAAATGGTTTTAAGAATTTTATCGTATTTTCGGTTCGTCTATGCGTTTTTTTTTTGCGCCCAGACAAAGGAGAAAGGGCTGACCTCCGGGAAAACGATAGGAAGGGAATGAATGCTCAGCTGCGGTGGTTATGTGAGAATCACAAGAACCTACGAGGCCACTCACTAAATACCTGAGGTCGGCTTTGGGCATGTACTCGCTAGCCTTCATGGGACGCGACCTCTCATGGGGACAGAGACGCGCAAGTGGCGCTCCCTTGGGATTATCCGCTGGGATATTAACAGAATCGGAAGGATAATCACAATCGGGATCTGTGCCTTTGTAAATTTTGTTATTTGTTTTTTTTTTGAAGAGGCCAATTTGTTTGCGGTTTCCACTTATGTATTGTGGCAAGCTGTAATGTAAGATTTGTTTCAGTTCAAATCGTTTTAGTAAAAAATGTTAAATTAATTGAAATACTAGGTGCCAAACAATAGATGCACTCGCGTCGAATTAGCTCAAAATCTTGTTAACTTATACTTTTTAATGATATTTTTGTCAATATCCACAAAATAATCTGGATAGACGCTTTAATATCAATGGACCGACCGATGACCGTACCATATCCGACCATGTGTTTAGGCTATTTGAACATACTAACGTATAGACGACCTGACAGCCCCATAATGCGTGACCAATTTTGCTGTGTGAATGTGTGTGTTAGCTAGTGGTATAATATTTAAAATACTTAGGAGCTAATGCCAAACGTGGCTGACTGTTTACTACTTGTCAATAAAAGTCAGTTACACAAACAATAGATTCGTTTACCAGTTCTATCTTGCTCTATCTCCTTTAGAGATCTTCCTCTCTTGCACTTTTTTATGAAAGAGATTAAACGAGTTCACGGTCACCTGATGTTAAGTGATCAAATTCTCTTGCAACACCAGAGGAATCACAGGAACGTTGCCGGCCTTTAAAGTACGTGTAGGTACGCGCGTTTTTTTTTGGTACCGATGTCGTATTGTTCCGGAAACACAGTACGAGGAAGCTCATAACCACACTGTGGAGGAACGCCACACATCCAGATGGTGGGGATGATGTCCTAATTTGTGAATGGAATCAGGTCTAACGACACTATGAACACTCCCCGTGATAAATGCGGTAGAAGACACACAATAGAGCGACGTCTCTACTCAACGGCAAGTGAACTAGCCGTTCACTTTGCGTTAAGTAGAGACGTCGGTCCCCGACAATTCGAGCAGCTCTGCGTTGCATGCGGTCAAATGGTCAATTACCATCTAGATGACCACGGAATTAGCAATCGATCGAGATTTCGAGACCCAGTATTACGGTACTAGGTGAGGCTTTGAGGGAGGTGTTATCGAGGACTGCGCAAATGTGAATATTTTTTAATTTTATTTACTGCTAAAGAAGTTTTAGGAGTTAGTAAAATTTCAGAATTCAGGATAACTTAACTGATACCAAGAGATACTATCACAAAAGTCAAAATATTTATTTAATATAACCTTTTTTGTGCATTAACATCAAAAGGTGAAACCATTGATTTTTTTGATAAAATTATCCTAATTCTCCTTTTTATTTTCTTCTATTTCTGCCGGCTTCTCTTCCTTATTCTTATCGCTGTCCTCCTTCAATAATTCTTCGAGATCTTTTTCGGCGTTTTTGAGATCTTCCTCAGTTATATTGAGATCAGGAAATCGTTTCTGAAATTTTTTTGCTAACTTAATATTTGTTAACTGGCCTCAGCTTTTGAATCGAAGTTGTACATTACATAAATGATTACCAACCTTTTCAAGTACCATAAGCTTAAGTAAGCTAATTGAGTTTTTTAATACAAATGATTTAAGTATTGTTGAGTGTTAATTCCACCAATATTTGTCGTTAAAAGAGACTCAAAATCAAACTCAGTCTCGTGCCAGATTTTGGCGAGACAACACGTCCTGAGGGTGCCTCGTGTAGAGGCGAAATACGTGTCGAATTGTTTTAAAGACAAATATTGGCGGAATTAACACTAAAGAAAACTTAAATCATTTGTATAATTATGGATTTCCGTAAAAACAACGCCTAATTCAATATTTTTTTTTTGAGTTTTTTTAAATAAAGCACTTTTTAAAGGATTAAAAAAGTGTTTTATTTAAATAGATATCATTTGCGTTAGTCAACGAAAAAACTAATTGAATTGTTTTAAAGTGAAAATTGATTACATAGTCTCAAGTTTTTCGTCCATCTATTGCATGTCGCATTACAGTCGATTGTAGTAGGGGTGAAGTTGTATCATTAATTTCAAAAAATTTTTCAAGTCACTTTGGCCGTGCGGTCTAAGGCGCCAGGGTTCCCGAGAGAGAGAGGAGTATTATCATGATTATGTAAAATAAATATATATATTTGTTTTTTTTTCTATGCTGATATTAATATGTTAGTTTGTGAACAAAACTTTCACTTGCATCGTGGTTTCCTAAAACCACACAATTGCTGGAAATACTTTTACGTGGATGAAAGCTTTCTGATATAACAAAGTATGTTGGAGATATCCAACTCATTTGCAGAAGATGTTGGAGATAATACATGCCCTTTGGGAACATTATTGGACATGAATAAAGCAGCTTCATTAACTGATCCATTTGCATAGTCTCGGGAAGGCCATTGGTTGAAGATTTTGACGGAATCACCTTGTCTCAATTAAACGTTTTTTTATATAATTATCTGGAACAACTGCTAGACCCTTTCCGAAATTTTCAATGACAACCTATCGATTATTATTATTTATTTATTTATACTATTAATCATTTACAGAAAGAATCTTAAGTTAACATAGTCCCGCAAAACTGTTTGGACAGTTTGTCTGCAGGATCAAGACTCTTGTAATACATTAATGCTTATAAGAACATTGATTTTATACATGTGTAACTAACAAATATTGTAAGAACTCTAATTTTAATTTTAAGGCAGTGTTTACAATCAATGTTTCTTAGGCTAAGTTTTAAATCTTCTTTTACTAGTTTCTAGTCGGATGTCTTCAGGCAAGCTGTTTAGTAAATACGGTAGGCGTTTTTTCAATGTTCTATCACCGTAGTAGTTATTGACTCTAGGTACCTCAAACTTACCAGAGGACATCAATCGAGTATCGTGGTTGTGCATAATTGGAGATTTGTAGATATAAGAAGATTGCCAGTCTAATAATATAAATACTAGCGTCCATCACTGGAGTTTTTTTTAATGAAAATAAGGGACGAGACGAGCAGGACGTTCAGCTGATGGTAATTGATAAGCCCAACCCATTACAATGCAGTGCCGCTCAGGATTCTTGAAAAACCCAAAAATTCTGAGCGGCACTACAATTGCGCTCGTCGCCTTGAGACATAAGATGTTAAGTCTCATTTGCCCAGTCATTTCACGGCGCCCTTCAGACCGAAACACAGTAGGTAATGATTACACTTTACTGCTTCACAGCAGAAACAGGCGCAGTTGTGGTACTCGTAATCTAGCCGGTTTCCTGTGCATAGGAGCTGGTACAGTTAGAGAGACAATTTTAGAGCTTATAATTACACTGAAAATCTTATTGAAGTAGGTAATATATTAGAGAGATCTTTCGCTCTCCGACAATCAAGGAAGAAGAAAAACTTTTGATAGTAATTGTTTCAAATAACTCAGGAAAGAGCAATACATAATTACATATGCGCTAAGATATAAATAAACAAAGGAATGATAAACAATAAGTAAGCAGTCGCGATAAGATAATAACGATTGCCTGCTTTCAATCGCAACAGTGCCGCATATGTCAAGATGTGTACAAAATATTTCCAAAGCAATCGGTGTTTACTGAATGATATGAAACAGCTACCTGCACCTTATTTGCGCATCAGGTATCGTACTTGTGAACGATGTAATAATCATTTTGATGTAATAATAGTGATTTTCAATATTATAACACTAGAAATAAGGGATTGCTTGTAACTAATTCTAGTAGTCTTCATAAGATACATAATAGCTTTAAGGGTAAATGTATACACATTTATCAAGTCCCGGCCACTGTGTAGGCGTTATCTATAAATAAATTTAAATGTTTTAATAAAAAATTGCTCTGTCGTTAATCCTATTACTTCACAGCTGAATATGTAAGTGATCCATCAGCCTGTGACTAGATTATGATTATTTTGTAACTATAGCATTCACACTACAATATTGTATATTTTATTAAAAAGAGCGCAGAAATGAATGCTGGGAGAGTTTCTTGCGCCGTTTCTTCACTGTCAGACTGCCATTTTTTTCCGAAGTGGTGGTAGTGTCTAGTATATTAGAAATGACATCAAAAAGAATTCTAAAGGAATAAATTTTGGAAAATTAATGCCTTTAAATGTTACGATAAGTGTGATTAATTGAAAGTTAATGAAGGGCACGTCGAGAAACGAAAGTCATAATAAGCTACCTTATGGCTCACACACTAAGGTCGAGTATGAGTTATGACATAACTGTTATGTAAACAACTTATTTATAACTCGATACTCTACTACGGGCTACTCGGGCTCTACGATATGTTAGAAACACCACAACCGCCAAAGATCTGAAGCATGAAAATATAGAAGCTCTGTAAGAAGACTTACCACAAATATGTTCCGGCGAGCAGATGGCTCTACACAGCAGCACCTGGTGGGGATCGCCCCAATACACGGGAGAACTCCGGAGCAGATGGAAAGAGGAAGTCTAAGGCATACTCGCGAGACTACATAGAACAGGAGGACACCAATCCCTAAGACAGAGAAAACACCGACTGACAAAAATACTAGCTATGACACAACTGCAAAACTAAAACTAATAAAAAAAACATAGCATTCACATGTGTGTTCATAGCGAAATAGCGACGAAGCTAGCTATGGGATAGCCAAAGACTCTTCCAATGCATTGGGAGAAGAAGTTCCAGGGCATAGGGCTCAGCCAACTCGACAACTTCTGAATGATTAATAACTGAGCATTCCAAGCGTACATTCAACATTATTGTGTTACGGTTTATTAGTACTTAGTAGGATGTTTTTTACTGGCACCAAAAATTTCTAAATCCTGTAGTCCTGACACGTAACAATAATATTTACCAATCATTGTTGTCATGTGCGTTCACCGCTAAAAATATACCGGCATATTTGGCGTCAATATATCGAGCGACGTTCCGTTCATGGTCACTTGAAAGAGAAGGCCAAACTGGCCGTCTGTGGGCGGGTGCTCCCCAGTACCAGCTTCTACCATTTGACCGCATACAACGAAGAGCGGCTCGAATCATCGAAGATCAAGTCATCTCTGATAGGCTTGATTCTTTGGCATGATTTGGCAGAGATGTGGGTTCTCTCTTCATCTTTTTCTGCAGGGGGAGTGTTCAGAGATGTTGTTCGGGTTACGTCGGACTAATGTCCCACGTCAAAATGCTAAATACCACCCGCATCACGTTCATATCTGACATTCCATAACCGCGCCTGGCATTGAACACCTATTGTCGTGGATGTCCATGGGCTCACCTCACCACTCCCTATTACGTAGTCTGTAGCCCGTTTGCCCCCTCTTATCTTATACCTTTAAACGAGCAATTCTTGTATATATATAATCTAAATCTCGGAAACGGCTCCAACGATTTCACTAAATTTCATTAGTATACAGGTAGCTTCAGGGGCGAGAAATCGATCTAGCTAGGTTTCAATTTTCAAAAATGTAGTTGTATCCGTGTTTTAATGAGAAACTACTACAATAACATTAGAATACAAAGGTAAATGTCGCCACTATATACAAGACTATAATAGCTCAGATGGGATATTGGGTGATCCGGAAAACAGAAGACCCCGGTTCGAATCCAGATGTCCTATTACTTTTTTTTTTCTTCAAGTTTTGTATATTCTTAAAAATCCGAGCAAGGCTTGGTCGTCCAGATATTATAAAAATAATACCTCAAATTTCTCTAAATATATTACAAAACGAAATTCAAGGTGCAATAGATACTTGAATTCTGTTACTATTTAAAGATTTTGATGTTGAGTCACTGAAAATACATCAAAATTTTGTCAGTTCCTGTTTTGTTTCAATAAAACAATAGTTTTGTGGTACATCTAAAGTACTTTTAGTTTTTGTATTATTTTAATATTTAATCAATAAACATCTATTGAAGAAAGAAACCAGTTTTTAACCAGTGTGTGTTGCCAGTGATGACACACGGAACGCAGACGTGGTCGCTAACTATGGACTTTATGAGGAAGCTCATGGTCGCTCAGTGGGCAATGGAGAGGGCTATGCACAGAGTTTCCCTGCGTGATCGAATTTGCATTATATAGAATCATTGAATGCAGCATCTTACAAAAAAAATGTTATTGTAAAATACTCAATTTGATTGAAAAGAGTGGCCGTTGAGTTTCTTGAATGTTCTTCTCACCAGCTCAACTTTTTACAAACATATTATGGTAGATTCAGTAATTTAAAAGAATAATTTAGTATTTTCATAATAACGATTTAAATAAAACACTTCTTATTTTTGTGTAAAAGTTACAATTTTATTATTTGATTTAACCCGACGTTTCGTGCTTTTCGAGGGCACGTTTTCAGGGGGCCCACGGAAAACACAGTTACAATTACACGCGTTTTAATCCTTTAAAAAGTGTTTTAGGGCCGTTTTCAATAACGTATCTCTAGTTACGGATACATTGCTGTCACCGTTTATTGACAAGATCTTATCTATCTATAGTTATGTCCAATACAGTTATAGTCCAATGCTTTACGTCGATAGGTTACTGAAATGTAAGTAAGCCTAAAAGGATAGATTTGTGTACCGCTAGTAAGTTAAACTAAAGATAGATAGGTTATTAAAAACGGCCGTTAATGAATGTCTAACACTCGCGTAGAAAATATTATAGTGACGGTAAAAATAGGCTTAGTTTAAGCCTTATTGGATAGAGTTTGTCAGGCTTTGAATGTGTGAAACTGCTACAAAGAGAAGTTACCTGTAGTTCCTTCAGCGAATTCTGTATATCGTCTTGCTGTGACCTCATTCTTCTTGGTAGCGTGAAGACAGCGTGAAACAATCGCAGCATTATCCAACATAGTCCTGTCAGAGCCCCGTACGTAAACATACTCTTCGCCATAGCCCAGTAATCCACACCTACTTCCTGATGCTTCATATTTATTCGGCTTTATCCTTTACTTTTAAATTCGTTATATATATTTATCACCGTAGATCAAAGTGCCTTCTGAAATACGTTTTTAACATCAATTGGCACAAGAGATAACTATATACAGCGCAGCGCTACATTGACGATAATATCAATTTAAAAAAAATATAAAGTTGTTTTGCATTCGCATATACGGGATTAGAATACTTACTTAATACCTAATATAATAAACGAAGTGCCATTCATTTCACAAACTATAAATTAATCTAAAGAAAAATACCTTCAGGTTTCCTGAAATAAACTATTTAGAACATCAGCCATATTTATGGGTGCCTTATTTTAAATTCTAAAACATCATTTTGTAATTATAAAGTAGACATTTGGCTAAACTGTCTATACGACAGTTTAGCCAAATGCAAACCATCTCGTGGTTTACGTGGTATTTAGTTACAAAGAACTTTTATTGTAGATTTTATTTTTGAACAATAATTAATGTAAAAAATTACCTAAACTAACATTATGCCTTACCTTGAAAATAGTTTAATCTTCAGATTAAAAAGCTCGCAAGTTACCTGATTCTATAGGTCTCCGTTTTTTCAATATCACGATAAAATGCTTATATTATAACATAAGTATGAGAAAGTATTACATCTATTCGGTTTTCGGTAAATAATTTCCGCATTAAACATCAAATACTTAAATAGATTGTTGTCACAATGCGACTGTGACAACTAGAAGTTGGTGAGACAATGTGGTTTATGTGACCCATTTCACATCGATTCAATGTCGGAGTTCTATAATTATTGATGAGTCAGCTATGAACACTTTTACACGTACACGGGGGTAGGTACTCATTACCTATATCGACTTTGACGTATTGGGGTTCCCTATACGGAGACAAAGCTTATGTGGGTATTCATATTATTGATATTAAAAGGAATAAAAGGCATCTATGTTCTCAAATTAATGAAATTGAATGCCTTTCGAATTCTTTTTGATGACACTTCTAACACTACCACCGGTTCGGAAACAAATGGTGCTCTGAGAGAGAAGAAACGGCGCAAGAAACTCTCCCAGCATTCTTTTCTGCGCTCTTTTAAATAAAATATACATTAATGTAATGTAATTAAATAAGATGGTTAGAATATATGAATGTGTAATATTCCTCATATTTAAATATCAGACGTATTGATACTCCGAAAATTCGACAGCATGGACTTTCAATCTGCAGTTAATCACATCAATCGACGTAGTCCTCCACCGCGTCTGTCTGCTCGCGATAAATTCAAACCCCCTCATTCATAATGGTCCGCTAACTTAAAACAGCCGCTAAGGAGTGTTATTTCTAATTCTGACTTAGGTCAATAGAAGAAGACAGAGTGAGAATTAGCAATGCTTTAAGTTAGCAGACTATTATGAATAAGGGGGAAAAACTACAAGCTGAAGTGCGATGAAATAAATAATGGCTTTATTAGGAGTATCAAAATGGTTTAATATAAATAATTTATTATTGAATAAAATTAAAACAAAATGTTTCAAATTAACGTTACCAAACATAAAGCAAGTACACACAAAAGTAAATATTAATGACACAGAATTGAAAATAGAAGATAATGCAGTATTTTAAGGCGTAGAATTACATAGATTCGAATCTCATTTACACAATTTAACTAGTAAATTAAGTTTAGCAGCTTTTACTGTAAAAATGATACGAGAACTTACTGACATAGTCATAGCAAGAATGGACTATTTTAGCTATTTTCATAGCGTTATGTCGTATGGTATTATATCATGGGGTAGTAAATAATATATACCTACTATCTTAAGTAAATTATTTATTTATACTTCAAAAAAGATCTGTACAATACCTGCCATAAACCAAATAAGCCCACGAGAATCTCTAAGGGAAAAATTCAAAGAAATGAGAAAAAAGTGAATTTGAATTATCTATAAATAAATTTATAGTTATTTATGCAACTGTTGTGTAATAAGGGGTATTAAAACACGAACGTGGGTTTATCACACGAGGCGAAGCCGAGTGTGATAATAGTATCACATGAGTGTTTCAATACCTAATTATCAACAGTTGCATACAAGACTTTATCTATACCCAGAATATGAATCATTTAAAAGATTCTGAAACTTACTGTTAACATTAGTTACTTAGTTAGCATAGTTTGTTAGCTTACTGCTAATATTGAAACAGCCAGTCCTAGTAGTAACTTAATATCATACATTACTGATTTTATACAAATAAAATAAGTGATAATGAAATACTTTATTATTTATTTTAGTAGTAATTTACATTTTGTATTGTGCAATTATTAAAATTCACTTGAATATTATGTGTGAACGGTCTCGTGCCAGATTTTGGCGAGACAGCACGTCCTGAGGATGCCTCGTGTAGAGGCGGGGCAACTGTTGTGTAATAAGGGGTATTAAAACACGAATGTGGGTTTATCACACGAGGCGAAGCCGAAACTTAATCGCTCATTTTTTCAATAAAAATGGCGGGGATTAGAATAACCTTCTTTTTTTTACGGCTCGCGACGTTCTGGTCGGAAAATGTTCGTTTTTTGAAATAAATAAATTAATTATTATAGAAGTATATTCAATTAAATTATTTCATACAGAAAACACGCATCAAGCAATAAGAATGTGGCTGTCTGTTGGAACTCTTTGCGCATGAAGTGATCGAAAAAAAAACAAAGGAATGTTGTTATGAAATTCAGTACAACATTACAACACTGGTTTGGATGATGTAATGGTTATAAGGACATTGGGTGTTTTAATGTTGGCAGTAAGCTAACTGTTTCAGAATCTGTAATAGAGGATTTAAAGCATGGGTGTAGATAATAGTTATTTATGCAACTGTTGTGTAATAAGGGGTATTAAAACACGAATGCGGATTTATCTCACGAGGCGAAGCCGAGTGTGATAATAGTATCACATGAGTGTTTTAATAGCTAATTATCAACAGTTGCATACAAGACTTTATCTCCACCCAGAATTAGAATCCTCTAAAAGATTCTGAAACTGTTAGCTTACTGCTAACATTAAAACAGCCAGTCCTAGTAGTAACCTAATATCATCCATTACTGATTATATGCAAATAAACTAAGTATTAATGAAAGAATTATTTATTTTAGTAGTAATTTACATTTTGAATAGAGCAATAATTAACATTCACTTGAATATTATGTTCATTTGCAGCGTTTAAAATAAATCACTCATTTTTTGTAAACAAAAGAATAAAAATATCGAAGAAAAATGGCGGAGATTGGAATAACCTACTTTTTTATAGGCGCGCGACGTTCTGGTAGTGTGGAACGCGCGTAAACGAAAATGTTCTTTTTTTGAAATTCATACAGATACCACGCATCGAGCAATAAGAATGTGGCTGTCATTTAAAACTCTTTGAGCACGAAGGGATTGAAAAAAAAATAGGAGTGTTGTAATGAAATTCAGTACAACATTACAACACTCGTTTGGACGATGTAATGGTTATTAGAACATTGGGTAATTTAATGTTGGCAATAAGCTAACTGTTTCAGATTCTTTAATAGAGGATTTAAAGCATGTGGAAATAAATAGTATTATAGTTGTTATTTTTTATGGTTCAGGTCCATCCTGGTTCAGCCCCTAACCAATGCACTCAACGAGAAATCACAATCTTACAAAATTGACGTGGCTTAATGTATAATTCATATCTAAACAATTTGTTACGTTTTTCAACTGATAATCCTCTCTTCTAGGAATAATACACAAATTAAATTTGAAGAACAACATTTTATGAACGATGCGGGACTCGACCCACGACCTCTGATTCCTGTCTTAGTACCGAGATGAGCACTAATGCAGATGCGAACTGTTAAGAAATGGACACGATGGAGAAGCTCGCACATCTGCGACCAACGGAAAACATTTATTCCTGCACTACAGGCGGTCTCCGAACTACTCACCAGACCAGACCAGACTAGCGGTAGGCTTCTCTGCACAGGATGCCATAGCTAGCATCAGTATTATGGGTACCACGATCAGTAGCAATAATGTGTAACCATTATTGTTTCGGTCTGAAGGGCACCGTTGCTAGTGAAATTATTGGGCATGATACTTAACACTGACTAAAGGTGACGAGTGCAATTGTAGTGCCGCTCATTCCCTTGCGAGGTAGCCTAATTATTTGGCATATTTAGTTTGCTAACACATTTGTTTTGTTCATTTTCTGGGATCATATTGTAAAAAAAAACATGACTTACTAAAAATATAGTTAATGACTTTCGTTTTGTTATAATCAATAGGGATAATTGAATGACGGTGTACCTTAATATAAATTTTGAATAAGCATTTATCAAGTCGCAATAAATAGAAGCAAAGACTCTCACCACGGAGACGCTCGGTTCAATTATCGCCTGCCACGGACCAAAGTAGTTTTGGTTTTTGAATTCATATATATCGGTCATAGTTAAAATATACCAAAGTGCCAGTGGGCGGGGGACATAGTTCGACGGACAGATGGCCGTTAAGGCAGTAAAGTCCTCGACCACGTACCGGAAGACGCAGTGTTGGTTGGCCCCCCACCAGATGGACCGACGATCTGATCAAGATCGCCGGAATACGTTGTATGAGGGCAGCACAGGACCGATCATCGTGGAAATTTTTGGAGGTGGCCGTTCTCCAGCAGTGGACATCTTCCGGTTGATATATTTCACATACTTAGTTTCGTATGTTTTGACAGGTTTGCCTTGCCTTACTCTTGGGATAATTTAAACTGATAAATGACAACCTGAAATTGCATATTCCCAATGATTTGTCAACGTCAGACAGTTTAATTCCGGCTGCCTTTTACATATTATATATGTTGATTTTATGATTCATAAGGTTGGCAACGCTGTTGTGATTCCTTTGATGTTATCAGAGTATGGGCCCAGTTGATAATAAACCATCGGATGACCCGTATGTATGCTCGTGTGTCCTTCAATACAAAAAGCGGCCAAGTGCGAGTCGGACTCGCCCATGAAGGGTTCCGTAACAGTAAGTAATATAATATAAAAGTTCTTTTAGATCGTTGTAAATTTATATTTGAGTTGTTTGAATGAAATGTAAATAGCAGATAACGATTGATGACGTATAAAAAAAACTACTTACGAGATCTCGTTCTAACTAGTTTTCGGTGGAAGTTTGCATGGTATGTACATTAAATATTTTTTTTAGTTTTATCATTTATAATTTTGAGTTTCAGTTCTTAATATGGGGAGCCCCTAAAATAAAATAAATAAATCATTCTCTTTAGAAGTTACAGGGGGGCGGGGATACACATTTCACCATTTTGGAAGTCTCTCGCGCAAACTATTAAGTTTAGAAAAAAATGATATTAACCCATACGTATGTGATTGATGAAAAAAAAATTGGGTTTCTGTTCTAAGTATTATTAAGCCCCCAAAAATTATTATCGGTTTACAGAATACACCTACGTGGTGCAGTATTGCTAGTAGTTTTGGAAAAAAGCGGCTGTGACATACACGGACAGAGGGACAGACAGAGAGACATGACGAACCTTTAGGGTTCCGTTTTTTGCCATTTGGGCACGGAACCCTAAAAATAGTTACAACGATCAGCTGAAAGTCAAAAAAGTAATAAAAACACAAATTGCAATAAAAATAGATTTATTTAACATTTCTTTTATGAAATCGTGCAAATCCAAGACAATTCTTAACAGCTATTATATTTGGAATAAATAATTGGAATAGTTAATTTTCTTACGACGAATTAATAATAAACAATTAAAATAATTTAGTGAGATCAAATCCATGCGACAGCTATTTAAGGCATATTCTGAAGGCATTCCTTTATTTGGGTCCATGCTTGTAAATTCTGAAAGAGAACATGATTTGCATGAGTTTAGACCGAGGAAGTAGTATATACTAGCGTATAGACTACCTTACACCTCGATAATGCGTGACTAAATTTGATTTGAGTGCTTAGCTTGTTTAATATTCAAAATACTCGGAAGCTAATGCCACTATACACAATAAAATACAATTATTTGTATGTTACTTATTGATAGGATTGAAGTCTGTGCCGCGCCAAATGTAATAGCAGGTACCTACACAAGCCACGCGTGACTTTGAGCGGGTTAGTTTCGTCTAGAACCAAACAACCCAAGCGGGAAGCACCCACTTAAATCAAAAGGCAACATACAAGTAATAGTATTTTATTCAAATTAAAGGTATAAAATTTGCATAAGAGGTGTATTAAATGAAATCTCTATTAAGTTATTTTATAGACATTTTTTGTTATTTTTTGAAGTCGGTTTTTTTAAACATAATTTTTTTTATCAATCTAGCTGTATCTCCGTTAGAGATGTTCTTCATCGCTCGATACAGAGATGTTAGCCTATACGCTTACACATATGGTTTAGAAGTGTTTGAAATTAATGAAAAACAAATTAGTCTTTGTTCATAAAGGTAAGGTTCGGCAAGGGTCGTTACTGGGCGAATTAACTTTACAATTAAATTGTTATTTATTTTATTTTATGTTTTTTTAGAAGGTAACCCATGTCGTAACGTCCTAACACCGCACGAGGAAGCTGATTCCACAGCTTGGTCGTATGTGGAAGAAAGTTCCTTGAAAACCGGACTGTGGAGGAGTGCCATACATCCAGATGGTACGAAGGTGGAATTCGGCGGCAGGAAGCAGGTAAGACAGCTCTTCGGAACACTCCTCGTGATAAATGCGGTAGAAGACACACAATGAAGCAACGTTTGTTGCAAAGTTTGCTATTAACAATGACGTCAAAATTTAAACTTCTTAGTACATAGTTGAGTTACCTTCTTAGCTGCTTTGACTTGTAACGCAATAAGGCTTACGAGAGACTCGTGTAAATCTTTGTCCTTCTGCTTTTGGAAATATTCTATCTCCACCGACGCTTTCTTGGCGAACTCTCTGAAAGTATGAAGTACATAAGTTGTGATGTTGGCGGGAAACTAATAGAACTTCACGCATGTGAAACATCATTAAGACTAAGGCCCGTTTTCACCGATGACACTTCAAACTGAGTTCAATAAAACTTAGTTTATTTATTTATCGTATAGGATAGTATATTGTGTGTATAGGAAACAAACAGTATTACAATAATAAATATTAACAATAAGGTTTCCAAAAAATATACAACACCTTTAGTTAAAACGTAACGATATTAACCACAAACAGTGCTGTTTAACCTGATTCCTGCCGCCGAATTCCACCTTCGCACGACACGCCACAAGTTAGGATATCATCCTCACCATCTGGATGTGTGGCGGTCCTTCACGGTGCGGTTTTCAAGGAGCTTTCTTCCTCGTACTACAACGCTGTGGAATGAGCTTCCTTGTGCGTGGTGTTTCCGGGACGATACGACATGGGTACCTTCAAAACCAGCGCCTTCCTTAAAGGCCGGCAACTCTCTTGATATTCCTCTGGTGTTGCAAGAGAATGTGGGCGGCGGTGATCACTTAACACCAGGTGACCCGTGCGCTCGTTTGTCCTCCTATTACATAAAAAAAAATAGTTTTACACAAACGAGTTCAAATGCCAGTCTTGATCTCGATTAAATACACACAGCGATTTCACCAATAACTTTTGGGCGTGTTGACGTAAACTGTCTGAGTTGAACGAAATTGAAAGAAACAAACCAATCAGAAACAACCTCATAAACTAACGACAACTGAAATTGTCAAAATATCATGGCCTTACAATATAACTATAGTGTAGATACCCATGACATTACATAGTCACTAAAACCAGGCCATTAAATTGTAAGAAATGAAGTCGATTCACATTCTACTGTTTAATTATTATAATATCAATAGCGAAATTGTAATATTACGACTTTGACATTATACCTGCGATATATATATATATATATATATGTATATATGTATATATATATATACATTTACTTATACAGATAACATTAAAACATTCATACAAATTAACACCTTACTTCGTGGCAGTAATGTTTAAAATCTATTGTATACGCTCATAAGAAGTAGTAACACTACCTGACGCGCGAGGCGGACTAGAATACGAGTAAGTTACACAATTTTGTTAATTTAATAGGGCATTTATCTGAAATACAGCTATCCTTATTAAATTAGGATATGCTGTTATTTAGATAGTTTTCACTGAACGCTTTGTCATTGCGCGGCATTGAAATCAAAGCGCGGTCGAAGCACAACTGAACGAATACTTAATAGACGCGTATACAGAGTTTTGCCTCAGACAATTTTAAAGCGTGATTGTGAGTCTAGTTATTAATTATATGTCAATGTAATTTAAGTAATTTTTTGACTAAGACTTTAGCTTCGGAAAAGTATCTAGTGTGGTGTGTCTGAGTGAGTTGTCTAAGGGACAAGACGAGCAGGGCATGCTGATGGTAATTGATACGCCCTGCCCATTAAAATGCAGTGCATCTCAGGATTCTTAAAAACTCAAAAATTCTGAGCGGCGCTACAATTGCGCTCGTCACCTTGAGATATGAGATGTCAAGTCTCATTTGCCCAGTTAATTGACTAGCTACTAGTAATTCTTACACATTACTGCTTCACGGCGGAAAAAGGCGTGAAGTGATAAGTAGATCTTACTCCAAGTCTTCCCTGGCGCGTTCTATCGCCAGCCGGTCTGCCAGTATCTTGGTGTCGAGCGCGCGCGTGCTCTGGTCGCGCACGATGTCCGGCTCCGTGGTCCCGAAGAGCCGGGACATTATCCCGGATTTTCCGGCCGCAGCCCGGTTACGTTCTGCTATTCTGTCGACACAGACTTCCCATGAATTCTTCTTTAGCAAGCCAATAAGTGAAAGTCTATATCGAGCCCTGGCTTTTAAACTTGATGTTGTGGGCCGAGTAAAGTGGGCTTGAGTTGACTAACGTCCGTTCCCAATATACTATCTACAGATAGAGATATACTACCTTCTACTGTCAGTAATTAGCTGTCAATAATCTGAATCTGTCCCAATATACCCGATAAGTCATTCTTATCGCCAATTCACTGTTGCAATTTCCATACAAACATCTATCCCTGGTTAGTTATACGTCGCGGTCGTCCCATTGACAGACAGAAAAGTCAACGATAGACTGAATATTGGGAATGGCCGTAAGAGAGCCGATCAGAATATAATATATATTTTTACTTTTATTATATTTGACTTTATAAAAATAACTGTTGTATTTCTTAGTATTCTCCTAATCTTGAATTTTTTTTATTTTTGCCAAGCCAAATGTAATAGCAGGTACCTACACTCGCCACGCGTGGCTTTGAGCGGGATAGGTTCGTCTAGAACCAAACAACCCAAGCGGGCAAGCACCGACTTAAACCCTATCAATAGATAGCACATACAAATAGTAGTATTTTATTAATATTATTGGTATAAGATTTGCATTTGAGGTGTATTAAATTAAATATTAATCCGTGGTAAAGAATTCCACAATATTCGAATTAATGTAGTAGTTTTTTTATCTATATTTAATTAACCAAATTAATAGTAAGTTCAAATTATCATTCTCGGAACAAAGGCCAAGTTAATCCACCATTTTCTACTGCATTTGTTTAATGTAGCTAAGAATTGTTTTTTATGACAATAAGGGACGAGATCAGCAGGACGTTCTGATGATAATTGATACGCCCTGCCCATTACAATGCAGTGCCACTCAGGACTTAAATGAGCGGCACTACAATAACGCTCGTCACCTTGAGACATAAGATGTTAAGTCTCATTTTCCCAGTAATTTCACTAGCTACGACGCCCTTCAGACCGAAACACAATAATGCCTACACATTACAGCTTCATTTGAAAAATAGGCGCCATTG
>CATIXQ010000019.1:1817446-1847520 GCA_949711755.1 Leptidea juvernica | reverse complement strand
AAAGACGCAGTTCCCACACACCTGTTACTTAGCGCGTCGTTGGCATTCTCGAGAGCTCGCTGCAAAGTCTCGTGGTTGGCACACAAGTGTTGAAGAGCTGCCGCATAGAACAGGTATTCTTTCAACTGGTCTGCAAGCTGTTCCTCGTCTTCCGCTATGGAGTCTATCGAGTCTGCTATTGAATCTGTTAGGTTTAAATAACTTTATTCTCATCAAGACCTATTGTCACTTACATGAGAAATAAACTTTGCAATAATAAAGTAGGTACTTACAATGATTTTGGTAAGTACAGAATGCAATACGATGTTAGGCAAATAGATAAGACATAAAACAACCCACTTATGTTATTGAAATGTTTCATAATTATTGAGTATATGCCACTGGAGGCTCGCCTTAGAAGAAGTCAATGTTTTGGCATTTCTTATTTCTGAGGGCAGGTTTTTAACCACTAAAATATATTTTTTATGAAAATAAGGAACGAGACGAGCAGGACGTTCAGTTCATGGTAATTGATACAGTGCCGTTCAGGATTGTTGAAAAACATAAAAATTCTGAGCGGCAATACACTTGCGCTCGTCATCTTAAGACATATGATGTTAAGTCTCATTTGCCCAGTAATTTCACTAGCTACGGCGCCCTTCAGACCGAAACACAGCAATGCTTGCACATTACTGCTTCACGGCAGAAATAGGCGCCGTTCTGGTGTCCATAAACTAGCCGGCATACTGTGCAAAGGAGCCTCCCACTGGTATGCAAAGGAGTCTCCCGACGGTAATTTGTAAGAATTTAATTGCAGTGAAGTACCACTTCACGTTCCCGACACAGAGTAAAATATAAATCAGCGGCGCTTCACAAGCGGCGGAGTGATCACCATCATCAGTTGAGTCATCTCTCTAGATAGACTAATGACAGCTGTGAAAATGTGGAAAAAACAATAGTTTTAGAGGTTACCTCTAAAGTACATATCGGTTATCTAACAGCAAGAGACTCTAACTAAACGTATAAATTATCTAAGACGGAAAGCAGTTGTTTTTAGTACAGTATATTATACAATGATAGAACTGTTTCTTCAGGCGAATAATGATACGTGGGTAACACTGAAAATGTTTAGAACTGGCCAGTTAGAAACATTGCTAATGAAAACTTTTTTGAATTTCAATTTTAGAACTCTTTGGTAACCTAATGTAGTACCTATATTGCATTCATTTGTTTTTGTGAATTGGCGGCAAATCTAAAACTCTTGTTACACGTGAAAATTAACCTAACGCGAGAAAATTTTATTGGTCGATGATAGATATATTTATTCATTTATTATGACTATCGTTGTGGGCTTACTCAACAAAAAACTTACTTAAACATACATAAATACATATAAGCCATCCATGACTCGGAAACAAACATTCATATTCATCACAATATAAATGGTTGCCCCTACCGGGATTCGAACCCGGGACCTCTTGCTCAGTAGGCAGGGTCACTAACCACTGGGCTATAGGGGTCGTCAAAATGCCTTATATATACTATAATAATATCACTGTAATTACCAACCAAAATAATGTCCTGCCTTTTGTAATCCATCCCCCAGCTCCTTCTCAATGACACTCCACTCGCTAAACAGCTTGCCGTAGTTCGCGTGTAGTTTGCACAATGCATAATTCTTTTCTATTATTTTCGATCTTGAACAAAGTTAATAGTTATTTATCTACACCCATGCTTTAAATCTTCTATTAAAGATTCTGAATTCTGATTATTGCCAACATTAAAACACCCAATGTCCTAATAACCATTACATCATCCAAACGAGTGTTGTAATGTTGTACTGAATTTCATAGCAACACTCCTTTGTTTTTTTTCGATCCCTTCAAGCGCAAAGAGTTTCAACAGACAGACATATTCTTATTGCTCGATGCGTGGTATCTGTACGAATTAAAAAAAAGAACATTTTCGTTTACGCGCGTTCCACACTATCAGAACGTCGCGCGCCGTAAAAAAAAAAGTAGGTTATTCGAATCCCCGCCATTTTTCCTCGATATTTTTATTGTTTTGTTGCGAAAATGAGCGATTCAAGTTATGACAGCACACTGCCTAATATTCAAGTTAATTTTAATAATTGCACTATAAAAAATGTAAATTACTACTTAAATAAATAATTCTTTCATTAATACTACTATTATATATTTATGATATTAGGTTATTATTAGGACTGGCTGTTTTAATATTAGCAGTAAACTAAATGTTTCAGAATCTTTTAGAGGATTGAAATTCTGGGTGTAGATAAAGTCTTGTATACAACTGTTGATAATTATGTATTAAAACATAAACAACTATTATGCAACTGTTGTTTAATAAGGGGTATTAAAACACGAATGTGATAATAATAAACATGAGTGTTTTAATAACTAATTATCAACAGTTGCATACGAGACTTTATCTACACCATAATATGAATCCTCTAAAATATTCTGAAACAGTTAGCTTACTGAAAATTTATTAAAGTAGGCGTTACTTTGCGGAAATCCATAATTATCCTAATGATTTGAGTTTTCTTTAGTGCCAATATTTGTCTTCAAACAATTCGACACGTGTTTCGCCTCTACACGAGGTATCCTCAGGACATGTTGAGTCGCCAAAATCTGGCACGAGACTGAATCAAATGATTTTTTTTCGAGAGGAGGAAAATACATTTATGTATTGTAGGCTCCGAAACGGGGTCCATATGTCGGACACTCCCTACCGACTAAAAACCTCCTGTATGCTGTTAGCTCTGAAGGCTTTTAGAGCGACATAGAACGTGGGCCGTGGAGGCCGCAAAGACTACGCAACAACAGTCGCGGGGCGTCTCTTAAGGAGACTCGAACCTCGGGCCGGCTGTGTGCTTGTGATCAATCAAAGAAACCGCTCTTTTATACCATCGTCCCATGAAATGACGCGCTGTGATTGGTCGGCTGTTGTGACGTATTACCCCCGGAAGTCGTGTCGAATTGTTTGAAGACAAATATTGGCGGAATTAACACTAACGAAAACTCAAATCATTTGGACAGTTAGCTTACTGCTAACGTTAAAAAAGCCAGTCCTAGTAACCTTTACATCAGCCAAACGAGTGTTGTAATGTTGTACTGTATTTCATTTTATTTATTTTTTTAATATGTAAACATCAAATATTTGATGCCTTACACGAGAAAGTCACTAAATAAATCCATTATTATGTATATTAGAAGTGTACACGCCACATTAAGCCGGAGGACAATACGACATGAAGAAGTCCGTATTTTGCACAATTACAAGTTCGGTTGTCCAGCATCGGCCGTTTTGACATACCAGGCACAACCCTGAAATTAACCCTTCACCAAAGAAGAATGGAGTATGATGTTCTTTAAAGCGGCAAAAATGATTATTAATTACCTGGTATATAAAAAGTTTCCTAAATTTGACTCCAATTGTTTCCCGTAATTTTTAACACTCTCAATCTCAGGGTCTGGTTTCTTCAGTCTTATTGATACAGACAATGATTTCAATTTATTTTCCGCTTGCAGGAGGTAGCCTGAAGACAAAGAAAGTAGAATATACTAACTCTGGCCATTAATACTGTTACAATAAAAAAAAAATCAATATTACGTTTGAATTTAGAAGCTGCCTCTTATATGAATAGTACAAGCTGAGCCCGCAACACCAGCAAGGACAAAATCACTTTATTCATCTAGGTCAAGGACGGGACACTTATGAATGCCAAAAGCTTTTCCTATTAACATTTACCACCATTTTGGATAAGGTTGAACTCATTACCTCTCTTTTAAATCATCTTTTTTCATTGTTTCGACAGCTTCATCGTTATACAAATTATTTTAATTAGAATATTAATTAATATTATATGTGCAGTGATGCAATAATAATACTTAAACATCTACAAATAAAAAAAACAAAGGGTAATTTTAATTTTAAAAACATGAGGCTGAGTTTCTGGTCACAGGCTCATCCAGCCACCACAAGTAGCGCCCGTTCATGAGCATGATGCATGGAGCAGCCAAAGCATACCTCGACCATATATCGTCCGCCCCACGACGCCGCCACAAGCAGTGACATTTAAGCAAGCATGACAAAGCCTGATACGAGAACTCAACCCATATAAGATAAAAGGAAACTTTGTTTTTGTAAGTATTATATACAAAATATTTTATTTATATTTTGTGTTAAGTATCTATTTATTAAAGTTTATAAAAAATCAGCCCCCAACAGAGAGTTGGACAATGGGAGGCTCTTTTGCACAGGATGCCGGCTAGATTATGGGCACCACAACGGCGCCTATTTCTGCCGTGAAGCAGTAATGTGTAAGCATTACGGTGTTTCGGTGTCTGAAGGGCGCCGTAGATAGTGAAATTACTGGGCAAATTAAACTTAACATCTTAAGTCTCAAGGTGACGAGCGCAGTTGGAATGTCGCTCAGATTTTTTTAATAATCTTGAATGGCACTGCATTGTAATGGGCAGAGTGTATCAATTACCATCAGCTGAACTTCCTGCTCATCTCGTCTCTTATTTTCATAAAAAAAATGGATGGATGATGAAGTTTAGTAATAGGGATTTTGTTGGTCACTCTTCATGTATGTATTAATGTGGAAGCGATGCTATAATGTATATTTTATTCATTTGTCAATGACTGGCAATTAGTATTCAGAATTTAGCTACATATACACACCACTGTCTGTAATGGTCTCTCTCCAACCATGCTCCTGTTGCAGGAAACTCACGAACTGATCATCAAAGCACAACCGCGGATGTGAAGCAACCCTCAACAAGAAGTTCTCGAGTCCAGCTCTACGCCGCTCAATAAACTCTGGATCTGTAGTGTCACACTTCCTCCACCCATATAAAATCTGGAAAGTTCCATTTAGTTTTTTTAGAAACCTCATTGTCTGACAATCTTAGAGCAACTGTCACCATGAAGGTGAGAGTATATATATCTACACAGTGTACAAAAAACTAATAGTGGGCCGGCGCCTTTGATGTTTGTCAAAAAGTCAACGACGCATGGCATACTACGCAGGACATAGGGTTGTCACAATTTTTTTTTAATAATTTAATTAAGATAAATATTATTACGGTCATTTATTGAAGTTCTTCATAGCAATGAATACAAAATGGCATTTTGCAGAGACAAATTCAAATAGAGTTTGACAATGTTTTATATTATAATTCTGTGATTCCTCTGGTGTTGCAAGAAATTGTGGGCGGCGGTGATCACTTAACAACAGGTGACCCGTACGCTTGTTTGTCCTCCTATTCCATAAAAAAAGGCCTATCTCTAGCAGTGGATGTCTTCCAACTGAAATATAAACTGATAATATAATGTAATGATATGAATGAATAATACATCAATTTTTAAATCACCCAAATGGAAAATGGGCAAAAAAAAGGTTTTAGCAAATTGGCAAATGTTTTAACCTTAATATACTATAAAAAAAAATCTATTCCTAATAAATAATTTTAACCAAAAGTCTATTGAGAAGGAAGTTCTATTAGGCTCAAATGCTTAAACAGTTTGAATCAAATATTGTTTCCAGTGAAAGAGGCAAAAATCGACATCAATTCTGTTTCTAAGCTATGAATGTAATACACAAAATCCACTATGGGATGACAATTTGCAATCTCTGACAGCACAGCTATAAGTACACAGGTAGTATGAATCATTTCAATTACTAACAAATTAAAACAAACATGTGTGAGAGTCATGTCCCGAGCTTGCATACCAGCATCTCACCCCACATGCCTTGTCTAGGCAGCTTCATCAGACAATTGTTTTTTTGATTTATATACTCTTTTCATGAATCTTATTATATCTTTTTGCAATGAGCTGACATATCTCAAGTGGTTGAAGAAGTGGACTTCAAAAGGCAAACAGGCATAAAAGGCATTGATTTTCTCAAAACTGAATCCTTTAGAATTCTTTTTGATGTCAGTTCACGCACTACAACTTAGCTTAGGAAATAAATGGAGCTCTGAGAGAGAAGAAAAATTGCAATAGAGGATCACTAGAGGAATCACAAGAGTGTTGTCAACCTTATAAAGTCTAATAAAAGTATATTCAAAAACCAAAAACACATGCATGTAGAAGGCGAGGATTGAATAGTGTGAACACCTTGGTGAGAGTCAAGAGTTCAACCTATTGGGCCACCAACACTTATAAAAGCTACAAATGGACATACAAGTCAGTCTCTCCAATGATGGACTTACTACATTAAGTTATGAGATCTGTGGGACTAGTCTGGGTTATAATAATTTTATGTTCAGATAATATATTATTTGGACAGCAAACTGTTAATGAGAGTCCTCACAGACTTACGAAAGTATTAATTTGAAAATGTTTAATACTTTTTTATATTAACTGGCTCCGTCGGCGGAATGTCGATGATTCAACCAATATCAAGGTAGAGAGATTTTTTATTTTAATTTAGCTGATTTAAGTATATAAAGAGCTGATTTAAAAGGAAATGATCGGTTGATATAGCTGTGGTTTCTTTTGTGAACTGAAGAATAGGCAACAAGAGTTAGTATGGTTAGTAATAAACACACATAATATTAACTACCTTGTTAGTATCTAATCTACGTTTAAGGGAGAAATGTGTGAATGTAAGTGGGAATATGTGCCTAATAGATTAATACAATTTAGAAGGCTACATAAAATTTAAGTCTTCTGACAGCTCAATGATATCTTTCCAACATTCTTTGTTTATATAATATTGTGTGGAGTTTCAAACAAAATACAAACAACGAAATATGAGAATTGCATAAGTTGCCCTACTTGAAGAAGGAGATGTAAAATAAGGAGTTTTATGTCAAATAAGAAACTCCTTTTTAACCATTTTTATAGCACTATGACGTAAGTTTTACAGAAGCAAGTAATACAAAGAAATATACACTACAACTAGCTGTCATATTTTTATGTAGCTAAAAGACATCCAACCATTGTGTCTTCTAACTTTCTCATAAGGTGTTAAGGAATCATTCTTCGATTTATAATCAAACTTTATGGAATGTGCTTCCTTGTCTGATGCTACTAAAAATATTAGACAAAGAAACTCACCCTCTTTTCTGGTAATGGAGGTATAACAACATGTGAATAAGTCACTTGTAGGTAATCATGAATTTGTTCAAATTCTGTGTACCTTCTCCAAATACTGCTGATTTTTGTTTGCACTAACCTAAAGTCTGGATCAGTTACTCTGAAAATATTAACAATAAAGTATTTATTAATAATAGTGTGCAATATTAAGTGTATGTACTTTAATGTTCATCATTTGTTCACGAGTGAAACAACTAATCTATACTATGTAGCACTGCACTCGGACACATCCACACGCAACTAATAGCCAATTAGACCTGGCCTTCCGCTGTACTGTGCATTCCTTTTATAGCACTCAACGTCACACGGTTAATCAACAGTGGTTGATGTTGTGACAGTGACAATGATAGTTAACACATACTCTGTTAAGACTAGTTGTCAGTATTGCAATGTACAATTCTCTAATATTAAAACTTGTATTTCTAAAATACATTCCACATTACTTACAATACAGCATTGTACAGGTGAAAGAATTTTTTTGAGTTTCTTTACAAACAAATATAGAAATTTTTCCTCTTTATAATATTATGAGTATGTACTGACTGGCACACTAACTAACACTTGGATTGAGAATATTTACAAATTACAACTTAAAATATTAAAAACTTTAGTAACACATTAGAAAGAAATATAAAAAAAATTAAATGGGTTTGTTTAAATTTTGCAAAATTGTAAATGTCTACGATAAGATAAAAATCTCTGTCATAATGGAAGAAATCTCAAAGATTATCGCTTGAATAAGACAGTCACGGCAACCACACCTCTGTAGTCTGTCCTAACTAAACACATACATATTACCTAAATGTAACAATGCATATGGTAGGAGGAAATGGCAGTATTTATTGCCAGACACTAAATGCTATGCCAGCGAATGTTTTAGAAAGTATTGAGAAAAAACTGGAAAAGGCAAAGTATATATTAAACAAACAATTTTTAATGTAATTATGTGTACTATAAGGCGTGTTAATATAATTAGTATAAGAATTTAATATAATAATGTAAGTAATTAAGAGCGATCCCACCATCCGTGGGGACGAGCTTACATGGTTTCTTGTGGGTGACTTTATATATATTTTCTCTGTAATACTTTTTATTGTGAACAATAAAGAAAAACTGGTGTGTTCAATGTGTATACTGTTAAATTAATTAGTTCAATGAATCCTTACTTTACATCAATAAGATAGACAGTGTAATGATCCCTCATGTGCAGTGTTCCATTTGCTCTTTTCTCCGATTCCACTATTGTTATATCCACATGTTTTATCAATGTATCCTAAAAAGATATTGGTTGGATAATCCCAGAATAATATACAGGAACCTTAAGCTTTTTTTATCAGATTATTATACCTGACTTTGAAATTCATCAACACTTTTAATTTCCTTTGTAGATTGTAACTTTCTGATCGGAGAGTTTTCTTCAGTCATTTTATTAAGTGTTCAAGTACCTGTTATATACTGTAATTTTTTATTTTTATATTATTTAAATTGAATATAATAAATAATTAACAAATTACAATAAAATAACAAGTATACGCTATACAGGTAGGCGGTGCTTGATAGTCAAAAATTGACAGTTGACATTTATGACACTGATGAATGATATTTATCAAAGTGACTGACATTGACTCATTACTGTCAAATCAGATTATGCACGCCATTAAAAAAATAGAGTGCGTTAAGACAGCACGCCAGTAGGTAAGCCGTAAATGAAAACTTCAGTACTACACTGTTAGCAATCACTTAAAATATAATATATATCCCTACTTAATATTATAAATGTGAATGTAAGTTTGTTTATTACGCTTTCACGCCTAAACCGAACCGATTTTGATAAAATTTAGTACAGTGATAGACTAGAGCTTGAAAAAGGACATAGGCTACCTTTTATTGCAAAAAAATAGGGGGGGGGGGTATAGAGGGGTTGAAAGAATTTAGGGGATGGCTGTTAGTAAAAAAGTGTGGAAATTCGTCATTATTGAAGATGAAACTTTGTATTTAGGCATTTGATAAGAAATAATTTATAAATAATATTTGTACGAGCATTTTTCAAACTTTGAACTACATGGGGATGGAATAGGAGATAAAAGTTCACAGGGAAATATCAAATACTATTCAAGATACTGTCCACAATGACAATGGATATGCGCTTTATCATAGAAGAGCGCTGCCAGCAGCAAAAAGAGCAGTTTGTATGTGTATTATTTGAAAAGTATCCTAAAAGAAAAAATAATCTGCCCTAAGTAACAATCCAATGCGGACGAAGTGGCGGGTAAAAGCTAGTATATACTTAGTCTGGCCATAAATACTGTTACAATTAAAAAAAAACAAATTAATATTACAATTGTGTTTGGAATCTGTCATTATTATATGATTGTTCATTGAGTTTTCTCATTTTGGACCCAATACATTGTACAATATTTAGCGATATTAAAATGGAGTAGGGTGATAAAGATTTGACGAATTGCTGTGATTGCATTACATAAAGTAGGTAAACGAGCCAAATGCCATTTAAAACTCTCAAGACGCTTGGTATTAGTAAAATGTTCATGTATCTGGGTATTAATAGGTACAATGACACCCCCTCTGTTTATGACAGAAAAAGATCTGGCCATCCATGTAGTTTTCGTACGTTAAAGGTTGTCAAAGCAGTAAGGGAAAGAATTCGAAGAAATCCTGTCCGAAAGCAAAAGATTTTATCGCGGGAGATGAAGTGTCTTCAAGAACGTCAAGTGTCTTCTTCTAGAACCATGTCGCGTATTTAAAAAAAAATGACTTAGGACTCGCAGCCTATATGAGACGTACTGGTCATTTCTTAACTGATAATTTAAAAAAGAATATTTTGGGAAAATCTAAACAACTCCTGAAGCGGTACGCATGCAAATTCGGTCACAGACAAAAATTGTTTACGGATGACAATTTTTTTACAATTGAGCAACATTTTAACAAACAAAATGACCGTATTTATGCTCAAAGCTTTTTGGATGTGTGATGGTTTGGTGGGGCCTATTAGCTATGAAGGAGTGAATGAGCCATACTTTTGTGAAAAACGTATCAAAACACCGGCACAAGTGTATCAAGATACCATTCTTGTGAAGGTAGTGAAGCCCTTTAATAACACCATGTTCAATAGCCAAGACTGGTCCTTCCAGCAAGACTCGACGCTGGGTCATAAAGCTCGGTTTACGCAGTCTTGGTTGAAAACGAACGTTTCGGACTTCATCAGAGCTAAAGACTGGCCATCGTATAGTCCCGATCATGATCCGCTGGATTGTTATTTATGGTCAGAAATATAAGAAATTATACTACACTACACAGCTTACAGTTGTAAAGGTTCAGAACATGAAAAATTTCCCGTAAGATTACACTTTAGCAAACTGGTGCAGATCAAGTCATTTATTGTCACTGAACTTATTAGTGAGGGTACCTACGAGAAATCTACTTGATATAAAGTTATCTATAAAAAGTGGATTTGAACGATAATTCATAGACAATTTTAGTCCATAATTTGTCGAGGATAAATTGGGTCGGATTATTGAATCTTGGCTCAACTGGATATAAATCGCATCCTCCCTCGTTATCGATAATATTACAGAAAGAGCGATGAATTTAGAGCTCGTCATTTATCGCTGTTACTTTTATGTTCATTGCTAACTAGAGGTCGATACAGGTCGGTCAGACAGCGAAATAGGGATGGCAGATGGATGCTTCATTACATGTGCGAGTGAGAGCGAATTATTAGTGGTAGCCATTTTAGATTCGTTTCTTTATTGCGTTATACCATATTTCATCAGTGGGCTTCTTTACACGGAATGACAGCTAGGCAGGTCAACAGCAGATTCGGCACCTTTGCCTGCCCTGAAGCAGTAATGTTCAAGCATAATTATTATTGTGTTCCGGTTTGAAGGTAGTTTGTAAGTTGTAAAATTACTGGGCTAATAAGAAAACCAGTTTCATATTTTTTTGGAATATAACGTAATAATAACGCTATTTATATTAAGTTAGTATTAACAATACGTTAATAGGTTCAATTTAAAATCAGTAAAACCGTGTCTGTCTTATTAATAAACACGATGTAACGTTGCTCCAAGTTAAAAATTAGTTCTCCTTGTCATGTTATAAGTAAGGAAAGATAAAAAGTTTTAAACTTTTATTAATAACACAAAGTAGGTATGTATTAAACTATTGCCGTTATATTTATATATTATCAGATTATAAAAACCAATATGGCGATTTACAAAATGGCCGCCATGCAAATTATGAAATTAGTTACAAGATCACAAAATAGTCTTATAATATCTTGTACTTATCAGATGGTGGGGATGATATTGTAATTTGTGACGTGTCGTGCGAAGGTGGAATCTGGCAGCAGGAATCAGGTGAAACAGCTCTTCGGAACACTCCCCGTAATAGATGCGGTAGAAGACACACAATGAAGCGGTGTCTCTATGCAACGCCAAGTGATCTAGTCGTTCACAGAGCAGTGGATCCTAATGTCTACAAGACTTGAATTGATTAAATTAGAAATCAGCTCACTCTTCTGACTGGGAGAGTCTTGTTAATATTTTGGCAGGAAATAACTAACGCTAAATTAAGCATGTTGCATAATTTTCTCGTAAGTTGACAATAAGAAGAGTCGTAAAAGTTATTATTTATTCCTCGTATAAGCAAGGCTGTCCTTAGAATTAATGAGATTGTTCTAAAATGTAATATTGTATCCACGACGGATAAATAGGTAATATTTTAGTATAGTTTTTGAGTTTCCTTTTGGATTTAATAATTGACAAGCAATACTGAAATTTAAATGGATATTAGAACCGAATAATGTTGAAGCAGTCATTGAAAGACTGCTAATATGCTTGTTAATGCTATTTTTGGCTGTAATTCTAAATACATCTTTTAAAAAAAAATATCTTGCTCCAAATTAGGTATAGCCTGTAATATGGGTGCAGGGCGTAGGTATAAACATACATACCTTGATATAAATAAATAGATTTAAATATGTATGACTCAAACCATCAACGAACCAAACCAAAGTCACCGACATAGCCCAAATGATTGCGAAACTGAAGTGGCAGTGGGCAGGGCATATAGCTGGGCAAACAGGTGGCTGTTGGCGCAGTAAGGTCCTCGAATGGCGACCACGTACAGTAAGGCGTAGTGTTAGTAGGCCCCCATAAGATGGACCGACGATCTGGCCAAGATCGCCGGAGTAGGATGGATAAGAGCAGCGCAGGAACGATCGTCGTGGCGATATTTGGGGGAGGCCTTTGCCAGCAGTGGACGTCTTCCGGCTGAAATGATGATCTATGACTCAGAAACAAACATCCATTTTCATCATATTAATGTTTGCTCCTACCGCGATTCGAACCCGGAAGCTCCAGCTCAGAAAGCAGGTTCATTAACCACTGGGCTATTATGGGTCGTTTATAAATACATATATATTAAAATGACGAAAATATAATACATAGTACAGTAAATTATTTAAATCTGTTGAAGTTCTTAAATTTTATTCCTTTTAATACACGCAAGACTATTGCTGTGAGTAAAACGCTGAAGGATTTTTTAATTCCTGGGCCGTCATATTCCCTTTATACTAGGCCTTTGATTTGAAATCAAGATTATAAACTTTTCATCAAAATAACCAAAAACAGCATTTAAATACAAAAGTGAATTGATAACACAAAAAACTAAAGATCACCAATAAAAAGTTGGCAGTTGGGGTCTACACTATGGTGTACAAAAATTCTTAATTTTAAATTAAATTTTCGAATTTTCATCCAATACGAATGTAGAGTCTTTTAATTTAAATTATATTTGAAACATAAATGTTCGTTAAACGAATCGCTTACAATATCTGAAACAAACTGCCATATTTTTTAAGGAATAGTAGAACAAAGGAGCATACGGGTCACATGATGGTATGTAATCACCGCAGCCCCTACTATCTTGTAAGACCTTATTACGTCGAATAAACGTACATATTGATTAGAAAACCCAAAACACATTGGTATGTAGCGGCGGAGAATCGAACTGGGGCTCCGTGGTGATAGTCAACGGTTCGACCAATTTTGCCACTGTATCTTAATTAATGTAAAATGTAATTATAAAGTAGTTCTGCAAAATCTGGAAGAAATGTTTACTCTTTCCGCCGAATACCGCCTACCGCCACGACACGCCATAAATTACGATATTATCCCACCATCTGTCTCCACAGTTCGGTTTTCAAGAAACTTATTTCCACGTACAACCAAGCTGTGGAATGAGCTTCCTTGTGAGGTTGTTTCGGACGATACAACACAGGTCTTTCAAAAAAGAGCGTACAGCTTTCTAAAAGGCAGACAATGCTCCTGTGATTGTTCTCAAGAGAATGTGGGCGGCGGTGATCACTTAAGATCAGGTTGACCCCTACGCTCACTTTTCCTCCTCTTACATTAAAAAAGTGTGTGTGTGTGTACTTTTGTACGCACGCAACAACTTATTCTTCTTTAGCATAATAAAACAAAAATTCTTAAAAAAATATTCCTCGTGCTTATTATACGTTTGTAGAAAAAAAACAATATTGTAATATAGAAGGTATTAAATACTATTTCGCATAATTTTGGTAAATAATGTGTAATTAAATATCATTAAATTATTTCTATATAATAGAAAACAATTTTTTAATCTGTAAACGTCGGGTTAACTAAAAAAATATAAAAATTTAATTTTTACGCAATAATCTAATGTAAAAACACAGTTATAATTAAGTACACGCGTTTTAATTCTTAAAAAGTGTTTTATTGAAATATTTGTAGCTATTGAACCAACATTATGTTAGAGGCCTCAGATTTAGAAGCCACTCGTTTTATGTGGCCTCTGCTATACATTATGTTGCCGAGCACAAACTCTGTAGAAAGATTTGCGGGGCTTTAGAGATTTGGCTTAGCAACGAAATTCAATTCCACAAATGCGACTTAAGCAAACTTGTAATGAAGATTTACTTTGTTCATGGAATACTTTCAACGTCATTATCGATTTTATATAAAAAAAGGATTGTGTGGTTTTATGAAACCTCGGTAAAAGTGAAACCTTTATACACATTATAGACATTTAACTAAAAATTTTTGGAATAATATTCCATTAAGGGTAAAAATCGCTTTATACATCTTAATTTTATACTTGGAAAATTGTTATGATAACGGGAAATAATAAAAGTAACAATATTTACATTAAACACTGACAAAAACAAACAAAATAGCGTGGAGCACTGGCACAAGTGAGTAATAGTCTATACACTACACGGTCAGCTGCTGCGAACTATAGGCGCCGCCCGACCGTCACGCGACATGCAACACACAGACGAAAAAGTTTGAGACGATGTAATAAAAGTTTCAATTAAAAAATTGCCAGTTGTAGAGACTGATGATAGAAGTGAAAACTTAGAACTAGCTAACTTTGGTATTAAAATTTGATAATGTATAAAATTAATAATTTAATTGTTAAATTATTTATATAGTTATTTTATTTTCAAATTTGATTTTTCATTATATATACAAACAAAAACACTATTTCAACAATGCATAGTCAAAGTCAAAAAAATCTTTATTCACTGTAAAACTTGATAAGTTATTTAGTACAAGTCAGGATGAAGTACAAAAGTTACAATAGCATTCAAATGAGTATAACAATATTCAATAAAAAAATTTAGAACATTAATTCCAACTATCTTTATCATTCAAATAATCTTTCACATTATATAGACCTTAGATGTTCATTTATTTTTTTCGACACATAGTTCATACACATTGAACTTTTCACTAAGTCTATTCAATTTCACTTATAAGATATACACAGCACAATACGTTTACTTATTAAGTTTGCACAAATCGTCAGCTGTATAGTTACAGATATACTGCTATAAGAATCGGTGACGCGAAATGCTTATAGCAGTATGTATAGAGACAATATTTTCGTACGAATATTTTTGAAATAAATATGTAATACTGTACCTATATCTGGTAGGTTCCAGCTACTTTGCCCGCCTTCATTTCGGATGATCAACCGACTTAAAAGAAATGGAGAGAGGTTCACAATTTGACTGTTTTTTTTTGTGTATTTGTTCAAAGTCAAATTCAAATATTTTTATTCAAAATAGGATGTGACATCACTTATTGAAAGTCAAAAACTACCCATTCCAAAACGAATGCCTCAGACCTGAGAAGAATGGGCGCAACAAACTCAGCGGGCTTTTTTTTTCATCGTATAAATATGTTTACAAAGTAATATTGTACAGTTAAACTTATTATTTAATAGCCTGAGGGCGGTCGCTCCATTCCCAATCTGTGGTATCATAAAGAAAGTCATTTGTGTTATGTTATTTATTTATTTAGAAATACCAACATTTGTTTACATTGATGCGTTATATATTTATAAAACGGACTAAATATAATGTACTTAATGTAACAAACAATTACAGGTATCTACCACATGCTTTAAAAATTTTTCAAAGAAAATATTAGTTTAAGAGAAAAAAAATATGCTAAATATATGGTTAAATGATTTGGTGTAAATTATTATTATATGATTATTATATATATTGGCGCAAATACTACAACGCGAATTGAAAACACGTGCAAGTGCACCGAGCCAAATAAATATGGCCGCATTTCAAAACACGTGGATTAGCACGAGCGCCGGGTCCTATAAATACAGCCGCACGGTCGACACATGGGTCAGTCTTGCTCGGGCTGTCGTACGGTACGGACCTCTCTGGGACGTCGTAACGCTGCCCGTTGAATAAACGAAAGTAATAAAATACCTACTCGTGTAGTTTTCTTTGGAAGAACCAATGAGTGATCTTCAGCATGATACCAATTGTGATGTCAACAGTAATGACGTCACACCTTTTAAAAACAATACAGAGGTTCTTTCCTCGTCATCAGAAGTGGGATACGACCTGATCAACTGCGACCAACCAACATCCAGCAGAAGGAACAGTTGGTAGATAACAATACGCCATTGGAAGCAGGGTCACAAGGACTGCAAGCATACCCATAGTATGGAAATCAGATGGGAGAGATACCAAGTCATTTCTTGATGGAGACTATGCACAAAATGTCGGTGCACTTATGTGCTTTATCTACAGAAGCGAACATAAAGGATTCAAGTCTACTTTATTTGACTGGAACTAGTGCGCTGCAATGCGTAGTGCAGAACGAGGGTTTGGTGACACTCGTGTATTAGTGCTGAGTTGTAGGTGGTACCCTGCAGCGCTGTTAGTACCGCCATACTGTCAGAAAGAATTCTGATTCTGTGGCCATGTACTTTTCTTCTTAATATTGCGCTGGCGGCTTCCTTGATGGCTACGCACTCACATTGGAAGATGGAGCTGTGTGTGCCCAAGGGTATGGAAGATCCAATGGTGTCACTGTTTCGAAGTATATGGTATGGTGCTACGAAGCGGCAACTGCATTTGCTGCATAGCCTGGCGTGATACATAGCGTCTACAGCGGAGGATGGAGCATCGTGAGGCGCATTTTCCGTCGCGGAATGCGCTCTTGACGATGCAGTTTGGTGTCAGCTCGTGGTGCTGCAGGATGGCACCTGTACATGTTTATATACGTGTTGACCGTATCGGTGGAAAAAGAATAAACAACTCACCGAGATCCTATTGCACAACACACTTAGCCCATTCCATCAATCATATGAGAAAGGCTGTCACTGCAGCCACACTAAGACTCAGTGTGAGGATAATCAGAGTAAAGGGAAGTACCTCTATTCAACAATTCAAACAACCAGACTCATATCTTTTATAAATCCACGAGGGAACCCTACGAGAAAAGTGCCTGAAACGTGGTACCTCTGGCGGTGGTAACTCAGGCTAACAACGTCATACATTTATGATAACCACGTTTGCTTGATGTATCCATCAGAGATACCGTTGGGACGCCTTGTGGAATCGTGAGTAGACACGTAGACGCCACAGATCCGTATGAATATCTGGAGAGTGGTACCTCTGAGCTAATCATGTCATAAAATTGGATAACCACGGACCCATGATGTATCCATAAGAGAACCATGGAGATACCGTTGGGAAGCCTTGTGGAATTGTGATTAGACACGTACACACCACAGATCCGTATGGATATCTGGAGAGTGGTACCTCTGAGCTAATCATGTCATAAACTTGAATAACCACTGACCCAGGATATATCCATAAGAGAACCATGGAGATACCGTTGGGAAGCCTTGTGGAATTATGATTAGACACGTACACACCACAGATGCATACGAGTGTCTGGAGCGTGTTACCTCTGACCTACTCACGTTACACACTTGTGCTAACCACGAACTCTAGATGGATACACAATGTGAACAGTTTTATTCTATAATTCAAAACATCCTGATGAAAACCTTTTATTAATCTATGAGAACTCTACGAGACCCTCCGAGAACTCTACGAGACCCTCCGAGAACTCTTCAAGAACCTCCGAAAAGCCTCTTAAAAATTTTATATTTTTGCAGTTCAACGAGAACTCTACGAGACCCTCCGAGAACCTCCGAAAAGCCTCTTAAAACTATATATTTTTGCAGTTCAACTCTCGTTGAACTCTACGAGATCCTATGAGAATCTCCAAGAACTCTACGAGAACCACTGAGAACCCTCAGTTATAATTAAGCATTTGTGTTTATGTAACTACAACAAAGCAACTCAAGTTATATTCATGAATATAATCAAGAATATATTCAGAAGCAAAAGTCAAGATGTTAAATAGAGTGGTATGAAATAAAGAGAAACTACAAAAATAGATATTATGAAATGAAAAGAACCTCGCCGCGCTATTATAGCACCGTTTCATAAATTGCTATTAAATAATATGTATTTGACAAATTAATTAGTTAAGCCACAACTAGTTCTACTTTTTCTACTCTTTTCGATGGAATTAATGAAAAATGATTCAAGAGTCTAAACAGCTAGTTGAGTATCTGTTCATAAAATAAAAAAGCAGGCTAAAAACAGAAGTTTTTTATAGAAAAAGTTTAATATCAAGTGTGCCCGATATATATTATATCTTGCTAAAATGACAGCTTGTATTCGTCTGGGCCGGATTGCACAGACGAATACAAGCTGTCATATTAGCAAGAGCGGGCACACTTGATATTAAACTTTTTCTTTTTATTTTTCTATAAAAAAACTTCTGTTTTTAGCCTGCTTTTTTATTCATTTTATCATCAGTGATAGAAGATTGTAGAGAAATTGCAATTCACGCGTCCCAATATAAGGCGAGTGAATGATTTATCGGGTATATTGGGACAGCTTCAGATTATTGACAGTAAAAGGTAGTAATTTATCTCTATCTGTAGTTAGTATATGAGGAACGGCCGTTAAACAGTTTCGCTAGGCTACTATTATGAGTGTCACTATTTTTTTAAACGATTTTTTTTAACACAAACAATGTTTTCGTATTATTATGTATTACGACGTCAATGCTCTTTAGAGATGTTCTTCTTTCTTGAACATTAAAAATATAAAATATGTTTGTTTGTACGCTTGTTTATTGTAAGGCTATAAACATAATATTATAACAAGATGCAATAAATATCAACAGTATGAATGTCTGTGGAATATAAATTTCCTTGCAGTATAATACGGTTATTGTTATCAAATCAACTTCCGGTTTTATAGCTCGGACGAAGTGCGCTGATTTTTAAAAGAGATTTATCCCAGAATACGAATCATGAATTTTAAGTTGATTTAATTTTTAAATGCTTAGAAAAAATCTTAAAGTTGATTCCTTTAGAATTATTTTTGATGTCACTTCTAACACTACCACCGCTTCGGAAACAAAATGGCGCCCTGAGAGAGTAGAAGCGACTCAAGAAACTCTCCCAGCATTCTTTTTTGCGCTCTTTTTAATAAAATATTCAATATTATACTGTTATTGTTATTGCTATAAAATAATCATAATCTGGTCCCAGGCTGTCCGATCAATTAGGTATTTAGCTGTGGAGTAGTAGGATTTACGACAGAGCCATTTTTTTAAAACGTTTAAATTTATTTAAAGATAGTGCCTGATCAGTGGCTGGGACTTTATTGTAAAAGTATATACATTTATCCTTTTTTTTGTGAAAATAAGGGGCGAGACGAGCAGGACGTTCAGCTGATGGTAATTGATACGCCCTGTCCATTAAAAACAGTGCCGCTCAGGATTCTTGAAAAACCCAAAAGTTCTGAGCGGCACTACAATTGCGATGTTAAGTCTCATTTGCCCAGTAATTTCACTAGCTACGGCGCCCTTCAGACCGAAACACAGTAATGTTTACACATTACTGCTTCACGGCAGAAATAGGCGCCGATGCGGTACTCATAATCTAGCCGGCTTCCTGTGCAAAGGAGCCTCCCACTGGTAAAATCCTTGTGGCTATTACGTATCTTAAGAATTTGCAAGGCTAGTGATAATAATTAAACATAATATTTCTCAATAATTCATCAACTAGATATTTAATTCAAGTTATTAAGTTAATTAACCTGTTGGGGGAATTGCTTTAACCTAATATCTATCAAATGATTATTGATAAGCTGATGATAAATAAAATCCGATTGAGTGATAAGCGATAGCTGTCTTTATTACCTTCGATTATTAAAAATGTTGCTGACGTGTAAACAGTTTGGATTTACGAAAGGTCGCTCAACAACTGATGCGGGTGTTGAGCTTATTCATCATATCTATGATACCTGGGAGGATTTAATGGATGCTCTCGGTGATTTTTGTGATCTATCTAAGGCATTCGATTGCGTCCAACACGAGACTCTTATCAGGAAATTACAACACTATGGCATCAGGAACAATGCGCTGACACTTATTAGTTCTTATTTAGAAAATAGAATTTAGACTGTTGATATCAATGGAAAGCGCGCCCTTGGATCAACCATAAAAATGGGTGTCCCACAGGATTAAATTCTTGGTCCGATTCTATTTTTGATCTATATAAATGATTTGCGATATGTTGTTAAGGATAATCATGAAATTGTTTTATTCGCTGATGACACATCCCTTTTATCTAAGATTAAAATACGTGAATCAATCTTGGATTATGTAAACAATGCTTTATCCAAAATTGTTCATTGGTTCAATGCTAATAATTTGCTTTTGAATAGTAAGAAAACTAAATGTATTAAATTCGTAACTCTAAATGTCAATCAGGTGGATTCAAATGTACTTGTGAATGGGGAGTACTTGGAACTTGTAGACAACACAGTTTTTTTGGGTATAACTTTAGACGCAAAACTCCAATGGCGTCCACATATAGCTGGTTTGGCGAATAGACTTAGTTCTGCAGCATTTGCTGTAAGGAAAATTCGCCAGCTCACAAACGAAGACACGGCATGTGTCGTATGTTTTAGTTGTTTCCATACTGTTATGTCTTACGGTATATTACTGTGGGGACACGTTGCAAAAACTATTTTTGTGCTGCAGAAAAGAGCTGTTCGAGCAATCTACAATCTGTCCAGTAGACATTCGTTGAGAGATAAATTTAAGGAAATCAACATATTAACAGTAGCATGTCAATACATATTTGAAAACCTAATATTTGTGCATAAAAATATAGATCGTTTAAAAAAATACAGTGACATTCATAACTGCAACTCTAGAAATAAACATAATCTTGCTCTGATTCCCACAAGGCTAACGAAAATAGACAAAACATTCAGGGGACAATGTGTTCGTTTTTATAATAATATACCTGAAGAAATTTGCAATCTACAATTAAAAAAGTATAAAATATTTGTTAAACAGAAACTTTTAAAAAAAGCTTATTATACAATTAAAGATTATATAACAGATAAAAGTGCATGGGATTAAAGCAATGTAAATAATTTAAGGCCTGCATACTATTTTAATTTATAAGCAGTAGGACTGTATTATTCTATTATTTGTATATTTTCTTGACTTCAAAAAGTGATGCAATTATCCTATTTTGAGAAATAAACTATTTGAATTTGATCTGTTAATGACTAGAATTGCATACGTAGTTAGCTAGACACATTAGTAGAAGTAAAAGTGCCCTTATTTTTTTATAGTTTCACGCTTGAGCATCCCCGGCACAGGACAGGAATCGAACCCGAGACCTCAAGCAAACATCACATTTGCTAATACCACGTGATTGAAGCAGTCACAGGACAAACAGGGCAGCAACACCACGGCACCCCGCTCCACGCTTAATGTGGACTTTTGTAACATCCGGGGAATTCACTCCAACTTAAACGCCGTCCACCACCACCTTGAGACGGCGCAGACGGCCTTGTGTTTCCTTACGGAGACGCAGATATCTCGACCTAGCGATACGTCATATTTAACGTACCCTGGGTACAAAATTGAGCACAACTTTTTGCCTCATGCCGGGGTATGTGTGTACGTTAGGGAGGATATCTGCTGTCGCCGTCTCGGCAATTTTGAGGGTAGGGACCTGTCTACTCTCTGGCTCCGCGTAGATTTAGACCACCGCGTCCGTATCTATGCGTGTGTCTACAGGTCCCATAGTGGTAACGCAGTAACCGATCATCTCATGGGCTGCGTTCAAGCGGCAATTGACGACGTGCTTGCACAGATCCCCTCCGCTGAAATCGTAGTCTTGGGCACAATGCCGAATGGCTTGGATCACGTACCACAGACTACGCAGGGCGATCTGTGCATAATTTTGCATTGGCGTATGGTCTGTCCCAATTGGTTGAGTCGCCGACGCGGCTCCCGGATGTGGATAGCCACATGCCGTCCTTATTAGATCTTCTGCTGACTACACATCCCGATGGTTACCAGGTCTCTGTCGACGCCCCTCTCGGAACGTCCGACCATTGCCTGGTCAGGAGTGTAGTGCCTATCCGACGCCAACGTCGCAGACCACCAGCGACCCGCCGCGTTTGGCACTACAAGTCAGCAGATTGGGATAGGATGCGTTCCTTTTTTGCATTCCTTGGGGCAGGGTTTGTTTCCTTTCGGATGATCCTAGTGCCTGCGCCGTTGCAGTAGCCGATGTGATACTGCAGGGCATGGATATTTTTATACCAAGCTCTGTAGTACCGATCTGTGGCAGATCACAGCCCTGGTTCAATGCGTCAGTTAAAGCAGCATCTGACTGCAAAAAACAGGCGTATCGAACTTGGGTTGCGGCGCTGGGCTCAAAGGATCCGAACTGCAAAGTTCTGAAGAGGAAATATAACCGTGCCTCCAGATTTTTTAAGCGGCAAATCGCCCGTGCGAAATCGAAGCACGTCGTCAAAATTGGCGAGCAGCTTTCCAGTTACCCGACCGGAACACGCAAGTTCTGGTCGTTGTCGAAAGCTGCTCTTGGTAACTTCAACCAGCCGTCCATGCCGCCGTTGCACATGAGGAATGACACCCTGGCCCATACGGCAAAAGAGAAAGCCGATCTCCTGTGCACTCTTTTTGCCTTCAACTCGACTCTTGACGACAACGGAAAAACACCGCCGACCATCCCGCGGTGTCAGAGCTCCATGCCTGAAGTACAGTTCCGACAGAAAACTGTTAGGCGAGCTCTGTTTTCGTTGGACGTCAGGAAGTCGAGCGGGCCGGATGGCATTTCTCCAATCGTGCTTAGAACGTGTGCCCCTGAGTTGACGCAGGTGCTAACGCGTTTATTCCGGCACTCTTATTCAAAAGGCGTAGTCCCTGATTCATGGAAGTCAGCCCTTGTCCATCCGATCCCAAAAAAAGGAGACAGTTCGGATCCGGCAAACTACAGGCATATTGCTATTACCTCCCTACTCTCCAAAATTATGGAGAGCATAAGTAACCGCCAGCTCTTGGTATACCTTGAGGGTCACCAGTTGATCAACGACCGGCAGTACGGCTTTCGCCAGGGTCGGTCGAGTGGCGATCTTCTGGTATACCTAACATATAGATGGGCGGCGGCTATTGAAAGCAAGGGGGAAGGCCTGGCAGTTGGTCTGGATATAGCGAAGGCCTTTGATCGTGTATGGCACAAGGCGCTCCTCGCAAAACTTCCATCATTTGGGCTTCCCGAGAGCTTATGCAAGTGGACCTCCAGCTTCCTCACTGGGCGCAGCATACAGGTCGTTATCGACGGTTATTGCTCGAATCCCAAGCCCGTGAACGCTGGAGTGCCCCAAGGCTGTGTGCTATCTCCCACGCTGTTTCTTCTGCATATCAATGATATGTTGGACACCGCCAACATGCATTGCTATGCAGACGACAGCACTGGTGATGCCGTATACACGGACCATGCAGGTCTCTCTCGGGAAAACGTCGACCAGTGCCGGGAGAAACTTGTGTCTTCTATCGAGTCCTCTCTCGAGAAGGTCGCGGAATGGGGTAAGTTGAACCTTGTCCAATTTAACCCCCAGAAGACTCAAGTTTGCGCGTTTACCACTAAAAAATCCCCATTTGCCGTATCACCGCTCTTCGAGAACACTTCCCTTAAAGCCTCGCCTAGTATCGGAATACTGGGTCTCGAAATCTCGAGCAATTGCCAATTCCGTGGCCATCTGGAGGGCAAATCCAAACTGGCTTCAAAGAAACTGGGCGTCATAAATAGAGCACGGCAATACTTCAAGCCGGCCCACATTCTAGCGCTCTACAAAGCGCAGGTCCGGCCTCACATGGAGTATTGCTGTCATCTTTGGTCTGGCGCACCCCAGTATCAGCTCGATCCATTTGACCGCGTGCAACGCAGAGCAGCTCGAATTGTCGGGGACCCAGTACTCTGTGAACGGCTGGATCACTTGGCGTTGCGTAGAGACGTCGCTTCATTGTGTGTCTTCTACCGCATTTATCACGGGGAGTGTTCCGAAGAGCTGTTCAACCTGATTCCTGCCGCCGAATTCCACCTTCGCACGACACGCCACAAGTTACGATATCATCCCCACCATCTGGATGTGTGGCGGTCCTCCACAGTGCGGTTTTCAAGGAGCTTTCTTCCTCGTACCACGAAGCTGTGGAATGAGCTTCCTTGTGCGGTGTTTCCGGGACGATACGACATGGGTACCTTCAAGAAAAGCGCGTACAAGGTGTACGCGCCTTAAAGGCCGGCAACGCTCTTGTGATTCCTCTGGTGTTGCAGGTTTGAGAGTGTGGACGGCGGTGAACACTTAACACCAGGTGACCCGTACGCTCGTTTGTCCTCCTATTGCATAAAAAAAAAAGTCTAAGCGATGATTTCACCAATGACACTACAAACTGAGATTAATTAAACTCACTTTAAAATACCAGTCTTGATTTGTATTAAAGAATCGAATCGAAAAAATTAAATGATTCTTATATTTCAATATTTTCTTTTAAGATAACGCATTCAAGAGCTGTCACTCTTGAATGTGATCAATTAATATGTTAAATACAAAAATTTGGTGGCAAGCATTTAGCAACGTTTAGCCCCAATTTCACCTTTAAAGTAGAACGCGATTAGAACACTATAATCTAAGCTTACGACTGTAAACGAATTTGCAGATTTAATTCTGACTAGCTGACCCGACAGACGTTGTTCTGTATATAATAAATAAAATAATGTTTATTATGAATTTGTCAATAATACATCATAAAATCAAGAATTACTTCGTAAAATATGCACCCTGCTGTCGTAATGAAATTGTTTCACAGCAGAACTGTCAAACTTCTCTCATAGAAATTATGTATGGACACATCAAAGGAAAAACAAGTTTGTTGTTTTTTATTTAATTCCGAGCATTTTTCTATTTATTCACCTTTTAAGCCTTCTCTGGACTTCCACAAATAATTCCAGACCTAAATTTTCCAAATCGGTCCAGCCGTTCTCGAGTTTTAGCGAGACTAACGAACAGTAATTCATTTTTATATATATAGATTACACCAACACAAACTAAACGCAATTTTAGCCCTAACGCGTTTATAAGCAGACCGCAAATTTTTGACGTTCAAAATATTTGATCGTGTTCAAAGCTGTCACTGTCGCTATCGTTATAGAAACATTGAAATTTAACGACGATTTGAATCCCGGTAGGTGCAATCATTTATATGATGAATATGAATGTTTGTTTCCGAGTTATGGATGTTTATTTGTATTTATGTATGTTGAACTAAGTATATTGTATTTATATATCGTTGTCTTGCACCCATAGTACAGGCTATGCTTAGTTTGGGGCAAGATAATTTGTGTAAGAGTGTCTATTGGCACACTCATATTATTGTTATTATATTATATTAATAAATTTTCTTCATACTTATCGATAACAGATTTGACAAGTATTTGATACATTGTATTGTTTATGACATGTAAACACAGTTTATGTTAACACGCTCAAAATGATTGGTGAAGTCGCTTTGTGTTTAATCAAGATCAAGACTGGCATTTGAACTCGCTTACGTAAAATGGAGTTTTATTGAACTCAGTTTGAAGTCTCATTAGTGAAATCGGCTCTTAGTTTGTATTGGTGGAATGCGACTCAAAGCTGAAAACTAGTTTCAGGCGTAAACCTAGTTTAAGTTGCTCTAATCGCGTTCTACTTCATCTGCATTTAAAATAGATTCGAGCTGGAACGGGGGTTGCTTAACGGCGTGATAATCCTTTCTACTCCGGGTAACTACGTAAAAGTGATAGCAGAGGCACAAAAGCATAAAAAACTCTAAGTAAGCACTATAAAATATTTTTTCAATTAAAAATAATGTTAATAAAAATTTGTAAAAATGTTTTCTGGTAATGTTTTCGTACAACTTATGCTTAGTTATTAACACGGCTTTACTCACGTTTTATCGGTTTGGGTACCGATGAAACGTGACGAGTTTCAGACCATTTGGAGGTCCTTCATCAGGGTGAGTATAGTGGGTTCGCGATAATGTCCCGTCTCTTACTGCGGACTTGGGCTCGTAGTGCGTGGCTGAACAGGGTGGGGGGCGCGGGGTGCGCTCGTGGTGATGCACGAGCACGGTATCACTGACACTATTGGTGTTCACGGGTGCACAGAATGATCACACTACGTGATCATCGGCACTATGGGTCTTATTGCGAGATGCGTTTTGTAACATTGGTTGCCAAGTAGGTGGCAGAGCCCAACCCTTGTCTCTATTAAAATTAGGTCGACGGTCGATTTCCATGGTTTCCAGCAGCTTGCGAGACACAAAGTTTTTATACATTCACCCTATCGAACCTAATGTGACGTGTCGAATTTTAGGGCATACTCTGCCACTGCCGAGGTGTTGCTGTCTAACTTTCGTACACTGCGGACGTGCTCGGTGAGTCTGGTTTTAATGTTGCGTCCCGTTTCACCAATGTAGCTTTTGCCGCACTTGCATGGGATTTTGTAAACGCCATGGCTATCCATGGGGTCCCGATCATTAGGAAAACACTACCAATTTGTGTCAGGGAGCGGAAAATTGTCCTAATGCTATATCTACGACGTAACAGGTGTCCAATTTGACCCGTTACCCCTCTCATGCTGAGGTCACTGTATGATGGTCGTGTTCGCCAATCGATAACACTGTCGCCAGTTGTAGCCTTTGCCCTCCAATACTTGCCACACTTGTGTCAATTCTGACTCAATATATTGCGAATCTCACAAACGAAGGGCGCGTTTAATGAGAGTGCGTGGTAGAGACGACAAGTGGGACAGGTGGTGATGGGAATCTGCCTTTAGGTAATGATCGGTATGTTTGAGTTTTCTAAATTCCATATGCACCAGGCTACCACTGGATTCGCGTTTCACAAGTACATCCAAAAATGGGAGGGTTACAATTTCTTCCTCTATAGTAAAACCTATCTTCGGATACATTATGTTCAGGTGGTCCAGAAGTTTCCCTACTCCTTTTCTGGGAAATATGACACATTGTCTACCAGAACCTTGGTTTAATTGGCGCACTCTCATGTATACTCGATTGTCCTTCTCTTTTATTATGAATATACGTCAGCCGTTTCGTGTCAAATGAACGTCATTGTGTCAAATCATAAAACGGTTCATAATCATAACAGCGGTAAAACTGCCGATGGCTATTCAAAGTGTTTGACGGATTTGTGGCTATTTATCGATGTGAAAGAGACATTCCCATTAGCGTTATGCATTTTTTACCCGATATTAATTATTTATTGGCACTCACTTTATCCTTATGAAAGATATATCTACCTATTCCAATAATGGACAACCGTTTTTTTCCTTCGGTTTTACCAATGATATTATAATAATAATATAACATTAACTTTTAAATATCATTGGGTTCTACTACGAAAATGACTGAACCGATGGGAATAATACTTAATTAATCATGCAATGTGTGTTTCGGAGAATGTTTTTGTGTATGATTTATGGTAATAACTAGAATAATCTGGAACCTATATATTTGCAATACAAATAATTCAGTCAATGAAATTTCATTAAGTACATAATATATTCATACAACGAGCGAGTGCGGGATACTTAACCTATAATATGGTAAAACCACAGAACAATAAAACAATGTTTGCCGAGTAAGGCTGCCTACGCACTGGCGAGCATGGTCGCCGCGACCTGGCCGCGGCGGCCAGTGAATTCTGGACTTTATATGGCCATCGCTATAGCCCCTACGCACTTAGCGGCCAGCGACCAGCGGCCACCGTTGGCCGCGGCGTCTAATTTGATGCCACGCGACCAGCGACCAATCGCGGCCGTCGAGAACATCACTTCTGTATTAAAATTCATCAGTGCTACCGCATCGGCCGCGGGGACCAGACGTGTATAGCTACAGAGTGATTATTTTACAATGGCCAAAAATTTCGAATAATTTGACATTCTCATGTAATTAAAGAATCTCTTCTCATACATTTTTAAATCCAAAAAATAAGTATAATATAATCCTTTAGTCTTTCTCTTGCAAAGTAATGGATGCACCCAAAACTGTCTTTTACGTGAAATCTTCCGTTTTCATTTTCGTAGTAAATACACAAGTACAGTTAGCGTGATTATCTTCTGCACGTCCATCTTGACACACCCTTGGAAGCCGACTGCAATTTTTGGCCGTCCGCATGTCGCGCTTGCCTAGACGTGGCCAGGCCGCCGCGGCCATGGTCGCCGGTGCGTAGGCTGCCTAAGCACTTCTTCTAAATAAAATAAGAAGTTGAAAGCAATAATAATGATACCTATTAGGTACGATTGCCTTGCAATTTAAGAGTCGGATGCCTTTTATAAAAATCGTTAGTGTAGCTATTAGGCTACCGTTATATTTGTACATACTTAATTAAATACAATTTTATGTGTCGTGTCGCACAGCGCACCCCACTAATGGCTCGATTCAATTCACCGCTCGAACAAATGTTCGAGGGGTTCGGTTTGCTTCTGCGATTCTGTGAAAAAACACAAGGTAGTATTGTTTGCGGATGACACTTCACTCATATTCAAAGTGAAAATAACCCAAGTTTTATATGACGAAGTAAACATTGCTGTATCTGAGACATCATGTAAACGTGGCGCTTATCCAGCGCCAATAACTTATTGTTAAATAGTCATAAAACTAAATATATTAAGTTTACCTCGTCAAATGTCAAAAATATAGATGCGAATGTTTTATTAAATGGAGAAGTGGTAAAACCAGTGGAATCTGCTATACTTCTTGGCATTACTCTTAATTCCAAATTGCAATGGGGCCCCCATATTGAAGGATTGGCGAATAGGCTTAGATCTGCAGCATATGCGGTTAAAAAAATTTATAGTTGACTGACATAATTACGGCGCGACTTATTCTTTAGTTATTTTCATAGTATAATTATGTCCTATGGTATGGTATGGGGCAATGCGGGCGATACTAATACCATCTTTGTGCTGCAGAAGAGGGTAGTTGCACTACTTATAACCTTGGTCCTGAAGAATCATTGAGAGAAACATTTAAAGAAATAAACATTTTGACTGTTTCTTCGTAATATATTCTTGATAATGTTCTATATGTTCATAAGCTTCTTTCTTTCTGTATGGTTATTGACACTATATTTTGTAAGATTGCACTAAATGACACATTTGAAAACAAAAACCATTTGTAACACTTTAGGTATTTATGCAACTGTTGTGTAATAAGGGGTATTAAAACATGAATATATAAGGAGGCAAAGCCGAGTGTGATAATAGCACCACATGAGTGATTTAATACCTAATTATGAACAGTTGCATACAAACTGTATCTACAACCTTAATATGAATCGTCTATAAAATATTCTGTAACAGTTAGCTTACTGCTTACATTAAAACAGCCAGCCCTAGTAGTAACCTAATATCATCCATTACTGATTATGTACAAATAAACGAAGTATTAATGAAAGAATTATTTATTTTAATAGTAATTTACATTTTGTATAGTGCAATAATTATTAAAATTCACTAGAATACTAGGCTCTTTTGCAGCGTTTAAACTATCTGTCGGTGTGCTGTCAAAACTTGAATCGCTCATTTTTGTAAACAAAACACTAAAAATATCGAAGAAAAATGGTAGTGTGGATCGCGCGTAAACGAAAATGTTATTTTTTTGAAGTTCATACAGATACCACGCATCGAGCAAAAAGAATGTGGCTGTCTGTTGAAACTCTTTGCGCATGAAGGGATCGAAAAAAAACAAAGGAGTGCTATTATGAAATTCAGTAAAACATTACAACACTCGTTTGGATGATGTACCTAATGGTTATAAGGACATTGGGAGTTTTAATGTTGGCAATAACCTGTTTCAGAATCTTTAATAGAGGATTTAAAGCATGGTGTAGATAAAATTATTTACAATGTTTAGCGCAAATAAAGAATTATGAATAATAAAGATGACAATATCCAAGTTTGGGGCGGCAAGTATCAGTTTAGACAGCTCTACATCACATTCCCCGTGATAATTGCGATATAAAACACGACGTGAAGTGACGAATATACGCTATCTCAAGTCGTTGAGACGTTATGGAGGATTGGGCCCCCGCCAATTTGAACGGCACTGTAATGCACGCGGTAAAATGGTTTGAGCTGATACATTGAACGA
>CATIXQ010000019.1:1778476-1807446 GCA_949711755.1 Leptidea juvernica | reverse complement strand
AGATTTACATTTTAGTTGTTTTACAAATCATTTCAATTACAATATATACAAAGTGACGCAACAAAAATACTCAAAAGTCAAAAACTGAAAGGCTTGCATGAGTAAGTCAAAAAAAGAAAAAAAAAGTAAATTAATACTTATAAACACAAGAGTTATTGAGTATAGTAGTTGCATCAATCCACACATACCGTGAATAAAAAGAGGCATTATGTGAGCATTTCATAAAATAAAATATATAATAACTTTAACTTTAAAGGAAATAATAATAATAAAAAAAACACATCAAGCAGACCTCCCGGTAACAAGATCATCCAGCCCCCACGAGTAGCACCCGTTCACGAGCATGACGCATGGACCAGCCATCGCCTCCCTCGACCATATTTTAGGGAAGGGAATGACCCGCCCCACGTCGCCACCACAAGCAGAGGCATTTAAGCGAGCATGACGATACCTGCCACGAGAAATCTACCGAATAACAAAACAATTCAAGTTCATCTACATATTATGCAATACTTACTAAATGCCTCTACTTACAATTTTGTTTCAAATTACATAACTCATGATAATGATTATTAAAATTGATTAAACAACAGAAACAATATTAATATTTAAATAACTATAATGACATTTATCAAACTAAGACAGACATGTAACAGCCCAGCAGCTCAGTCCCAAGGGTTCTTTAGATCCAGATATTCAGATATTTTATAGTACCCTTTTGTATACAACTTTTTCTTTAGCACTGATTTATATTCATTTAAAGGTAAGTTCTGAATGTCAATAGGGACCTTATTATAAAAACGTATACACAGACCTCTGAATGAAGTTGTGACTTTTTGGAGTCGACTTACATGAACAGCAAGCCTATCCCTATTTCTAGTATTGACATTATGTGTGTCACTAATTTTTTTAAACGAATTTATATTTTTTTTTACATAAACAAGGTTTTCATATATGTATTGCGATGTCAAAGTCAAAACTTTTATTTCCTTAAATTTTTCCCTTAGTGACACTCTTGGTCCTAATTTATAGATGGCACGAATAGCTCGCTTCTGCAGTGTGAAAATGGTGTTAACATCGGCAGCATGTCCCCAGAGTAAAATACCGTATGTCATCAGACTATGAAAATAGCTGAAGTAGACCAACCTCGCGGTATTTTCATCCGTAAGTTGCCGAATTTTTTTAACTGCGTATGCTGCAGAACTAAGCTTTTTCGCCAAATTCATAATATGAGGACCCCACTGAAGTTTGGTATCTAAGGTAATCCCTAAAAATACGGTTGTATCTACAGGTTTCAACTCATCGTCTTTTACGACAATATTTGTGTCAACCTGTCTAACATTAGGCAGGGAAAATTTAATACATTTGGTTTTTTTTTTTCATTAAGAAGGAGTTTATTCGTAGTGAACCATTCCACTACTTTGGAGATAGCATTGTTCACGTCATCAAAAGCAGTATGCTGTCTATGTAGTTTAAAAAGTAAAGAAGTATCATCTGCAAACAATACTATCTCATGTTTATTTTGTACAAAGTATGGTAAATCATTTATATATACAAGGAATAGGAATGGCCCAAGAATTGAACCCTGTGGAACGCCCATGGTAATGGGAGATCCAGCTGACCTCTTACTGTTCACTTCAACCATCTGAAACCTGTTGCCCAAATAAGACTTCAGAAGGCCAAGTGCTTCTCCCTTGATACCATAATGATGTAGTTTCCTGATTAAGATTTCATGATTAGCACAGTCAAATGCCTTGGATAAATCACAGAAAATGCCAACAGCATCCTGACAATTTTCCCAGGCTTCAAAAATTTGCTGAATAAGCTCAACACCAGCATCTGTTGTTGAGCGACCCCTTGAAAAACCAAATTGTTTAGTGCTCATTAAATTGTTACCATAAAAATGATTAAGCAATTGTTGTAAAATAAGCTTTTCAAATATTTTACTTAGCGTCGGTAGAATAGATATTGGTCTAAAATTTGTGGGGTCAGAAGAACTACCGGCTTTGAATAATGGAATGACTTTACTCTGTTTCATCAAATCAGGAAACACACCATTGTCAACACATAAGTTAAATATGACAACCAAGTATGGAGCAATACAATCAGCTATGGAGTGAATTATTTTATAGGATAAGCCATCAAGATCAGCAACCTTTTTCAATTCTACTGATTTAAAGGCTTTCATTACATCATTGTAAGTAACATGAGTGAATTTGAACTCTATTTTACATTCATTTACATTAGACATAATTATAGATTCAGCAAGAGTGGCAGATGACTTTAGGGCCTTGGTGGTGGAAACTGGAATATCAGCAAAAAATCTTTCAAAAGCATCCGCAACATCTTGGTCTGTATCCAAGATTTTATCATTTATTTTTAAACTAAAATTTAAGTTGCGAGGTTTGTTTCTTCCAGTCTCACTGTTTATTACTTGCCATGTTGATTTTATTTTATCTGAACTATTTTTAATTTTATTACTTATATACATTGATTTTGCTAAGGTACATGAGCGTTTAAATATCTTTGAATAATTTTTTACATAAGAACTTTAAACTGATATTAAAAGTACGTAACCTAATCAGTAAAATGATACGAATAACTTTTTTTTAAACCAAATGAGAAGTATTAAAGTTTTTGATATTAAACACTCCCTACGTTCGTCAAAATAATTAAATTACTTCTAGAGCCACATTATATAAACAAAAAATTGTCAACTAATATTTATGTTGCTCTTAATAACAATTATTGTCAAATAATATTTAAGTTATTCATATTATATTATGCATTAGGTTTACAATTTTGAGCTAAAAATACCTACGATATTATTTTACAGTGTAACACAATCAAAACAAAATGATAATAAAAATACCAGCAACATACAAAGACTACCAACAAGATAAATACATTATTAAAATCAACTATGATTAGAAATAGCCGAAAATAGATAATTAACAATATGTTATGTTTTTAAAGTGATAACCCTCACTTCTAGGATTAATACACAAATAAAATTTGAATAAAATTTTGTTTTTCAGGTTGAGCAGGTTATCAACTGTAAATTAGATCCTGTAGATGAAGCCACAACCTGAGAGTTGAACAAAGCAAACAAGATTTTATAACGAGGCGGTACTCGAACGGTTAGCTCAGTTGGTTAGAGCACCGGCACGGAACGCCGGAGGTCGTGGGTTCGCATCCCGCATCGGTCATAAAATTTTGTTTTTCAAATTTTATTTGTGTAATAGATAATTAGTTCGGTTACCAACCGATTCACTTATTTATTTAAGAGGGAAGATACTATAGTACTAAAGAGACAAGACCAATCTGAATCTAACCTATATTATACTCACATGTTGAGCCAAGTTTTCTGGTGCTCTTTGCTTCTGTAAAAGAAATTGTCTTAATTTCGTTTAAAATAAGGGTAGACTTTTTAAATTTCTAATGTGCGGCGGGATGTTATTCCAACATTTGGATGCCCAGTATGATATATGAAGATCGATGCTTCTCAATAACCATCTGAACAGAATACTGCCGTGACCCACAGGAACTAAGACTAGCCGTTCTTGATAGTTTGTCATAAAGGTATTTTGGAATTTAAATTTGGCTTGCACTCCGTAGCGCACTGCTACGATTTGCTACGCCATTTTATCGTACGAGACTTTAATGGCTGTGTTTTGATATGGATATTGAACTAAGTATATTATATAACACTGCATTGACACATTAAATTTGAAAACAAAATTTATGAACCATGTGGAATTCGAACCCGCGACCTCACGCGTTCTGTGCGAGCGCTCATTCCACTGAGCCAACCGTTCGAGTGACGTTAAGCCACAGCCTGAGAGTTGAACAAGACATACAAGATTTATCAACGGTAAGCTATAATATAAGTGACTTTCTCAATTATACCACAGATTGGGAATGGAGCGACCTCCCTTAGGTTACTAAATAATAAGTTTTATTGTACATTGAAATTGTATTTTTTATGAAAATAAAGAAGCCCACTGAGTTTGTTGCGCCCGTTCATCTCAGGGCTGAGGCATACTTTTTCGAATATGTGGTAGTTTTTGCCTTCCAATAAGTGATATCATATCCTATTTCGAATACAAATATTTCAATTTGATATTATTTGTAAAACGATGAAGCCTTAAATATTAATTTAAAAGAGTGGCAATGAGTATTTGGCCACTTCTTCTCATTAAAGCTCAACCTTTTCCGAAGTGGTGGTAAATGTAAAAATAAAAGAAATCTTTTGACAGTCATAGGTGTCATTTCCTTGGCCAATATGAATAAAGTGATTTTGATTTGATTTCATAATTTTTTGTCAAAAGTTGCCACTGGGAATAACGTAGGCACTTTGGTATGTACATGTAGTAAAGCAAGATTCACAACACGGTTTTCCGAGGATACTACACTCTCGCGTATTGCTAAATCACATCCTTTGAAGTGTTGGTACACGAGAGACTTCAAACGATTTGCAAATTCTCAATATAAATAGCATTAGTCGCTCACACAAGAGCTATTTCTAAGCTATTTGCTGAACGACAGGTGCTATAAGTCTAGTCTTGTTAGCAACCGTTTTGACAATAAGGGACGAGACGAGTAGCACGTTCAGCTGATGGTAATTGATACGCCCGCCCATTATAATTTATTAAAAATTTACAAGTATTGATACATATTAAATTACAGCTGCATATTCAAATTAAAATTCAAAATAGGTTCTGACATCACTTATTGAAAGTCAAAAACTCAACCACCACCCATTCAAAAATGAATGCCGCCAAACTCAGCGGGCTCTTTATTTTCATCGAAAAAATATGTTTATAGAGTAATATTGTACAATAAATTAACTAATAATTTATTGTTTCTTACAATTAAGTAAAGCTTAAAATATATTATTGTTTGGATTACAGTAAAATGCATTAGTTTGCCTCTCCCAGAGTGAAAGTCGGTGCTATTATATTATAAGGGATTCAGAATGGTTTCAACGGAAAAGATAATGCAGTGTCGGTCTTGTAAAACCCAAAAATTCACTAGCTTCGGCGCCCTTCAGATCAAAACACAATTATGCTTACTGTGCTACATTACTGCTTCACGGCAGAAATATTCGCCGTTGTGGTACTGTAATGTATCGACATCCTGTGCCAAGGAGCCTCCCACAGGTAATGCGAAAATATTTTATGGGTCTGTCTGTCAAGCAATAGGTTGCAGTGTTCGATCCCTGACTAGAGCATTCCAATCCCTGCTAAAAGCATTGTTAATTATCTTCGTCTGGGTGTCTGATATTATTCTAGCATTTTTAGCTGATACTAGCTGCCCGGAAAGAGTTCGTTCTGTCAACAGTTCATAGTAGAGACGTCGCTTAATTGTGTGTCTTCTACCGCATTTATCACGGGAAGTGTTCCGAAGAGCTGTTTCATCTGATTCCTACCACCAAATTACACCTTCGCACGACACGCCACAAGTTAGAATATTCACCATCTGGATGTGTGGCGGTCCTCCACAGTGCGGGTTTCAAGGAGCTTTCTTCCACGTACTACAAAGCTGTGGACTGAACTTCCTTGTGTTTTCGGGGCGATACGACATGGGTACCTTTAAAAAAAGTGCGTAACCGTTCCGTAAAAAAGGTTGCAAGAGAATGTGGGCGGCGGTGATAACCCCAGGTGACTCGTATGCTCGTTTGTCCTCCTTTTCCATAAAAATAAATAGTAAAAATGAAAACAAAAATTCAACAATAAAATAACCATAACAACTAGTTACGATTATAGTTATTTTTGGAACCTGCTTTTAATTGAAGATTATGGGGTGGCAATCCTGGAAAATGCAATGAGGTTAAAAAACTCTGTTGGATAGTTGACGACATCATCTTATGTGTTCTATCAACTGGTTCGTATAAATTAACTTCATCGTAACTTTAATTTTTTTTGAAGTCCTTTAGTATTCTAAATACTAAGGAACTAATGCCGAACGTGGCTGACTTTTTATGACTTGTCAATAAATATCGGTTACAGGCACAATAGATTCGCTTTCCTTTTTTATCTCACTGTATCTCCCTCAGAGATGTTCTTTCTCTTGCTCGCTTTGTCTATATGTTGTAATAATGAATTCTATGTTTTTTTTTAAATAAGGGACGAGACGAGCAGGACGTTCAGCTGATGGTAAGTGAGACGCCCTACCTATTACAATGCAGTGCCGCACAGGATTCTTGAAAAACCCAAAAATTCTGAACGGCACTACAATTGCGCTCGTCATCTTGAGACGTAAGATGTTAAGTCTCATTTGCCCAGTAATTTCACTAGCTACGGCGCCCTTCAGACCGAAAGACAGTAATGTTTACACATTACTGCTTCACGCCAGAAATAGGCGCCGTTGTGGTACCCCTACTCATAGAGCCGGCTTCCTGTGCAAAGGAGCCTCCCACTGGTATGTGTCAAACTATTCAAATTATAAATTTCAAGTTTTACCAAAATATAAAAACAACCAGGTTATAATATTCCAAGAAGAATATGCTGTTGTATTATTTTATTGTTACATCAAATCTGTTTCAAACCATTTATGATTTTAGACGGCGAAAACTTGAATAACAGCTATTAATTCTATCATGAATATTCAAGAACAAGTCTACAACATTTTGAGGCGTTCTTTAACAATAATTATATTTAGTTCTTGAATATGTATTTAATAATATAGAACCACGGACGAGTAAAAAAAGAAGGACTCCGCGTCGTGATATTAGCAAGTTAAGCACCGTTATGCTAGTGTGTGTGCGGTTACGGGGGATACTAGTTATATAATTTTTTCTCCCTTAAATAATCATATATTACCACAAATACTTATATAGTATAGTTTTTACACGTTTTCACAACGGACGACGGTATTTTTAAAATATTTTATTGAGACGCAAACTGATCTGTCACAGACGATGACAATTCTCATAATGGCCGCCTATCGGCCTGTTGTAGTGTATGAGTGTGCGTTGGGCTATGTATTTACACGTCAATCGGCTTGTTTAGGTGCTACACTGTTATGTAAGGTGACACAGAGTCCTTATTTTTTTACTAGTCCGTGTATAGAACTTGATGTTTGACGCTTGCTGGACTCGAAATTATAACGTTGAGATTTTTAGTGATATCTGTGGAAAAGTATCGGACCAGGAGAGTAACTTGAGTTCTCGTATTGTCATGGTATATGTAGCATTTAGGATATTCAGGAACTGCAAACTACAGAAATTTAGTATCATCAGATCCGATCCTTTGACGGACGCTGTTGCGGCGCTTGGGCTAGGGTCAGCCATTGCATTTTTTGCTTACGGTTATCGTAAAGAATCCACTTTTCATCGCATGTCACAATCCCATCTAATATTCCTTAATTTCTGTATCGATTAAACAAGGCAACAGAAGTTTCAACACGCGATTCTTTCTGCAGATAAGTCAAATCATGTGGCACCCATTTTTCATATTTTTTATTTGACTGATCTGACGCAAATGAGTCATTAATATTGGTAAGGTAACGTTGAACCATGGCGCTAATCCCAGGGTAGTTTGGCTCAGATCGGCTTCCACCATCTCTTTCAATTGATTTTTATTTACCTTTGGGCTTGTCTTCCACTAGTTCATTGTTCAAATCAATTTTTCCATCACGAAAGCATTTAAACCAAAATCGCACGGTGTGTTCATTAGCAGTCCCCTCTCCAAACGTAACAATGATATTGCGAGCTGTTTCTGCCGCGTTAGTTCCGCGTCGAAACTCGTATTCAAAACCGCTTAGTTTTAGCCTAATTGAATAAAGTTTATTTGACTTTGGATACATAGGTTTTTAAACTATATAGTAGCGAACATTTTGTGTATTTTTCCTTAATAATATGAAGTTTTCTTTTATTTTTTTTTGTCATTATAAAAATAAAATTAAAATTGAAAATAAGGAAAAAGAAAATTAATGCTTTGGAGATGTGGTGCTGGAAGAGAACGCTGAGAGGTTCATGGACCGAGTTTCGCATTAACGTCTCTATTCTCCAAGAATTGGCATAACTATGGGCGGTCCAATGAACGAGTGTACCAGACTGTCGGCCAGCAGGGAAAAGTGAGCAGTTCTCGTGGGGCGAATCACATCCACCCCAAAAGATTTCACTTCGTGATGACCACGACCGCTCTGTCAAAAGTGTAACGAAGAAGAAGAAAAAACAATTTATTTAATTTAGCCTTAAACCTTAAAAGAGCTTACACTAATTATATCTACCGCAATAAGATTTTTCCATATCAATATAAAACGCAAAATACATAAAGATTCCCAGTTCTTTTTTTATTAAACATGGTCTGTCAAACAGGATGGAGTGACGCCCAACAAATAAATATCAGGAATAAATCGTAAGCGCTTTGAGCAATGTCCCTTCCACGTCAATAAATTGCCACAAATCTTTCCATATATTGTTGCCAGTTTCCACACTGTTACTTTAAAAAGTGAAATATTTCTTAAGGAGCATTGAGCTCTTTCCATGAGCTATATGTGTACTGTGTAGGTATATATGATATGGATTTTTATGTCAAATTATTCTAATAATCCTGAAGTGTCAACTTTTTTATGTTAAATAATTATGTACGATAGCGCAATAAATGAAAATTATATTTCGCACTAAGAATTTATACGAAATTATTCAAAGCGTTTATGATCAAAGATTAAAGTTTAAATACAATCCAAAAATAATAAACTAATTGCTTGACAACGCAATTCACAAGTTACTTTTAATCTTTAACGGCAGTCCCCAAAGACTGCCCTGTAGGTTTTTTTAAGGAAGAGGAGGACAAACGAGCGTCACTAGATTTTAAATGATCACCGCCGGCCACATTCTCTTGCAACATGAGAGGAATCACAGGAGCATTGCTGGCCTTTATAACAGTGTACGCGTTTTATTAGAGGTACCTATGTCGTATCTCCTGGAAACACCGCACAAGGAAGCTCATTCCACAGCTTGGTTGTACGTGGAAGAAAGTTCCTTGAAAACCACACCAGCATAGCGAAATTATCTAAGAAAAAAAGCGATTCACTCGGTTGTATGAAACGGACGACTTGTAAAAAACGGAGATAGCAGAAATCCACTACGTTTTAAACAACTTCGTGGCCAATCGCAATACTGTAATTTCTACTATTTCAAACTTATGCCAAATGACTGCATGTTTCATACTAAATTAAGTATAATTTTTTAGTAAGGCAGTCTCGTCTCTTATTACGTAGTACTTACATCCTCTTTGATCGCGCTGTGGTGGAACGCCTCACATCCAGATGATAGGGATGAGATCGTAATTTGAGGCGTGTCTAAATTCATTATTATAAAACTTATTTAAGTTCATATTTACAAGAAAATATAAGTAGATATTACATGAATGTCAATATTCATTACAGGTTTGCTTAAGTCGAATTTGTGGAATCGAATTTCGTTGCTAATCCAAATGTCAAAAGCTACGAAAAATCTTCATGCAGAGTTCATGCATGGCATTACAATGTATTTTCGATGCAAAAAGAAAGACTTGGATTCTATATCTGTTTATTATCATCCCTATGATATTTTTAGACTATACGTTTTTTTGAACTACATTAAAAATATTAATATTCTTTTAATGTTTATCTTTAATCATAATCATATATTTACTAGTGGGAGGCGCCTTTGCACAGGATGCCGGCTAGATTATGGGTACCACAGCGGCACCTATTTCTGCCGTGAAGCAGTAATGTGTAAGCATAACTGTGCTTCGGTCTGAAGGGCGTTGCTAGTGAATTTACTGGGCAAATGAGACCTAAAATCTTATGTCTCAAGGTGACGAGCGCAGTTGTATTGCCGCTTAGAATTTTTGGGGTTTTTCAATAATCCCGAGCGGCACTGCAATGTAATCGACAGGATGTATCAAATACCATCAGCTGAATGTCCTGCTCGTCTCGTCCCTTATCTTCATAAAAAAACAGTATGTGTGCATCAGTGTGTGTGTACTCTCAAGCGTCTCTTCTATAGCTTGTTGAAGTTTTATATTTCCATGTTTTAACTATTTTTTTTTGCAATCGTCCGCGAAGTATTCCGCCTTTTATAATGCACGGAGTTATTTAATTAACTTTATTGTTTGTGAATAAATTAAATTGATACAATCACAGAATATTACAAGGAGCTTACCACAATAACTCGGTCAAAACTGTATTCAAATGAGATCAGTCCTTTTTGACATTAGTGCGGATCATAAAACAGATAAAAATTCTAAAAACTATTTTTTTACCTACATGTTGACTCATTACGGTTTCTCTGCAACCATAAGGCTTAGAGACTTGAAATTTGGTAGGCATATTCCGTACGAAATTCCACGAGCAATTTTTTCATTATAAGCAGAACAAAATCAGTTTTGGTCTCAAAGTTGTCATACAATTTGAGTATATCATGAAAGTTTTGAATATTTATTTAAACGTAAAAACACCAGAAAATACTACCGCAACGATGTATCGTAGAAGCATTGTTATATTTGAGAAGAAAGTTATTAAATTTAAACGTTTTATTAAAAAATGGCTCTGTCGTAAATCCTATTACTCCACAGCTGAATATCTAAGTGATCGGACAGCCTGGGACTATATTATGATTATTTTATAGCAATTGCAATGACAGTTCAATATTGTATATTAAAAAGAGCGCAAAAAAAGAATGCTGGGTATGTTTCTTGCGCCGCTTCTTCTCTCACAGAGCTCCATTTGTTTCCGTTACGGTAGTAGTATCTAGTATATTAGAAATGACATCAAAAAGAATTCTAAAGGAATCAATTTTGAGAAAATAAATGCCTTTTATGTCTTTTACGCCTTTAATGCAAAACTAACTGACCCAGCAAACGTTGTATTGCCGATATTAAAATCGCGATACAAAAGTAACTGTTGATCGTAGATGGGTGAAAATTTGAAGTTGTATGTATTTTTTAATGTTGACTCATAATCCAACAAATTAAAAGAATAAATAAAAAAAAATTAAAAAAAAAAATTCGTGTGGACCACCCTTAACATTTAGGGGTATAAAAAATAGATGTTGGCCGATTCTCAGACCTACTCAATATGCTTACAAAATTTCATGAGAATCGGTCAAGCCATTTCGGAGGAGTACGGGAACGAACATTGTGACACGAGAATTTTATATATAAGATGTAAAATTAAGCTTTACTTATTTTCTACCACAGTTAAAATTTATTGGATAGATTTTAATTTTAGTATATAATGTATTTACGTACTAGAATATTAATTAAACCGTGAATCCCAAAAATGCTGCCTCAACATTGTTATATTTTAGCAGAAATTTTGTAACAAATTAATTAAGATCATTATTAAAGATGTAAAATTAATCTTCACCTATTTTCTAACAAAATTAAATCTAAATTTTGTTAGTAAGTAGAGTGAGCTAAATTGTTGACACTAATGTGATTGGATTTGGAGGAAGTGTGTTACAGTTCCGTGTTTACTAATTAATATATTGAATCTCGCGCGAACTTAGTACTAATCAGCATCTTGTAATAAGGTACAGGAAAACCAGTTAAATTAAAGAAATAGAAAAATATCTAACGCCTTAGGTAATTTATACGTCTAGATGGAGAATCTTGCTGTTAGATAACCGATAAAAACAGGCCAGGTTTATTACTTTAGTGTGCGTGACAAGCTCCGTCTTACACTCGCGATTTGTTTGTTAACTGTTAACCTCAATTTTTTTTGACATTTTCACAGCTGTCTCAGTATATCTAGACATATAAGTAATTGATTTGTGTCTCGCGTATAGCAAATACCGGAGAAGAAAGAGATAGACATAAGAACTATAGAAAATATGTATGCTATATTAATTTTAATCCATAGACTCCAAAAATACTAGCGTATAGACGAATATAGCGTACGAGAGTGAAGTTCTAAACCTCTTGGTCTTCTCTCGCCGCGCTTGCACGGGCGCGCGCGGTGGGGGAATGCTGATTACATTACAACATTAATTATTGTAAATTGTAAGGGGTAACGCTGCTCAAATTGTATTAAGTTTTATTATAATAATTATAATTAGTAGAAATAGTAACAAACAGATTTTCTATTTTAAGTGCGTTTAAATTACCAACCCCTTCTACATTTATTAATAACTTGAATTGAAACCAGTGCGCGATAATGTTCAAGTTTATATCTATCAACACTGCAACATTGTACTTAACTGTCAAGTAATGTTGCAAGTTGAATTAAGTAGCGATAATATCCAGAATGAAGCCAATAACATGGCTGGCTTTTCGCCAAGTTTTGTTACCTTGTTGTGGATCCTTTGTTTAATATCTTCTCTGTATTAATACACCAGTCCTCATTTGCAATGAAACAGAATAACTATTGAGTACTTAAGCGAAAGTTGTTGATAACTATTACTCTTACTTCCCTTTTTTTTCTATGGAAGAGGAGGTAAAACGCCCCTACGGATCACCTGATGTTAAGTAATCAACACCGCCCACATTCTCTTCCACCACAGGAATCGCAAGAGCGTTTCCGGCCTTTAGAACAGTGTACGCGCTTTTATTAAAAGTACCCATGTCGTATCGTCCCGGAAACACCGCACAAGGAAGCTCATTCTACAGCTTTGTAGTACGTGGAAGAAAGTAAGCACGTTGCAGCTTACTGGTGTCTTGTAATTCTGCTGTCATTATTCTTTATTAAGACGTGTAACAAGATTCTGATTGTTTTAAATATTTTTTCACTTTTAAATTGTTTTTTAGTTGGATGGAAAGCTTCTGGAAAATTAAATCGGTTAGCGATCATGAAATAGCATTTAGTTTTTTCAAATTTATTTCATAATTTTGAGTGAGAATAAAAATTTCAAATTGAATGTCTAATTTTGTATGCATACTGGAAATAACTTAAGGATTAATTAAATTAAATGATTTGGTCTTAAACTTAGAAAAAGAATTAATAAATAAAAATAGGTTTGCGTTAAAAAAACGAGTGAGAGTTAGACGCGGTCCGTACATTTTTTTGATAATTTAATTAAAAACGTATATTTTCAGATTTTGCACTTTATCAAAAATTTTTTCATAGTAGAACTATGAAATTTATTAGAACTACCTCCGCCAACGACATGACGATCGGTCCTGCATCGCCCTCATCCATCCCATTCCAGCAATCTTGACCAGATCGTCGGTTCATCTTGTGGGGGGCCCACACTACATCATTCGGTACGTGGTCGCTATTCGACGACCTTACTGCCCCAACGGCCATCCGAAACTCCGAGCATTGGCTCTGTCCGATAGACAAATCTCATGCGAATATTTTGGAGCCTTTGTTACGCTCTATGACTACCTTCACACAATCTGTGTTATGGCGGTGTATATCACTAACTTGGAGATCTGTGTATTTAGCTGCCTATACTGGGTAGCGTCGTCTGAGGACTAAAGGGTCATTTGGCGTCTGACATCCATCAATTTGAGGGTAGAGTCTGAGATTATTCCGGTTCTTTTTGAACGGCTGGTTGGTTAAAGAACTTAGACCCTGCCGTTTGAAAAGTTGCCACGAGCCTGTTATTAAACCAGTCCAAGTCACGCGGTCACCGAGGCACTCCAAGTGGTTTTGCAATTCAAGTTGAAAGATTTCGGGGTTTTGGATCTGGATGGGTGCAAGTTGAAGCGTGGACTTCACCAGTCAAGACCGACCGAATTTTGGATTGATGTTCAATGTGCCTCTTACTATGCGGTGATCACTCTTGTTTTCACTGAGTTGATTACGGAGACATCATTGAATATAATATGTCTTTTGGTCGACATAATAAAGTCAATATTACTTTTGGTGACACCATCGGGGCTGATCCAAGTCCATTTGCGTTGTTTTGGCTTAAAGAGTTCTTCCATCGCCATGAAGTCAGCCAGCATCTGGCCAACGGAAATCGGTTCGTAACTAATAGATACCACTCCTAACCCATCGATGCTACTTACGTACTTCGTTGGTGGTAGCGTTGCCGAACCCAGGGATTCTTAGCGCCCCCTTCACCGTGGTTTATGTGGCTGCTACCGTGTCCAACAGAGTGGGGCCGCCGGGGAAAGGGCCTTATATTGTCGGTCATGTTTTTTGGGGGGTTTTGCCATAATCGCCACGCTTGGCTGGCGAATTGGCAATCACTTTTATTGATTGATTGAGGGTAGTACTCTCTCGGCAGGATGCTGCCGCCCATGATCCGTTCTTTGTGTTCCTTAGTCGCCTTGTACGATACCCACGGGAGAAGATGGGGTGGTGCTATTCTGGTGCAACACCACACGCACCCAAATAATTAAACTAATAATTGTCACTATAATTTTTTTAAACCTTAATTTTTTTCGACGTTTTACAGCTGTCGCAGACTATTAGATTTCGAAGCTGGGCTATTTAGCTACTTTCAATATTCGCGAAAATTCAATAGGCAAACGGCGTAAAAGACCATTAACCATGGAGTTGTTTACAAAACATGTTTTAGTTGTTACTATTATCTAAACTACTCAACATCATTCTAGAATGATCCTTAACGGTAAATAGAGACGGGCGCGTTTTTCATTGATTCATTCAGTAACTGAACGATGAAGTGAGTAAAGAGTCTGGGTGATGTTGTTGCAACTTAAAGCTTAAACACATGGTCGAATTTGGTACAGCCGGATCATCGGAAGGTCCGGTGGACACCTCGCACCAATTGGTCCGGCGCCGTACTCGCTACAGTCCGGACGGTAATAAGAATAATTTTATGCGATGGACAAGGCGACATACCATTGAATATGGTCCGCTACCAGACTGCGTCCATGCATAGTTCGGCCGTACCAAATCCGATCATTTGTTTATGCTATAAGGAGTATATTACTGACAGTTGCGACGAAATAAAATGTTTGTGGAATTACAATACTGTTGTTTTCCGAACCCTGAAGTTCTGTCACGTAACATTATAACTATGTTACTGTGAGTAGAGCTACAGAGTCAAACTTTGGACTGCCTTAATAAATTAAAGCGTTGACTTGAGAGAATCTTCTGCGTTTTTGCAAAACTTTACTTTGGAAGCTTTTAAGCTGGCTAAACTTTGAATCTTCCATTAAAAACGTTACATTAATATGTCATGTACCCAATTTGTAAACTAAATTACGAAAATTTGTGTAACCCAATCTATTTATGAATACTTAAATATTGCACCATAAATAACTCAATGCTACGCCATTTAATAACGCAATTCACAACTGGAACTTAAAATTAAGAACTTTTCGAGTTATTTCCAATGCAAATTGCAGTTGTAGTAATTGTAAATTTTATAAGGTGATAATTTCCTCTTTCATGTTATATATTTTTATGATTTCGCTGTAGACATTAAGACGACGCACGCTATATACTAACCGGTTACATTATCTCCGGATTTAACGTTGATGACGTCATCGTCGCTTTGTTACGGTGTGCAAAACAAGCATCACTAGGATATTATTCTTAATAAAATACACTAGCCTGCAAAAGTAAGTATCACACTTTTTAATTTTTTTTTTCTTAACTATAGAAGGTAGAGATTTAAGATTAAAAACGTTTTGTTGCAAATTTTATAGGCTTTAATTCTTAGAAACTAAAATTATATATTAGTAACATTTTTAACTAAAAAAAGATAAAACAATGAAAATAGACATTTTTAGTTTAGTGTAAAAAAAATCAACAAAAATGTATTACATGTTATTTAATTTTTAATAACTGGTATTGCCTCCTCGAGCTCTGATTACAGCTTCGAGCCGGTTTGGCATACTGAACACTAGGTTTCGGAGCCAATGTTGGGGAATATTCTCCCATTCTTCTACCAGGGCCTGCTTTAGTGCCCTGAGGATAGTAGGTGGTGGTCTGCGATTTCTGACTAGCCTCCCAAGCTCATCCCAGGCATGTTCAATCGGATTGAGATCAGGACTTCTTGATGGCCAAGCCATCACGCTGATACCGACCTCCTGAATATACTCTTGTACGATATGAGCCGTGTGTGGCCGGGCATTATCATGCATCAGCGTCGATCCATCACCCATATTTGCTAAATACGGCCCTGCATACTCATTGAGAATCTCTTGAGCATATCTTTGCCCAGTGAGGTTGCCATTTTCTATGGCTACTAGCTCTGTGCGACCTTCTGAAGATATGCCAGCCCATACATGTACACTGCCTCCACCGTATTGGACTCTTTCTGAGATGCAGGCTTGAAGGTATCGCTCACCAGGTCGCCTGTAAATACTTCGCCTTCCATCAGAAGTGTAAAGGGAGAATCGAGACTCATCTACAAACAAAATTCTTGACCATTCTTCTTCATCCCACTGCATGTGTTCACGGGCTTATCGCAGTCTCGCTACTCGATGCTGTCTCTCGAGTTTTGGGCCACTCGCTGGTCTTCGGGGTTTCAAATTTGCTTCAGCAAGTCTTCTTCTCACTGTACTTTCACTAATGTAGTCCCTCCGGGTCTGAAGTAGCTGTTGCTGGAGTTCAACTGCATTTTGGTGGCGATTTCTTAACACAGTGGAAATAATATAACGATCTTCTCGGGTACTGGTACACCTGGGTCTTCCATTACAAGGTCTCCTCAGATGGTCTCCAGTCTCTTCGTATCTTCGCTTTACCTTCTGGACCGTTCGTACCGTGACACCCACCATTCTTGCAGTGCGACGCATACTGATGCCTAGTTCCAGAAAAGCCATGATCCTAGCACATTCTTCAACTGAAAGAGGCATGATAAATAAATGTTATGTGCTTTTTAGCATAAATTTTTAAAACAAGACCCATCGATCTTGAAAAAAATTTAAAACAGATTGAAAAATGTGAATGGTAAAATTGTAATTTGGAAACGTCCACTTTGAAAAAGGAATGATTTTGTTTTTGAAGTTTTTTATGCTGATGCTGATTACTATTATAATGATTTATTTATTAATTAATTAAAGTAATCAACAGCGTACACAACAATTATTTTTACAATCTTAATATACTCGTAGGTATTACATAAGGCCACAAAAGATTAAATAAATTTTAAATTATTAAAAGAAATCATATATTAACAGGATAGACTTAAAAAATTATATGTTATACTGACAAATAAAAGATACAAGAGCGCGCGCGCGTGTGTGTGTGAAAGAGAGAAAATTGGAGTGTGTAAGTACTTCGTATTTATGTTACTACCTATTATTATTTTTTTACGATGATGTTTTATTATTTCCGTTTTTAACTTAATTTTTGATAAGTGAAATATATATAACTCAGCGTACTGTTTATCATAAGTTCGTACCAGACACGGAATTATGGAATTTTGGGCATAATTTGTATTAAAATTTGGCGCGTGAGACGCGATCTTATAGATTGAGCGTTTAGTGTTTAGTGATGAAACATCCAGTCTGAAAGAACTATTATAGCGACACAGAATAGCAGAAACTACAGTATTACTAATAACAAAAGTCAAAACGTGAGAAAAAACCTTCAAAAACAAAGCAGTGATAGCACGAATATATCACGACTTGTACCTAACGGTAATGAAACTGCAAACCGTACTGACGCAACAGGACGAGCGCGAGGGGGTGAGAGGGGAACGGGAGGGGGCTTCTCGTTCTAGCGAGGTCTAGAGATAATGTAGCCGTGTAGTATTTCAAACTCGATGATTGAAGTTTTGTTTCTTTAAGATAAGTTTCTTTAATGTTGCAAGGCCAGATTTCTTTCTAAAAGTTAGAATTCAGTGGATTGATATAATAATAATATTAGAATCTATACTAATAAATGAAAATCCGTTTTTTCTTCATATATACTGCGAAAACTACTGAACTGATCGGAATAATACTTATACCATAAGATGCATCGTGTTTCTGAGACGGTTTTAGTTTATGATATGTTGGTGTTTACTTATCTGGAACCTATATTGTTTTCACTTTGAAATAGCTTCATATTCGCAATACAAATAATTCAGTTAATGACATTTCGTTACATATGACAATTCATACAATGAGCGGGCGCGGGGTACTTATATGGCAAAGCAACGTTTGCCAGCACTTGTATTTATAATAAACTAGCTGACCCGACAGACGTTGTTCTGTATACAATAAATAAAATAATGTTTTTATATGAATTTGTCAATAATATATCATAACATCAATAATTACTTCGTAAAATATGGACCCTGCTGTCGTAATGAAATTGTTTCACAGCAGAACTGTCAATCCTTGCGTCAATAAATTCTCTCATAGAAATTATGTACGGACACATAAGGAAAAAAAATTGTAGTTGTTTTTATTTAGTTTAGCAGCATTTTCCTATTTATTCACCTTTTAAACCTTCTCTGGACTTCCACAAATAATTCAAGACCAAAATTAGCCAAATCGGTCCAGCCGTTCTCGAGTTTAGCGAGACTAACGAACAGCAATTCAAATTCAAATTCAAATATTTTTATTCAAAATAGGATGTGAAATCACTTATTGAAAGTCAAAAAAACTACCACCCATTCCAAAGTGAATGCCTCAGGCCTGAGAAGAATGGGCGCAACAAACTCAGCGGGCTTTTTTTTTTCATCAAAAATAAAATTTTACAATTAAAGTAACATTTACAAAGTAACATTGTACAATTAAACTTATTATTTAATAGCCTGAGGGCGGTCGCTCCATTCCCAATCTGTGGTATCATTAAGAAAGTCATTTATGTTATAGTAACATTTACCACACAAACGTTTTTTAACAATTCTTTTGAATAACGTAATACTTTTGTTTTGAACATTTTCTGGGATCTTGTTGTAAAAGCATATACATCGCCCCACAAAAGACTTACTAACTCGACTTAGCCGAGTAGTAGGCATCATCAGTTTATGTTTGTTCCTGGTGTACATTATGGTTATGACAGTTTCTGGCAAATTCACTTATGTGCCATACATACATTACATTATCAAGAATATATTGAGAAGCAACAGTCAAGATGTTAATTTCTTTGAATTTTGCTCTCAATGATTCCCTAGGACCTAGGTTATAAATAGCGCGAATAGCCCCCTTCTGCAGCACAAATATTGTATTAATATCGGCAGCTTTGCCCCATAGCAATATACCATAGGACATAATACTATGGTATAATTCCATAGTATTTATAGTATATTTATATATTTATTATCTATATATATATATATATATATATATATATAATAAATACCGTAGGGTATTTTTCATATTCCAGCCTCTCTCGAGTTGTATTTATTATACAATGTGTCTTGAATTTTAGTCATCTTATTCAAATGAAATAAGCAAGAAACTCTAAGGTTTTCAAGACAGATTATTAAAAGTTCTTATTTATCTAACTAAATATAATTACGGATCCATCTGGAGACACGTAACAGCCCAGCAGCTCAGTCCCAAAGGTAATTTAGATCCAGATATTCGGATATTTTATAGTACCCTTTTGTATACAACATGTGTTCTTCAGAACTGATTTATATTCGTTTAAAAGTAAGTTCTATATGTCAACATGGACCTTATTGTTAAAACGAATACCTCTGAATAAATTTGTGACGAAGTCTTCTTACATGACTAGCAGCTTATCCCCGTTTCTTCTAATTACATGAGGATTGTCACTATTTTTTTATACGATCTTATAAATTGTTTACACAAGTTTTTCATATATGTATTGCGATGTCAAAGTCAAAACTTTAATTTCCTTATATTTATTTATTAGTGACACTCTTGGTCCTAATTTATAGATAGCACAGATAGTGTTAACAGTGGCAGCATGTCCCCAAAGTAAAATGCCATATGTCATCAGACTATGAAAATTGCTGAAGTAAACAAAGACTCGCGATATTTTCATCCGTAAGGTGCGAATTTTTTTAACTGCGTATGCTGCAGAACTGAGCTTTTTCGTCAAATGAAGCAGGACCCTCCTTCACCACAACAATGCTTCAGCGTACTCCGCAAAACACAAACAGACTGTTGAATATTTGACTATGGCAGGTGTCGAAATAATGAGTCATCCGCCATACAGTCCTGGTCTGGCGTACTGCAACTTTTATTTATTTCCAAGAACTAAATATAAAATTCGAGGTATTCGCTTTACGAGCCCTGAAAGTGCGGTGAAAGTGTACGAAAATGCCATAGTGAGACCCCTAAGTGGTAAGGTAGAATGGGCCCACTACTTTTCCCAGTGGTTCCATCGAATGCGACGATGTATAGAGAGGGACGGAGATTACTTCGAAAAACAATAAAAGTATTGGCAACTTTCTACATTAAGCAGTTTTTTATTTTCTAAACATTTTCAGTGTAACCTAGGTATCTTTAATCACTTGAAGTTTCCTATAATTTAGGTGAAAATTTCCAACAAAATAACATAGTGTGAAAATTGTTTCATTTAGCTTATAGACAAAACAATACTAATCAGTTAAGCTGTAATTTTAATCTTTTTTAATGCATCGGCAAAGTACCTGCAGCGCACGGCCTAAAGCAAGCAGAACATATTCCTTTCTACCTACTTGTATATTATTAAGACTAGAATAATGACATTAAGGTGGCTCAAGATTCATATTTGTTAATAGTCTATACAGCGTGACACTACAACTGCTAAATTAAATAAACTTATGCGTAGAACTACACAACTGTAATAAAAAAAAAATCATAATTCATCTAATTAATCAATTTTCCATGATATCATTTCGGAACGCTCTGTAGTTAATCTAGTAGCCACGCGCTAGCGTAGGCACTGACTATATAACTCGTAGGTGTCGTAGGTAATAGCGCCCCGTAGCCCTATACTCGTAACAAAACGAGAATAGGATCGAAGCGATCTCATATGAAAAAGTTAAATTTTGTATTCATGTAACATAAATATTGTTCCTTCAATTCCAATTGTGATGAAGTTCATAAAAATATTATGAATAAGTGCAAATATAAATCATTTTCAAATCAAAATATTTATTAAACTCATAACATTGATAAACAATGGCTGAAGTTCAGTCATACACTTAATTTCATAACAATAAATAAATTATATCAAACAGATAAAATTAAAGTCAAACAAATCAAATAAAATAAATAATATCAAACAGTTAAAATCACATACAAACAAATCACACTATAGTAGAGCAATTCAATTCCAGGCTGCTTTATGATTTTAATTAACCTTGCATATTGTAATAGCCTTTGCTACTTAATTTACTTTTTGTGGAGGCTTTGAAATATAGAGTCACGACAATTCCGCCAAAGGTCAGGGCGACACTGAACAACTTCTGCACGATGTATTCCGTTCCCAAAACAACTTTCTATAATTGACTCTTAATCCATTTATTCGGCGAGAGCTTCTTTAGATGATGGTTAAGGCTCTTTGCTATAAAAACGTTTACGGAAACGACTATCGGGAAAATTATTGTTGAATCATCGTTATGTTGCTTGAAAGGTATACTTCGACAATTTGTCTATATCAGCTTTCACGAGGTTATCATCACATGGAAAGGTGATATCAATTAATTATTATTATTAGTGACAGTAGCCCAAATGATTGCAAAACTTAAGTAGCAGTGGGCATGGCATATAGCTCGACGGACAGATGGCCGGTGGGACTGTAAAGTCCTTGAATGGCGACCGCATTCTAGAAGACGCAGTGCTGGTAGGTCCACCACAAGGTGGACCGATGATTTGGTCAAGATCGTCGAAATAGGAGGGTAGCGCGGGACCGATCGTCGTAGAGATCTTTGGGGAAGGCCTTTGTCCAGCAGTGGACATCTTCCGGCTGAATATAATGATAATTATTATTGATATAGTTCTATTAAGATTACTTATTATACACTATTTTTTCCCCAAATACATAAAATCATCCTGTATCTTACAAGGCGGAATATAGCTTATACGATATTGAAGCACAGATGTTGATTCGTTTTCGGTTCTAGAGGCTCTCATATAAAATGATATTCCAATATATAACTGAATTTTGTTTTCAATCTACCTTCCTATATGATTTTTCATTGTATATTGTGATTTTGAGCTAATAATATTTATACAATGAGTACAAGACAACGATGTATTTAATACGATATACTTATTTAAACATCCATTAATACATATCCATGACTCGGAAATATCAAATAAATGTTTGCACCTAACGGGATTCGAATGTCGTCGATGAAAATCGTCACTGACTTAATTAATAATATATATATGGTATAATTAATAATAATAACGGATTGTCAATCCTAGTTCGATCTACGACCATCATAGCCCGGTGGCACATATATATAAAAATCTAAAGAAAAAAAATATTTAGTTTTGCAAGAGCGACATCTCAAGTCATTTCCTAAAATGAAAATATTGGCGTTGAGCAGGTTATCAACTGTAAAGTAGATCCTGTAGATGAAGCCACAACCTGAGTTGAACAAAGCATACAAGATTTTATGACGATACGTCACTCAACGGTTAGCTCAGTTGGCAGAGCACTGGCACGGAACGCCAGAGGTCGTGGGTTCGAGTTCCGCATCGTTCATAAAATTTTATTTGCTAAATGCAAATATATGTTTATCTCGGCTTTATCGTTTCTAGTAACTTCTTATTTAGATAAGTATGTATATTAATTAAGCTCCAGGAGCCTCAAGTGCTGGCAGCTATTTCGGTCAACGGATCACCCAAGCAATCCAACGCGGAAATGCTGCCAGTATCCTTGGTAAACTTACCCGTAACGATATTTTTGATTTAATGTAATCAAAGTATTGTAAATATAGTTATAAGATATGTTTTGTTCGAATTAATACCAAGAAATAATTATTAATAAGACGATAGAACGACGACCATTCACAAGTGTCTAATTAAATTAATTCATTCTAAAAGCTGAGAGAATAATACTCCAATGGAATTTAACACTTAATTTTATAAAGGACTAATTGATGCTGCCATTACCGCTAAGACTATTAACTTAATGGTTAAATTGCTGTTCGTTAAGCTGGTGCGAATTCTTGTAAGATGGCTGCTTCTTTCTTTGGCTATCATAGTTATGGTTTCTATTATTAGAATAAATTGATAAAAGTAATATAATATAATATTATATTGATACACTGTACACAAATTGTTTTGCCACAAACTATTGTCTGTGCTATGGATACAAGTCAACGATATATTTACACAAGTCCCAGCACTGAGGGATATCACTTTAACAATAATAAATTGTATAACAAAGGTTATATATAATCTGAGGTTTCATTTATAATGGACTCACCCCATTATTGTGAGGAACGTTCAGTGGACATAGAATGGGAGGGAATAATGTCAGAGATTTATGTCAACGACAGCCGATATTCTTAACATTCTTTCTCTGCCAGGGTCTGACGACGAGATGATAAATAGCTCCATAATCCCGTCTGATTGTGTGTCGCAAGTCATGTGAAAGATGTGCGTTGTTCATCATCACATAAGTGCTCTTAATTTGGTTTATCTTATATATTTTTTATGGAGTTTGAACTGACAAAGGGATTTGCGGGATATCTTATAGAAAATAGAGCGCCAATGTTCTTTGCATTACGGATTATTGCAATAAATTTATTATAAGCTTAGATTAAGTTAAACAGTAAAAAAACAAAGTGTTTACGGTTCATTACACCAAACACAGCGGAGGTACAAACCAACGTACTTATAAATGACCAGAGATTGGAACTTGTGGACACTACGGTCTTCTTGGGTATCACGTTAGATAAAAAGCTTCAGTGGGGTCCACATATCGCCCATCTAGCAGATAGACTCAGCTCTGCGGCATATGCAGTTAGAAAGATAAGAGAGTACACGAATGTTGCGACCGCTAGATTAGTGTACTTTAGTTATTTTCACAGCATCATGATGTATATTACGGTCATGCTGCTGACATTGATATAGTGTTTGCACTGCAAAAGAGAGCTGTTCGTGCTATATATCAGCTTGGTTATAGACAGTCTCTCAAAGAAAAATTTAAAGAAATAAATATTATGACTGTTCATTGTCAGAACATTTATGAAAATTTAATATATTTTCACACCTTTTTGCTCTCAATAGTGATTTTCATTATTATAACACTAGAAATAAGGGATTGCTTGAAACTAATTCTAGTAGGCTTCATAAGATACATAATAGCTTTAAGGATAAATATATACACTTCTACAAATAAGTCCCAGCCACTGTTCAGGCATAATCTATAAATAAATTTAAATGTTTTATAAAAAAATGGCTCTGTCGTAAATCCTATTACTCCACTGCTGAATATCTAAATGATCGGACAGCCTGGGACTAGATTGTGATTATTTTATAGCGATAGAAATGACTGTAAAATATTGTATATTTTTATTGAAAAGAGCGCAAGAAAAAAAAAGAATGCTGGGAGAGTTTCTTGCGCCGCTTCTTCTCTCTCAGAGCATCTAGTAGTATCAGAAATGACATCAAAAAGAATTCTAAAGGAATCAATTTTGAGAAAATAAATGCCTTTTATGCCTTTTAAGGATTGGTCTTCGCTTCGCTCCAACTCGATACCGCAGGCGTAGTCGAAAAGTGCGGTGACTAATACTAAACCTAAGTGGGCGTACTCGAGCCAGTCTCGAACAATGTATGACGTTGACGTGCCACATGTTCTGTTAAACTTCGTTTATAATTGAAACTAAAATACCGGGTTGGGTATTAAAACTTTTTAAAAATAGAAATAATTTATAAATGATATTCATTATATGTGAGAATTTTAGACTATATAATTACCCAAAAAATAAAATTTTTTTAACATAGTTAAATAGAAAATGTGAAATAAGGGGTACTCCAGAATAGTATCACGGCCCTCTCTCGACTCCTCTTCTTCTCCTCAGATTCTTTCTGATCTGGAGCGAAGATATTCACATATGCAGATGATAGCCATTGCTTTCCCTGGTATCTCGTGGGAAGCAGTCCAGAGGGAGCCTGAGATGGACTTTGAAAGTGTCTCAAATTAACTAAACCAACATCTCTTGTCTAAATGTAGTAGTATTTTTGGCTTTAGCTCTGACTAAAATATAGATTAATAATAATATAATATATTATTGTAATTGGGTAAAATTTTATCGCAAACGGGATGAAACCGTACGCCAGGGTATTAACCTTCCATCCTTCCAAAATCGGGCACTGCCCTTTGGCACTAGATCAAAGTCAAAAAATCTTTATTCACTGTAAAACTTTATAAGTTATTTAGTGCAAGTCAGGATGAAGTACAAAAGTTACAATAGCATTCAAATGAGTATAACAATATTCATTAACAAAATTTAGAACATTAATTCCAACTATCTTTATCATTCAAATAATCTTCTTTCACGCTATAATAGGCCTTAGATGTTAATTAATTATTTACGATACACTTAAATTTTTTAATAGGTAACATTTTAATTTCATTTGGGAGTTTATTATAAAATACAACACAATCCACTTTAAAAGATTTAGCAATTTTACGGAGCCTAGTAGATGGAATTGCAAGTTTGTTTGTTTCGAGTATTGACACTGTGTACATCACTATTCTTTTTAAATTGGCTAATATTTTTATGAGCGTATAGGAGGTTCTCGTTTATGTACTGGCAGTGTACTGTCATAATATTTATATCACTAAACTTTTCTCTCAATGAATCCCTTGAACGCATTTTATAGACTGCTCGAATTGCTCTTTTCTGCAGCACAAATACGAGTGTCAATATCTGCAGCCCTACCCCACAATTTAATTCCGTAAGACATGACACTATGAAAGTAGCTGAAATATACAATTCTAGCCGTTGCAACATCTGTCAGCTGCCTAATTTTTTTTATCGCAAATACTGCAGAGCTAAGTCGATTACATAAGTTTTTTATGTGAGCACCCCATTCTAGCTTAAAGTCTAATGTAATGCCTAGGAATGTTGTCGTTTCTACTACATCAAGTTTTTCATTATTAATTTTTATAGGTGTTTATATTTGGAAGTGTAAACCTTACACATTTTGTTTTCCTTTCGTTTAAAAGTAAGTTATTAACATTAAACCAATTTACTACTTCAGCAATGTCGTCGTCAACCTGACAGAAAGTTTTTTGCTGGCGTTTTATTTTAAATAACAAAGATGTATCGTCAGCAAACAGTATAATATCATGTTTATTTTGAATAAGGTATGGTAAATCATTGACGTAAACCAGGAACAAAAAAGGACCCAAGATTGAGCCCTGCGGTACACCCATCGATATGATAGAGCCAGTTGATCTTTTTCCATTAACGTCTACTCTTTGTAATCTTTCATATACACCAATATGGATAGTGCCATACGGCACACTACGCCATGGCCAAGTTCTGATCCTCACTTTGTTTATAAGATAGTTTATTTTGCAATGTCTTATAGCTTGTTTCAATGGCTTTCTCATACTTTCTCTCTTATAATCCTAAATTTAAGCAATCTATTAGTACACGTAAAATAATACGCAGACAGGCCGCTGCGTGCGCGCCAAAAATGCGCCGGTCTATGGCATATCGCGGCGCCGGTGCACTTGCCAATTACGGAAGGTTTATACGAACAAACACACACTAATTTTCTTTCTAGATTTTATGTCATTATTTGAAGTGAAGTGGTAAACATTATGCAGTGAAATATTAACACGCTCACATAAGTCAATCAATCAAAGTGATTGTAACGAAGTCTGGGACGTCCGCACTAATTCAGTTACTGTCATTGCCAGAAAATGGTTTCCATGTAACATTTAACGGCGTCGACGATTTAATTCAATTACTTATCTGTTAGGTACTCAGCCAGAATCAATTTTGTTAGTATAAAAGGATCAGCTCCTTTTTCGTATCAGGTAGCTTTTTTACTTTTGCGATTGTACGCATTTCGTACAGAATTGAAAATGTAATTTTATTGATGGATGTCACAACTTTTTAAGGGTTATTTCCACTCACGATGTATCTAAACATGTTAATTCATATGTTTTCCGATTTTCCTATCCAATCCTATTTCCAATTCAATTTAAAAAAGGTTATTGTTCTTAGAACAAAATTCTCGCCGATCACGGTAGGAGTTCATTGGTAGGAATAGTTACGTAAGTAAAATTTGAAAACAAAATTTATGAACGATGCGGGACTCGAAACCGCGACCCCTCGCGTTCCGTGCGTGTGCTCTTCCAACTCAGCCAACCGTTCGAGTGACGTATCATAAATAAATTTTGTATGCTTTGTTCAACAGGTTGTGGATTCATCTACAGAACTATTATTTAAAATTTTATTTGTGGAATTAAGCCCAGAAGTGGTTATCACTTTAAAACATAACAAATTGTTTGTTACGTAAGGAAAAAGCGATAATAGTAATTTATCCAGTAAGAAATTTAAAAAAAATAAAAAAAATCGACTTTAACCAGGCATTTATTATAAAGCAAGGTAACTCAAAAGTCATAATAAATTTTCATTGCAACATTTTGAAGTTGGTTGTGGTTACTAACGAGTTTAAAATTTACGTTGAGGTTAATGAAGTTCTTATTAAATATCCATCATAAAACAAATCTAGACAGGCATTACATCAAATTTCATTTCATTTCTGTTCATAACTATCAATCAGACTCAAGACAATACAATTCGAGCACTCCAAGAAATAAAATCTTTTGAGCCTTCGAAAAAATATGAAAGATTACTATTCTTCGCAAAGGCGAACTCTTTGTACGATTCTAGCGAAATTAAAACGAGGAAATGTGATTTAGGAAGGATAAATGATATTTTCGTGCTGTCACTGCTTTGTTTTTAACCGACTTCAAAACAGAGGAGGTTCTCAATTCGATCGGAATTTTTTTATGTATGTACACCGATTACGCCGAGATTTATGATTCGATTTATACGATTCTTCTTAAGTTTGATGCAGAATAGTTGCCATTTGGTCCCATATAAATTTCACAAAGTTTCGCCCAGTAGTTTTTTTTTATGGAATAGGAGGACAAATGAGCGTACGGGTCACCTGGTGTGAAGCGATCACCGCCGCCCACATTCTCTTGCAACACCAGAGGAATCACAAGAGCGTTGCCGGCCTTTAAGGAAGGTATACGCGCTGTAAGTAGTAAGTAGTAGTAGTAGTAGTAAGGAGGATGTAATTTAATTTAGTGTTCAGCTTTTTAAGGAGTTTTCTTTAGGCTAATTATATATTATTATTAACCCATGTACCGAAAATTGGGCCTTAGATTCATTTATCCGTTCCCGTTTATTGGGATCTAAATTGCTTAGTGGGCGCGGCACCTTTCGTATGCCTATCCATAGCTACTTAAAAAATGACTATTTAATAAATGACAAAATAAAACAACGAAATATTATAGTTTATCAGGTAAACTAATCGAGTATAATCAAGAAAATCCTACTGCAGTTCACAGAACAACCTATTACAGACACTAAAATGTATAAAATAAAAGAAACGACGTCATAAAAAACCGACTACAAAAACTGAAAAATATAAAATAACTTTATTAAGATTTAATTTAAGACACCTTTATGCAAACCTTTAAAATTCTACCTATTGATAGGTTTGAAGTCAGTGCCTGGTTTGTTTTGATCGAGACGAAGCTATGTCGCACAAAGTCACACGTGGCGGGTGTAGGTACATAACGTAGATTTTTTTTGAAGTTTTCACTGAAACATTTTTGACTTTTGTTTTTAATTGTACTGTAGTTTTTGTAGTTCTATATCGCTATAATAGTTTTGACAGAAAATTAAATACTTTTTCTACTTGACCCAGATTCTTTGATTGGTTTCTTAAACATTATAATAATAATCAGAAAAAGTAAATCGCAGTTTATTCATTGATAATAATAATACCCGAGTGATGCTTGTTTTGCGAAAGCGACGATGTGACGTCATCGACGTTAGCTCCAGAGATACTGTAACCAGTTAGAACAAATATAGTGAAAAAAGTAAACCTATTTTACGCACGCTTTACTTGGTAAGTAGCTGGTAAATGCGTGACGAGAGCCTTACGACCGAACGCTAGAGTTAAGCGAATGGTGATTTCTTGACTTGGGGAGTAAGCTGGTGAATG
>CATIXQ010000019.1:1692225-1778466 GCA_949711755.1 Leptidea juvernica | reverse complement strand
TGAATGTGTGACGAGAGCCTTACGACCGACCGCTCGCGTTAAGCGAACGGTGGTTTCTTAACTTGGAGAGTAAGCTAGTGATTGCGTGACGAGAGCGTTACGAACAATAGATAGCGCTACGAACGCTGATTTAAAAACAAATATTAATTAATGCTTTTTTTTACTTCAGCTGTGTGGTACGAGTATATTCTATCTTCAAGTAGAAATCACGATTTCCATTTGAGAGCGTAACTTAGACATATTTGTCCGGTTACTAATTACTTTAATGCTGCCATCTGGTGCTCAGAAAATGAAGTAATAAAAGTAATTTGCGTGTAATGGTATACCTTAAATGGGCAACGTGCAAAATCTAGTGAGATAGGATGTGATAAAGCACCCGCCTTTGGGCATTCGCTACAACGAAGGTCAAGAGGTGTGTTGCTAACCGGCATAGCGTTAAGGCGCTATAGTCCTAAAAACTAAAATTTTTGGAAATCTACTTAAAATACTTCTACAAATAGTACAGTTCCAATTTTTTGACATGTTTATTTTCATTTCTTTATCTAAATTATGGCAGTTACCAAATCACGATTACGAAAAAAAATCTCAATAGATATATTTTTTGAAAAATTGGCTTTTTTATTTGAATTGTTTTATTTTATCATAAAACTATGATAGTTATCTACACAAAAATTATTTTAATCGATAGTTTATTAGTATTTATAAATTTTCTGGACCCTCTTATGTAAAAAAAAGTGTGTACTTATGTACGAACGCAAGATGTTATTCTTCTTTGGCGTAATAAAACAAAAATTTTATTCCTCGTGCTATTTTACGTTTGTAGTAAAAAGGATAAATTGTATTAAGGAAGGTATTAAATACAACCAATGAAAATATTATTATACCGCATAATTTAGTTAAATAACGTGTAATTAAATATCATTAAATTATTTTTATACAATTAGAGAGAGTTTTTTTTAAAACTTGTATATAAGTTGAAAAAATATTTTGAGATTTATTAAATTCTCGTTCAGTGGTTGTTTTTGTTTTGATAATATGGGACGAGCAGGACGTTTAGCTGATGGTTATTGATACACCCTGGCCATTACAACGCAGTGCCGCTCAGGATTTTTGAAAAACCTTTTTTGTACAACCAAATTTTACAATTATCGCACAATGAAAACAAGTCTGAAAACTGTGTGTGAGTGTGTGCATGTGGGCTTGAGATGCGTTACCGGTCGGTGGGAGTATGGTCTAGCCTTGAAGGTCCGTAAAATGTGTCTGTTCGGGAAAACAGCAGCCGGTAATTGATTCCACAAAGTGGTTGTGCGAAGCAAAAAAATTCTTGCAATACGCGTGGTTGGAGAATACGTTGAGAGACGTCCACATGATGCGGGTAGAATTATAAACTTAATAGACAAAAACTCTCGTCATTACAGCGAGACTAAATTTCAAAGTTCATTTGTGCTAGTTTTACAGATGTACTAGTGAAGTGTCCCTATTACAAATAATGATAAACGGCGTAATTATCCAAATGTTTTGAGTTTTCTTTAGTGTAAATTCCGCCAATATTTTTCTTTAGACAAAGAAAACTTTTGAAACACGAGACTACTTTTGAGTCTCGTGTTTCGAGTTTCGAGTCGTCGTTTCGAGTCAACATCTCCTGAGGATGCCTCGTGTAGAGGTGAAACACGTGTCGAATTGTTAAACATCACGAATGTATTATTGAAGAATCAGTATTTAAATTCACAGTTAACTGTGAAATGTTTCTTTAGTTAATCAAATACAAAACACAACAGCATTATATTTTTTTATTAATATCCGTTAAAACACAGAACAATAGCGATACAAACACTAAAACTAAAACGCGGTCCAATTTGACAGGAGACTAATGGACACTTAGTTAATAGTTTAAAAACGGTTTTATGGACTTCATCCATTCCGTCTCTTTCTCACGCTAGGTTTTTATGTAAGTACAGCTATCTCACGTTCACACAGGGTTGGTCTATTACGGTAGTATACAAAGTTTATTGGTGAAATTTTGCATTTTGACGTTATGATCCGTGATGAAATTCGGCTGGTCTAGTCAAGTTCAGCTGGTCAAATCAAGTTCAAGTCAAAAGTCAGTTCAAGTCTGAAACATGCAGGGATGTCAAATCAGAAATTTCATAGGTCAGCTAAATATAAAAGTATAGGTATATCATCTTTTTTTAAACTTCAGATTATTTATTTTTTATTTATTTATTCATTATATACAGACACTTTGTCACATAATATTACATCATATTTGGTCCCTACACTAGGCGTAGCCTGTCCTATTATCCTATACATTTATTTACCCAAAACAAATCTTATAACTATACTAGCTGACCCGGCAAACGTTGTTTTGCCATATAAAGTATAATTCACGCGATAGTTTTATAAGTAATAAAATATTGCCTATATTATAGCCTGTACATCGTTTTGTTCTATTGTCAATAGTTTTTGCAGCGCACGGAGAAATAGGTTTTCGATTTTACACCTTGTGTTACAAAACAGCAATTTTATTACGGATCCCTAATTTTGAAAAAAAAAAAATCACAGCCTATAGCCTTCCTCGATAAATGGACTACCCAACACTGAAAGAATCATTCAAATCGGACCAGTAGTACCAGAGATTAGCGCGTTCAAACAAACAAACACTGCAGCTTTATATATTAGTATAGATTTACAATACTATGCATACCTAAAACAGGAAACCCAAGCGCTGGCAGCTATTTCGGTCAACGGATCAGCCTAGCTATCCAACGCGGAAATTCTGCCAGTATATTAGGTACACATCCACGTAATAGTGATAGTTTTAAGATTTGTTTTATGTAAATAAATGTATATTCTATATCATCTTATTTTTTTTTAAGTAATATTCACACTGTATTAATTTCGTGTTTATAGATGAATTGGATGATTGCATGTATTGAATCCAACCGACCGTCTTATACCAAAATTAGCTGCGCAATATATTGAGCCTTTGATTACAAAGGCTAGTTTACGTTAGTTAACTTGACACATGCCGTCCGTACTATATTAAATCTATTCAAGTCTGTTCTGTGGACATTCGGTGTGCTAATTAGTCCAGACACATTTAAATAGGGCTATATGAGCTATTTAAATATGCGTCCAAGAAATCTCTTTGGGCAAAATCAAATTGATAAACATCCTACCCCTTCCCTCACAAACATAGAAAAAATATTACTGAATTAATAAAAAAGTGGGTTGAGTTCATTCAATTCAAGAAGAAAATATGAACTTTGTGCCGTGTTAGCTAGCTAGTGTTAAGGGTTATTAGCTGTGGTACATTTTATTAATTAATTTGTCAATAAAATCAAGTTATAAAAATACCATCGACAAAATTAATTCATAACCCACTTTGCTGATAATAATTTTAAAATCATAACGATTGACGATTGGTGAACTTTCAGTGTATAATAAGATGATAACTGTTACATAGGAAATTTATATTCAAGCGAATTTCGACCTAATAAACAATATTATGACTGCAGGATAGTGACATTAAGGTTGGTCACGAATGAATTTTTGTCGATAGGTAGTACTTTAGTATTATTCTTACTGATAATGTAGTTATGTTCGTAATGTATTATAATGTAATTATATAAAAAGAATAAACATCCATTTGAAAGTTAAATCCATTTAAACAATTTACGTCAGTTGGTGCTGGGGCTGCTGCTTCGACTGCCGAAAACAGCAAGCTTTGCAAATATGTCGGTCTCAGTGAGTCATATATCTTTGTGACGTTTGGTGTGAAAAATCATTTATAGTACAGAATAAATAAATTTATTGAACATCCATTTAATAACATACTTATGCAAATTAAAACATTGATTTTTCAAACGGCGCTTTTCCCTTTTTTAGCCGACATCCTTCAAATTATTTCTCGCAAAAAAGCCTGTTACAAATATCCCTTCAATATTGCTAATAGGATCCGTTTTCATTAGTCCGAACGGGACATAGAAATATATTTAAGTGTTTTTTTATAAACAAAATGACGTTATATAATTTCATCATAATAAAGGTCACTACATAACAAAAAACAAAGTCCTTCGCCAGGTCAGTCTATCTGTTCGCAAGAAACTCAAAACTATAGCACCGATTTTCATGCCGCTTTCACCATTCGATAGCGTGGTTCTTGAGGAAGGTTGTAGTATATTATTTATTTAGATTTGTACACATTTTTGTATACATTATCGATATTTGTTGGAGGTTAAACGAAACGCTGTCTAAACCTGTGAAATATAACGAAATAATAATTATTACTACTAAATATTATAAAAACACTAGCCGACCCAGCAAGCGTTGTATTGCCATATAAAGTAATGAAAAAATTCAACAATTAAAATTTTTGGGGTATAAAAATAGATGACGACCGATTCTCAGACCTACCAAATATATCGTACATAAAATTTATCGTAGTACAAATCATTATATTCGATTGCCATATTGCAACTCTATTGCGTGTCTGTGGATGGACTAGAATAATATTAAAATCGCGATACAACAGTAAGTGTTGATCGTAGATGGGTTAAAATTTGAAGTTGTATGTTTTTTAAATGCTGAATCATAATTAAATAAATTTAAAAAGAGTCAAAAAAATTAAAAAAAAAATGACTTAACATTTAGGGGGATGAAAAATTGATGATGTCTGCTTCTCCACCCTAGCTGATATGCACGCTAAGTTTCACGAAAATCAGTCGAGCCGTTTCGGAAGAGTTCATTTACGTACACCGTGACATGAGAATTTTATATATTAGATTCAGAAATATAAAAATACGTTTTTGTTTCATTTTAAACTCATGTTTTTCTTACACATTACTGATGGCTTTAGACTACATGATTCCCGAATACAGTCAATAGAAAAAAAATGTTAAAGTATAATATTAAGGCGTCTGTCGAATCAGTTAGTGTATAATAAATTTCTTAGGTGCATCCGTAGATTAAGGATTGGTCTTCTCTGCGCTCCAACTAGATACCGCAGGCGTAGTCGCAAAGTGCGGAAACTAATACCTACTACGCCCAAGTGGGCGTACTCGAGCCAGTCTCGAACAATGTGTGAGGTTGACGTGCCACATGTTCTGTTGAACTTTGCTAATAATTGAAACTAAAATGCCGGGTTGCGTATTGTGAAACTTTGTAAAAATAATACTACTAGAAATAAGTAAGACACTGAGCTCATATATCATAAGTATCTAAGTATTGTGTATTTTATTAATTTCAATGTAAAATAACAAAAGCGAAGATGCCATTGAGTGTCAAGATGCCACGCACACAAGCATTTAATAGTTGCCGTCAATGACGTCATTGGTTGCCGTAATAAAAAAGCTATTGTGCTTAGGTAGTACGGTATCTAATTGGAGCGCAGCGGAGACCAATCCTTTAATCTAAGGGTGCATCATAATAAATTTTACAAAGGTCAAAGAGTCGTTCGTGTCTTTTACGGATGCACGTAGACAAAAGTTAAGCTAGATATTTAAGTCTAGATTGGAATCTACAAAAACTCATTTATTTTTCCAGGGGTTTTGGTAATCCTACATTAGTCTCCTTTATCCTTTACTTGTTAGCTTTTGCGGTTGTAATTATCTGTACTGTAAATACATTTAATTAATTAACCGACTTCAAAAAGGAGAAAAGAGGACGTTTAGCAAATCGATTGGTATATTTTTAGGTATGTACGCTGAGATTTATGATCCAATTTACGTAATTCTTCTAAAGTTCGATGGGGAATGTTTGCCATTTAGTCCCACAAAAATTTGACATAGTTTGGCCGGGTACTTTTGATGTAGTGAACATTTTTTTATGAATATTTTTGTTTAGCTGCCAAGCCAAATGTAATAGCAGGTACCTACACTCGCCACGCGTGACTTTGAGTGGGATAGCTTCGTCTAGAACCAAAGAACCCAAGAGGGCAAGCACCGACTTAAACTCTATCAAGGTAGCATATACAAATAATAGTATTTTATTAATATTATAGGTATAAGATTTGCATAGGAGGTGTATTAAATTAAATCTCTATTAAGTTATTTTATACTTTTGAGTTTTTGAAGTCGGTTTTTATAAATGAAGTATTTTTTTAAACACATCTTACTGGTGTATCACTGTGATCACGTTAAAATCTACTTTTGATAACTTCAGAAGTGAAACTTCTTTAGAATCGTTGTGATTTCAAACCGGATGCAATGGGAAAAACGACAGGTAAGAGACACAAATACAAAAATGTGTAGGATGAAGCCGGCAAAGAATGAGACAGAAATATGCATACTATTGAAGTGAAAACTTCTTTATCATCGTTGTGATTTGAAAGTCGATGAAACGAAAAAGCGACAGTAAAAAGAGCAGTCACATCAATTCATAATATTTAACATGGGAGATAATGAGATAGGAAGTATAATACAATATTTTGGTACCAGGCGATCATAGTTAAAGAAGAGATTGTCTTAAGAATGACGCGAGTATACCTTAATATATTCTGACTCCAAGTGCACGACGTATTACTACATACACACCAGGAGAACATATTATTATTTATATTAGTGGTGGTAGGAATGTCTTTCATAGCGGTTTAAATCATGTGTCATCCTAGCAACACGTACCAGGAATTCATATGCAGTTTAGAGGTTCATGCACCATGCAGGTGTCACTTCTGACATGTGGACTTTGTACGCACGCAAATGTTTTAAATAACAATGTGCTGTCGCTTATAATATTGATTTTTCCTATTTGAATAAATATTAATTTTTGTAGCGAACGCAAATTTTTCAAGGAGATCTTAAGAAAAGAGCAAACTTCAGAATTTTTACATTGTAAAAAAATATGTGTATATATATAGAAAAATACATTTTTTTTACAATATTGGTATTGCATGACAAAGAAGGCTTACTTATGTATATTAGTTTATATTATAGAGGATAATGATGTATGGTTCTTGTCCTAATAATAATATAGTAATACGTTTTAAAAGATTGGCTGGGAGTTTCGCATCAGTTCTTGTCCTCATCTCAAAGAACTGATATAGTTTAATGACGTTTACCAAGTGTTGTTGCAATATATTATGTTATTTTCACTCCCTATGGAAAACAAATATATATTTTTTATGAAAATAAAGGACGAGACGAGCAGGACGTTGACTAGGTAATTGATATGCCCTACCTATTACAATGCAGTGCCGCTCAGGTTTCTCTAAAAACCAAAAATACAGCGGCACTACAATTGCGCTCGTCACCTTGAGAGATAAGATGTTAAGTCTCATTTGCCCAGTAATTTCACGCCCGGCGCCGTTCAGACGGAAACATTGTAATGCTTACACATTACTGCTTTACGGCAGAAATAGGTGCCGTTGTGGTACCCATAATCTAGCCGGCTTCCTGTGCCAAGTAGCCTCCCACTGGTAGTATTTCTATTCTATTCATATAGATTTATTGTACTGAATTAGTCATATAGTCACTTATAGTCCGGTCCATTTAGACAATTGAAATAAAGAAAATGACCATTTTTATAGAGAATTTTAAGATCTACAACTTTGTTCTGAAGTACTTTTTCGATAAAACTTACCGTTTTCGAGAAAAATCCAAAAAACCTAAAATTTTAACCTTGGGCCCCGAATAAGTCCCTTAGCGCACATGGGACTGATTGGGACTTTTGACACTTTATTCCTTGTGGTAAACCTAAGGTCTCTACGGAAATTTGGCTCTGTCGGAATTTTCTTTATTTGATCACTATTTTTATGTCTAAATAAATTGACCGGACTATTATAACTTTTTTAAATACTTTGACTTAACCTTCGAAAATAGCATTAAAGGAATTTCGTGTCACTGGGCTGTCATGTCTTGTGTTCCACGACAATAGACCTTTTTGTTTCACCTGTGCCAAACACGAGACATTACAATCACATCACATAAAATGTAGGTAATATGATATTAAACATTACAACAAAAATTGTGTATTATGTAGTCAAAACAAAATACTTAAAAAACATACTAGATCTCTATAAAACATATTTAGCAAATAGTGAAAATAGTACGTATATTATTTCTGTGTGGGTGTGAATTTAATTGCGAGTGATTAAAGAATAGCTAATTATGATCATTAGAATATTACAACTTATCGTACATAGCCTGTAGGACTGGCAGTATTTAATTAAACGGCATATATTTTCTCAAAATTGATTCCTTTAGAATTCTTTTTGATGTCATTTCTAACTAGCTAACTACCTACTAACTTCTAGATACAACTACCGCTTCGGAAACAAATGACGCTCTGAGAGAGAAGAAGCGGCGCAAGAAACTCTCCCAGCATTCTTTTTTTGCGCTCTTTTCAATAAAAATATACGATATTGTACAGTCATTTCTATCGCTATAAAATAATCACAATCTAGTCCCAGGCTGTCCGATCATTTAGATATTCAGCAGTGGAGTAATAAGATTTACGACAGAGCATTTTTTTTATAAAACATTTAAATTTATTTATAGATAATGCCTGAACAGTGGCTGGGACTTTATTATAGAAGTGTATACATTTACCCTTAAAGCTATTATGTATCTTATGAAGCCTACTAGAATTAGTTACAAGAGAATTAAATTAATGAAATCATAATGAATGCAGTCAAAGTCACCGTGATAACTATTAAAATGCCAATGAATAATAATGTGAGAGAGTTTTGTGAACAAAGTTCAAGATGCTATGAAATAATTTCCCGCGAAATTTCAGATCAAATAACACCTTCACAGTAATTAAATTTCATTGGAAAATACTTTTAACGTCTCAAATAGGTTATTGCTCTGTTTACAATCGTTACACTTGACTTCAAATTTATCTCTAATAATAAAGCTATTGTTTTATGAATGTTAGATACTTCTGATTTACCCTCGCTTGCGAAATGCTTGTATAATGATTTTTATAAGCAACATAGTACATAGGCACATAAGTGAATTTGCTAGAAGCTGTCATAACCATAATATTAACACCAAGAACAGACATAAACTTATAATGACTACCACTCGGCTAAGTCGAGTTAGTAAGTCTTTTGTGGGGCGATGTATATGCTTTTACAACAAGAAAATGTTCAAAACAAAAGTATTACGATTTTCGAAAAAGTTGTTAAAAAACGTTTGTGTGGTAAAGGTTATTATAACATAAATGACTTTCTTAATAATACCACAGAATGAAGCGACCGCTATTAAATAATAAGTTTAATTGTACGATATTACTTTGTAAACATATTTTTTATGAAAAAAAAAAAGAGGTTGAGTTTTTTGCCTGTTGAGGCATTCTTTTTGGAATCCTTGGTAGTTTTTTGACTTTCAATAAGTGATGTCACATCCTATCTATATCTTTATATATATAAAAATGAATTGCTGTTCGTTAGTCTCGCTAAAACTTGAGAACGGCTGGACCGATTTGGCTAATTTTGGTCTTGAATATTTGTGGAAGTCCAGGCAAGGTTTAAAAGGTGAATAAATAGGAAAATGCTGCTAAATTAAATAAAAACAACTACAATTTTTTTTCCTTATGTGTCCATACATAATTTATATGAGAGAATTTATTGACGCACGATTTGACAGTTCTGCTGTGAAACAATTTCGTTACGACAGCAGGGTGCATATTTTACGAAGTAATTTTTGATGTTATGATATATTATTGACAAATTCATATAAAAACATTATTTTATTTATTATATACAGAACAACGTCTGTCGGGTCAGCTAGTTTTGAATAAAAATATTTGAATTTGAGATTGAAATCATCAGTTTTTTTTTGATACTAAAATAGAGTTCCTGTTTGTTACATTACATAACTCTTTGACGATGTAGCTATTTTATTGCAGGCAATCACATTGCCTGTATCTAAATTTTGCGTGCGATCTCAAAACGTTGCGCTATTTTTCTTCGTCAATAGCCTTTTGAAATATTATCAGGACGAATTTGCTTATAATATTTGTATAGATAATAATTATCATACTTAATTAACAAATTGTAACTGCCGGAGATGGCAAGCGTCGCAAATATGTCGGTGTCAGTGAGTCATACATCTTTGTGCCGTTTGGTGTCTAGACACTTGGCCCGTGGGACCCAGAGGCGCGGAGAATGTTCAAAATACTATCTTCGCGCCTCAATTAGGCTACTGGAAACCCAAGCGCTGGCAGTTTTTTTTTTCTTTATTGTTCAAAATTTACAAAAAACAAACTTCTAAACAATTTAAGCCATTCTCATGAAACTCTAGTGTTTATGTGAGGAATAGTGAGATCACTTATTCTAAACTTAAAATATTTTAATATTAAATTAATTATCTAAAATTATTAAAATAAAGTACCAACCTACAATTTTTTTTTACATGCAATAACATGACTATATTAAATAACAAAGGAGACAAAGCGAAATAAAAATACACAACAGAAATAATGAAAAAATTAAACAGTGAGACACCCAGGCTATGTCATATCTACTATATATATATATCATTAGTTAAAGGCATTTCCTAGAGTATGTGGCCATGATTCGCGTTACTCATTCCCAATAAATGGGTCTTACATCAACCTAAAAACAATGATTTTGTATTACTGGTATCTATATAGATTGTGGCAAGTCATCTCAAGTCAAGCTATTTCGGTCAACGGATCAGTTTTGCTATCCAACGCGGTAATACTCCCAGTATTCTTGGTACGCTTCCACGTAATGAAAGTTTAAATTTTATGTAGTATTGTAAATATAGTTGTAAGATTTGTTTTATCCCAGAAGTGAGGAAATATCAATTAACCAACTAATAAATGCTAAAGAGTATACTAAATAAATTGTAATACCGTAAATCCTACTACTCTATAGCTGAATATCTAAGTGATCGGAGAGCCTGGGACTAGATTATGATTATTTTATAGCAATACCAATGACAGTGCAATGTTATTTTATTAAAAAATAAGATGCTGGGAGAGTTTTTTGTGCCGATTCTTCTCTATCAGAGCGCCATTTGTTTCCGAAGCGGTAGTAGCATCAAGTATATTCAAAATGACATCAAAAAGATTAATTCTAAAGGAATCAATTATGAGAAAATGCCTTCCGTCATCCGATTTCTTTCCGTCAACCGTTAGAAATAGTTCTACGACTAAACCGGACCGTATTTTCACGGACACGGATCGGATCCAGATCGGACGTAGTGCGAAAGAGCTTTAAGTCTCTAATATATACACCACAAAATTATTTACCCTGTGTCAATCAAACGTCGCGTACACACTTTTTGTTTGCTTTGGCCAGTTTCTGCTAAACCGATGCCTAACAAAATACAAATTTAACGTTGTTTTGGTACACTGAATATATTTATTTTGAAATGTGAAGGTAATTAAACATTGTTTGCTTAAAATAACTGACACATATACCAAGATTATTTGAAATATTAGCCAGGCATGAGTTTGTGCTTCCTTTACATAGTTTTAGTAAGTTTAAAAAAAAATTTAATCAAAACAACTTTAGCTCTTTTAAATAATTGGATTAAAATCACATGGAAGATTTTTAAAGTAAAAATTTATGAGACCTGCTTGCTGACAAAGAAATCTATATAAGGAGGTAATATAAATGTCAAAGCAATTCCATATTGTAAGCAATTTCATGTGAGAGGACCATCGCATATAATTGCATATGTTTTTTTTTAATGAAAATAAGGGTTCAGACGAACAGAACCTTCAGCTGATGGTAATTGATACGCTCTACCCATTACAATGCAGTGTCGCTCAGGATTCTTGAAAACCCAAAAAATTTTAAGCAGCACTACTGTTGCACTCTACTAATTAACTATTATTCACTTTGCTGAAGTACACATTTGTAGTCAAAATAGTAAGCAAATAATCTCTTCATTACTGTCTCCTCTTATTCATACAAGTTTCAGAATACTTATAAAAACGCCGCCTTTCATGATGTCTTTTGAACTGAAAAACACTTTCCCGCTAATATTAAGGCCTGAAAAATACCCAATACTCACGCGATCTATGTAACCGCCGTTTTCAATAACCTACCTATCCTCAGTTTAACTTACTAGAGGTAGACAAATCTATCCTTTTACGCTTAATTACATTTCAATAACCTATCGACATAAAGCATTGGACTTTAACTATATTGGAATTAACTATGGATTGATAAGATCTTGTCATTAAACGGTGACAGCAATGTATCCGTAACTAGATACATAACGATATAATAGTATATTATTTAAATAAAACACTTTTTAAGGGATGAAACGGGAGTAATTGTTACATTGTTACATTTTTACTATTATTTTAGTTAACCTGACATTTCATGACCTTTCCAGATGTCGTTTTCAGGGGGGTCTCCTAGAGAGAGGAGAAATAATTTACGCAAAAATGTAATGTGAAAATACAGTTACATGCGTTTAGATTTTTTAAAAGTGTTTTATTTAAATGTGTAACACTCGCGTTAATCAAAGAAATTACTAGTATATTATAATATAAAAGCATATTTCGTAAATTCAACTCGAAAAAGAGATCCGTAAATTATTTTATAGAGGTAACTAGGGTTAAATTATTAATTTTATTCATCTTTAAAAAGAATCAATAGCGTATTATCGCGAAAATTCATTCTTTTCGAGAGCAAGTAGTTAGTTTAGTTCACTTAATAAATTTATGCTAATAATATTACTGGAAGTTATGTAGTAATCATGTTAATGGCATGTACTTCTTCTTCTTGAGGTGTCATCTCCTACCGGAGGTCGGCTATCATTAGTGCTATTTTTATCTTTGACAGCAGCTCGAAGGTTGAACCATGTCCGGAGATTTTATAAGCCACGAAGCCTGCCTTCTTCCGGAAGGATGCTTTCCCTGGATTTGGAATGGCATGTACAACTAAATTAAATAATCTTATATTATTCTCTCATTATAAATTGAACATATATTTGAGCTTTTAATTGGACTCTAACTACTCTGTCTTTAATTGTGAGTTAATCTGTAAAAAAATATAAAATAAAGTATTCTTTAAGTCTTTGTAAACAAGACAGATTCCTATGGTCTACTCTGTTCAAGAGAAACTCTAAATAACGGAAATAGATAGTGCTCATAGTTCATTCGAGTTTAAAACTAACATGTTGGATAACAGACGCGTTGGTTTCACAAAGTTACACCACACCTAGCGTAAATGCTTGTAAAGGTATGCTGCTATAAGTTGCAACACTGGAACATGTCTCGTGTGAATATAATAAATGTATTTTTTCTATGACAATAAGGGACGAGACGAGCAGGATGTTCAGCTGATGGTAATTGATACTCCCTGCCCATAACAATGCAGCGCCGCTCAGGATTCTTGAAAAACCCAAAAAATCGTCGTGCTCGTCATCTTGGGACATAAGATGTTAAGTCTCATTTGCCCTGTAATAAGACTAGCTACGGCGCCCTTCAGACCGGAACACAGAATTGTGTAGGTACACATTACTGCTTCACGGCAGAAATAGGCGCCGTTGTGGTACCCAGAATCAAACCGGCATCCTGTGCAAAGGAGCCTCCCACTGGTATATCTTCACACTAGAAAATTTACATAATATCTAGATAGATTATGACAGCTGTAAACACGTCAAAAAAAATTAGTGGGCAATCTTTTTTCAGCAACGTACACACACTATATATAAGAAACTATAGGCGTGTTACAAAATATAATGAACAAAAATACAAAAAAAATCAACAAGTAAAACAATAAAAGTATATAGATATAATACACGAAAACAAAATTACACTAACTTTTAATAAAAGTATAAATAAAGTCAGGTGGCGAGATAAATCAGCTGACCAAATCTCACTTTACAGTAGTGAATGTCATAAACGTCTGCGACATATCGATTTCAACAGCGATTTTGAAAAATGTGCGAATCGGTCAACAATCCTGCTCACAGCTTACTTATTGACAAACTGTATTCGGACATTGTGCTCGCGTTATCTCAGGCGGCAGTGGCGGGGCGGGGAAGTAGGCGTGAGCAGTGTATACGGAAACGAAAAACAATAATAGGTTGGAATAAACACGTAAGTGACAGTCACAGTGAGGCGAAGGCGTGTTTTCAGGAATGGTTGTGGTCGGGGAGTCCTTCTGAAGGAAGTTTATATCAAAAGATGTGCAATAGTAGGAGAATTTTTAAATCAAGATTAAGATGGTGTCAAAAACATCAAGATCAATTAAAAATGGACGTACTCGCTTCTAAGCACTGCGCGAAGGATTTCAGAGGTTTTTGGAAGAACACAAATCAATTGATAGGTCAGCCTGGTCTTCCTGTGACTGTGGATGGTACAAGTGATCCCAAATTAATTGCTGATAAGTTTAAAGATAATTTTGTTGTGACATCACCATTAGGACCGTCACAGTCCCAGACATCAGGTCGGGTGAGTGGGAAGTGTATAAATACAAGAATTATGGCTAAGGATGTATTAAAACCAATTAATTCGATCACCAAGGGTTAAATCCCCTGGCCATGATGGGCTGAGTGTGGAGCATGTTCAGCACGCTGGACCTCATATGTACAGGGTGCTGGCCATGCTGTACAACTTGTGTATTTCCCCCTCATACCTACCAACGGACATGATGAAGACTATTGTAGTACCTGTAGTGAAAAATAAAAATGGAAATTTATCAGATATAAATAATTATAGGCCTATATCTTTAGCTACTATTATAGCTAAAGTGTTTGACAGCATTCTAAATGCACAATTGAATAGATTCTTGCAGTTGCATGATAACCAGTTTGGTTTTCAGCAAGGACTTTCCACGGAAACTGCGATATTGTGCTTGAAGATTGCTGTCAAATACTATACAGGTAGAAATACATGGGTTTACGCTTGCTTCCTTGACCTTTCCAAGGCCTTCGATTTGGTCTCGTTTGACATCCTATGGGAAAAGATGAGAGCATCCAATATTCCTAATGAACTTATTAACATCTTTAAGTACTGGTATGGGAACCAGTTGAATAATGTGAAATGGTCGGGCACCATGTCGGATTCGTACAGATTGGAATGCGGGGTAAGGCAGGGGGGGTTGAGCTCGCCCTCTATTTTTAATCTATATGTAAATGGTATGATCGAGGCGCTCAGCAAACAGCATGTCGGTTGTTACATAGGCGACGTATGTTTCAATAACATAAGCTATGCGGACGACATGGTTCTGCTGAGCGCTTCAGTCTGTGGACTCAGAAAGTTGATAAGCACTTGTGAGGGCTATGCAGCCGAACACGGGCTGGTGTATAATGTTAAAAAGAGTAAGTGCATGGTCTTTCAGGGAGGGCCTAGAAAAGTAACAGAGATGCCACCTATAACGTTAAATGGAACACCGTTAGAAATGGTTGATCTATTTAAATATCTTGGCCATTTGGTAACACCTTCCCTGAGGGATGACGCAGATGTTGAGCGGGAACGGAGGGTGATGTCAGTAAGAGCTAATATGGTGATCCGTAGGTTTGCAAGGTGCTCTTCAGATGTTAAGATTACTCTTTTTAGGGCCTACTGCACCTCATTCTATACCAGCAGCCTGTGGACTGACTATACGCAAAGATCGTACAGCGCCCTTCGGGTCCAGTACAACAATACATTTAGGATACTGTTGAGGCTCCCTCGCTATTGCAGCGCCTCAGCGATGTTTGCCGAAGCCCGTGTTGACTGTTTCTATACAATAATGCGAAAGAGAAGCACGTCACTGGTGCGCCGAGTCCGGGGGAGCAACAACAGCATGCTGGCTGCACTGGCGGATCGGCTCGACTGTGTTTATATAAATCGCTGTTGTAAACTGCACGTTGCACACAGGGACTGAGGAATATGGGGCTTTGTTATTATAATTATTATTTTTTTAAATTCAATGATGTATGTACTTATTTTATGTTATTTATGTATTAATTATAATTATATCTGACTTTATTATTATGACATTTAAGTTTGCCATAGTAGCCAAATAAAGAATAAAGAATTAAAAAATTTAAAATGAATGGAAATTATAGCATTCAGCCCTCAAGAGAACACGCACTCATCCAACGCCTCGTCAATGTACCTTTTAACGCGTTTGGTGACGTATTGAATAGATCGAAATAAGGCAAGTCAACTATATTTTCAATACTATGACTACATAAAATTAAAACTATCATTACGTGGAAGCGTACCAAGAATACTGGCAGCATTTCCGCGTTGGATAGCTAGGCTGATCCGTTGACCGAAATAGCTGCCAGCGCTTGGGTTTCCAGTAGCCTTATTGAGGCGCGAAGATAGTATTTTGAACATTCTCCGCGCCTCTGGGCCCCACGGGCCAAGTGTCTCGACACCAAACGGCACAAAGATGTATGACTCACTGAGACCAACATATTTGCGACGCTTGCTGTCTTCGGCAGTCGAAGCAGCAGCCCCAGCACCAACTAATGTAACTTGGACATGACAAGGAGCCGAAGTGTCGCAAGTCGCGTCCCACACCAGCGCCCTTCCCCGTGCCCAAGCCACCAGCGTCATTCCATCAGTACGCTTGCCATCGCGACGGGTAATACGATTTGGCTCTATTATCTGATTTATTGCTTGTGAACACCTTATAAATATGAATGTTGCCTGTAATTAATATTGCACGTATATTGTAACATTTTGTCCTGGTGTAGTTATTGAGCACTTTGATAACAATTTGTGATTTTAATCTAGAAGAATCTATCTCAGAGTGAAGTAACTTTGAGTAAAAAACTGTTTCTATTTGACGTCTTATTTTGTAATATAGTTAGTATGTGATGCCTTTTCATTAATCGCTTTTTTTATTTATTACAAATCATGACGGGAGAATTACGAATTAATTATGTGGCTTAAAGTAAATTGCATATCACACCTTAAAGAAAGCTTCATATTTTTCATATAACTTATGGAATTAATTGCATTGTTATTTTCTTCGATTCAAAAAGTGACCAATAATTTAATTTAATTTATTTAATAGGAAGTCAACGTGCATTCAACTATCTTAATCTATAGATACATTTAAAATTCTTTTACAATGTTGTATACTCCACTTACAGGCTAACTCGACATGCTTATATAGTATTATATACATTTTTTGTTAAACTAAAACTTTTGAAAACAATTTTTGAAAAAATTTAACAAACTAAAGCCACAAGCAAAAGGCTGATACAAAAAATAACTATGTTCTTACTTAATGACCAAGAAAAACTAAAGAATAAAACAATAACTACGAACAATGACTTGTCTTGCAGTACTTTCATAATTTTTTTGACTTCTTTTTTAAAACATGGGGCAGAGTGCTGAAAAATATCTATACCAGCTCTTTTAACCAAGTTGTTGTAGGTGACAACTATTCTACACAAGGGGGCGGATCTGCCTAGATTCGATCTAGTTAATGCCTGAACGTTAGTTTTTTGATAACATGTGACCTAGCTACAAATTTGGGCAATCGACCCCTCCAAGTGACCAATAACTCAATGATACATATTTGTATTGTGTATACAATTATTGTTACTAGATACTTCGTCTCGTATAGAACAAAGACACAGAAACACTTTATTAATTACTTGACCTTCAGTGTAAGCTTCGGATTTTAATAAGGTAATACAGAGTCGAGATATACTTAAAGATAAAAATAAGAATTGTAGACGAAATATTTCTATAACAATTTAAGTCTATTGTTTTTTGGCATGCTTTAATTTTATTGCGAGACTGGAGTGCTATCAGGACTCATCCAATTATGTATCAGTCATCCTGTTACTAAGCACAACATTATTATTTATAACAACAAATTCACAGCTCTGTAAGATAACAGAATCAACTGGATTAGATTCAAAGGACTGGTAAAGCAAAAACTCCCTAAAAATTGCTGAAAATAATGACAATTCTCATCAACTTGTAACCACAGTAATTCAGATAACCTCCTGTGAATGTGAATGGCAGAAAAACTCTTGAAAAGAAAAGTTTAAAACACCAATCGAAATAGAAGAAATCTTAAACGCCTATTATTATTCCATTTAGAATTAACAAATGTTAATTCACGCTAAAAGATTTGCAGACAGCATCTTGTTGTATTATATACCCTTATTGCTTGCGAGTAATTTAATATAGTTCGAGATAATGAAAAACGTCTGAAGTACTTTCATCCCCTTTAACGATGTGAATTTGCATGTTTCGAGTGTAAGTACTACATTGTTATGAAAAAATTCAATAATAAAGATTATGTATGTATATTTTGAATAGATCCATTTTTGGAAGAAGTGAACAAACAAACGTATGAGTGATGTACTAGCGAATGCGCAGGAAAAAAAAATAATATTAAAACTTTGTGATGGCGAAACTATAAACAGAAATAAGTAACTGAGGTGGTTCCGAGGAAAGATTGTACTGCTGGGGGCCTCCGCTAATATTCTAGGCACTGCCTGGCGTAGGCGTGTCCGCTCGGCGTTTGGTAAATGGGAATCCATCTGGTTCAAAGATTCCTGACACCTAAATGTTCGTGTAATATTTTTTGAACTTGACTCTTACCAATGCCTAGGCTTGCCCGTATCTGCTGCTAGGTCACTCTCTTATCTTCCTCTATCATGCGTCGCACAGTACTGATGTTAACTTCAGTAGTCGCTGTTAAAGGACGTCCCTCACGCGGATCATCATTGAAATTGCTACGTCCACGCTTAAACTGGTAAAATCAATTATAAATAGTGGCACGAGATGGGGCTTCATTATGAAATGCTAATAAGCCTACCTTTGTTGTTGGGTAAGCTCACAACGAAATCGAAATCGTCATTATAAATGATTGACCGAAAGTTTACTTGCGTTAGGTTCATTTTCACGTGTAACAAGAGTTTAAGATTTGTCGCCAATTCAGAAAAAACAAATGACAAATGAATGCAATATAGTTCTAAAATTGAAATTAAAAAAAAGTTTTCATAAGCAATGTTTCTAACTGGCCAGTTCTGAAAACTTTCAGTGTCACCCACGTATATAAATTATGTTCAAAGTTAAAAGCGTTTTAACCTACAAATATTTCATAAAAGTAATAAAGAATAAACGGTATAAATATAAATTAACATATATTGGATGCAGCAACCTTTAGAGCTTGAATTAATTGTTGTGTAAGGTTGCTTCGTGAACATGATGGTCGTGATTACTGTCATAATTATTAATCGCGTACAACAAATACAAATACATCAGAGGAGTGTAATTGTATATCAATTAATTAGGAATCTATTTGTGATAGAGATACAATTTTATCATCGCCTAATTAGATCGAATATTTTTCTTCCAAATGCTTAGTTACCTGTTTATAATACGAGATATATTTTCAAAAATGTTATAAAGACAAGCAAAAACTAACTTTAATTTAAACGTACCCTAATGCAAAATTTACTGGAGATTTTTTAAAAGTTACTGCATATAATAAATGATTAAGTTAATTTAGTTATGTAAGTTAATTAATTTAAATGTATTATGTGGTGTGTACTAGTTAGTAAGTAAATATTATCTTATATCTTTAAACGAGCAATTCTTGTATATATATAATCTAAATTTCAAAAACGGCTCCAACGATTTTCATAAAATTTTATATACATGGGATTTCGGGGGCGATACATCGATCTAGCTAGGTTTCAATGTAAAAAAATGTAATTTTATCCGTGTTTTAATGAGAAATAGCTACAATAACATTAGAGTACAAAGTGAATGTCAACACTATATACAAGACTATAATAGCAAAGCAGGCCTATTGCGTATCTTTGTCAATATCAGTGACTAACCGACACTGGTTCTACACCGAACTTTGTTGATAACTAACAATTTCATAACATTGTTATTACGTATCACATTCGGTGGATATCCAGTTACGGTGATTAACGGGAGAACGACGGTGCTCTTCAATTGGGCACATCACATCTCTATTTTTTATCGACTATTATGCGGTCAAATAGTGTGACGCATTTTGAGTATTGGATCTCAAGAACATTTTTATTTCATGGGGTTTATAAAGGTTTTTTTTTAAATAATTTATTAAATGACCATGGATGCTTATTCTTCAGCCGAAATAATAAAATGGTAAAGTTTTAAATAGGCAAATTCAACGTTTATGTTGAATACCTTTATGTATTAATACATATTTTAAATGGTGTGTATATGTGCGTACTTAAGTTAAAGTTAAAATGAATCTAGCACAGGTAAGTAAAACACAAAATACATACCTAGCGAAATTATTATAATTATGTAAACCGACGAAAGTTTTTTCTACCTTTCTTTTACTTGATTGAATAACAATACGTCTTAGGTACTTGAGGTGTTGTGATTTTTCTTGTTAAGATTAATTCTTATAATTATATAAATTAAACATATTTATTTATATTAGTGGGGCTGACAGCCTTATTACAGAGTTAAACGTTAATAAGTAATGGCCATTTATGAGCCTCCACAAGTAAAAAATTACAACAAACAACACTTAACTCTAAGTATAACATTCGGGAGATTTAAAACTTATAAAGTAGATTATATACAGTACAATCCTATTTAGGATCTAGCCTTAAGTTGCAATCAGCCAAAGTTTCTTTTAACACTTAATAACATTCAAAAGTTTATGTGATAGATACGTAAAGTGAATTGCATATAAATATAGAAAATGTATTTTTCAGATCCCTGGACGAAGAAGAGTATCCATATGACAAAATAAACACTGGCTTAGAGTTAGTTTATATAAAGCACATAAATTTGTTTTATTTGTTTGCTTTCTCACGTTCCCCTTGGTTCTTAACATCTCCAATAGAAATTATAATGTAAGTATGGATTTCATTTTACTTGAAGCATTGGATGAAGTTTAAGGAGAAAACGAAAGCGAATGCCGCAGTCTAGAAGAAATACAGCAGCAACTGGTGAAGGGCTGAATAAGCGTGTTCTTTAAATGAGTCTAGGGAATCATAGGTCCAGTGGCAGTGGAGGAATTGTCTGAATTTCTCTTGCCTATATTTGTTATTTCCTATCATTATTATTCAATATATAAATTTGTATTGCTTGACCCTTATCTTTGGTGAAATGTAAGGTTTACTAATTTTTGTCATTGTAACCGAATAGTAATTTTTAAGAAGAATTTACTTATTTGTACTATATCATTTAATGAATAATTATTAATAGGTACCTAATAATTTTTTACAGACAACCCATTGATATTGGAAATTCAGACCCCAATCCTTTTTTTTCACTGTCCGTAAGTCCTCAGTTCTTAATCCCATATCCTCTATCTCTGCTCTATGATCTGTGATCTATGAACATTGCTTGAATGTGAAATGAAAAGAAATAAAATGCTTTATTTTTATATAATGTTTTTATTTTAACAAACTATAGAATAATAATATATTGATAAGAATTCAACACCACACACAATAAAAAAAACCATTTTAAATTAAACATAGAAAAATTTAATTGTGATTGTTGGTAAATGGTATATTATACAATACATGTCAGCTTCATTTACTGTCTTTCGACCTTTTACAACAAAACAAACTAATGTAAATTATATGTTTATAGTTTTATTGTTACAATATTATGTTATAAATAAAATTCTATAGTAACATTTTTGGGATTACTGTCATATAATGAACAAATAATGATTCTTACATTATAAACATTATTTGTTAGCTCTAAGAACTACATTGCCCAACGAAAGACTTACTGACTCGACTTACTGAGTAGTAAGCATAAAAAGTTTGTTTCCTTCCTTCCTGCTGTTAACATTATGATTATTAGTTTCTAGCGAGTTCCCTAATGTGCATAATATACATAATATTATCAAGAATATATTGAGATGCAACAGTTAAGATGTTTATTTTGCAATTTTTTAAATAATATTACTCTATTATTACATAAATAAAATATATTGAAATTATCAAAATATTGCATATTGTTCACAATTTTCCCAGCTTTTACTGTGTCATAGAAAAGTACCCTGTGTAACAACAGGCCTTAGGAACTCCGATGCTCACACATTATTTTTGACCATGGTGTGAAGTTGATTGTAATATTCTTCTGATGGACTCGGAGCAGCACTTAAGATAGGTGTCATCATCCAAGTGCATTGTACATATCAGAATCACCTAAAATATCAAAATATATAAAATAACCTTTATAAGCTGAACCAGTTTTCAATAAAAAAAAATACACCTTATAAACATTGAGTCCATTATATATAAATCTTTAACAGTTAATTTGTAATATATAAACATACCTAATAACTAACAGAATGCACGATTTCTTTCCCAAAGCCATTAATGACTTACTAGTAAATAATTCAAGGAATGTTAATATAAGCCAAGAGCTCTTTGTTGTCTTTTCATTTGAAAAAGGCTTTTTCTTCGCTCTTCTTCGGCAAATGCTGTAATTATATATAGGTTCGAATTTAATTCTTCCAGACAAACTCAATCAAACACTACAAAAGTCTCAACTTAAATAAACTTTAAAATTTCACTAATATAACAGCTTCGGTGTTAATCACTTTATCTATAAACAACTATCATTTAGCAGTGCCACTTTGATGTCCATTTGCTTACACGATCGCAAATATCAAATTATCGATACGAAAACGACTGTCAAAATGTGTTACGGTGACTATCATAGTTTTAAGGTGCTCATGACGTCATCACAGTTGTCCACTGACGATAGTCAATACGGAAAGTGAGGCTTGACAACTATCTGATGTACACTGCGTCATGTGATCAACACTATAACCTGTCAACTGAGATACGTAATAGGCCTGCCGATGGGACATTGGGTGATCCGGAAACTAGAAGACCCCAAGCCAAGACAAGGCGCGGTCGTCCGGATATTGTTTGACTAACTGTAATAAAGGCTTTATAAGAATGACTATTTTATGCAAAATATCTGAAAACTGTGTATACATAACTTAAAAAAAATTGTTTCATAGTCAGTAACAATAATATCGAAACTCATAGCTCAGAATAATGTAATTAATTCTCTGTGTAAACTAATTTACAAGACCCTGCTGGGACTGTCTGTTTGTAATGGGGTCTATTATCAGTTTAAATCACTATTAGTACGTTTGGAAGTTTCTGGAATAGACGATCTAATTGTACTACGTCTTAAGTGATCGAGTGACTGCTAGCTTCACTATACTTGTTTTTTTTTTTTTTATGAAAATAAGGGACGACACGAGCAGGACGTTCAGCTGATGGTAATTGATACGCCATGCTCATTACAATGCAGGGCCGCTCAAGATTATTGAAAAACCCAAAGTTCTGAGTGGCACTATAACTGCACTCGTCACATTGAGACATAAGATGTTAAGTCTCATTTGCCCAGTAATTTAACAATTATGCTTACACATTACTGCTTCTCGGCAGAAATAGGCGCCGTTGTGTAACCACAACGGCGCCTATTTCTACATGTATTTCTATTTCTACATCCATGCTACAGATAGGTATTAATAGTTAACACTATTAATACCTATCTGTAGCATGGATTTGTAGTAAAGTGCTACGAAATTCAAGATTACTACGCACGCTTCTGTATTCTAGCCTAGATTGCGCAGGCGTAGTCTCACAGTCCGGCAACTAATACTACGCTCAAGTGGGCGTACTCGAGCCAGTCTCGAATAATGTGTGACGTTGACGAGCCACATGTTCTGTTAAACATTTCTAATAATTGAAAATAAAATGCCACGTTGCGGAATAAAACATTGTAAAAATAATACTACAAGAAAATTTATTGAAGTAGGCGTTACTTTACGGAAATCCATAATTATACAAATTATATGAGTTTTCTTTAGTGTCTCGTGCCAGATTTTGGCGAGACAACACGTCCTGAGGATGCCTCTTGTAGAGGCGAAACATGTGTCGAATTGTTTAAAGACAAATATTGGCGGGATTAACACTAAAGAAAACTCAAATCATTTGTATCATACTACAAGAAATAAGAAAGACACTGGGATCACATATCATCAGTAGTATTTTGTATTTTATTAATTTTAATGTAAAATAACACGAAGCGTATGTTACAAAATTTGAAAGAAGCCATTGAGTGTCAAGATGCCACGCACACAATCATCTAATAGTTGCCGCAATAAAAAAGATATTGTTCTTAGGTAGTGAGTGCGGTATCTAGTTGGAGCGCAGCGGAGACCAATCCTTCATCTAATATTGTAGCATTATTAAGATACACGAAGGATAATAAATTTTTATGTAATATTCAATTTTGCTGAATAAATCTCTTGGAAAGAGTGTAGTGTTAGGGATTTGTTTGCGTGTGGGTAGGAGCGTTTGTAGTACAAGCATGCAGACGAGTTCCACATGCATATGGAAATCCGCGTTACAGTCATTAAAATCTTAATATGTGATCATATTTTTTTCCAGAGTGCGTAGTTCTTCTACACAACATCGTAGTTTTTTTTATGGAATAGGAGGACAAACGAGCGTACGGGTCACCTGGTGTTAAGTGATCACCGCCGCCCACATTCGCTTGCAACACCAGAGAAATCACAGGAGCGTTGCCGACCTTTAAGGAAGGTGTACGAGCATTTTATGAAGGTAACCATGTCGTATCGTCCCGGAAACACCGTACAAGGAAGCTCATTCCACATCTTTGTAGTACTTGAAAGAAAGCTCCTTAAAAATCGCACTTTGGAGGACCGCCACACATCCGGATGGTGGAGATGATATCCTAACTTGTGGCGTGTCGTGCGAAGGTGGAATTCGGCGGCAGGAATCAGGTGTAACAGCTCTTCGGAACACTCTCCGTGATAGATGCGGTAGAAAACACACAATGAAGTGACGTCTCTACTCAACGCCAAGTGATCCAGCCGTTCACAGAGCACTGGGTCCCCGACAATTCGAGCTGCTCTGCGTTGAACGCAGTCAAATGGATTGCCGCAGGGCTTGTAACTAGCTATCAGATGAACGTCATGCCCGTCTTGGCGCTTTTTCTCATAAAAATTGCGATTCTATGAATAATTAATAAACAAAAACATTGGCAAATTGTAATTAATGCACATTCAATTAAAGAATACAGAAGAAATTCCGTCAAGTAGATGACATAACGATTAGGTATAACGTTATGTGGAAAAAAAATCTGGCGGACGGGTCATTTTATGTAAAGTGATCACCTTCAACCGTAATCTATTGCAACACTAGAGCAATCACAGGAGCGTTGCCCTTTAAGAGTATGGACACAATTTTACAACAGGTTCCAGTTTGTTTATAAACCTAGAATTACAATATACTACCTTAAAGATAAACAAAGCCTGTCTTAAAATTATATTTTTTTTTATTTTATCAATATTTGTTAATTACTTGTATAAAACCAATGTTCATATAAGAATCAATATAATACAAGAGACTTGATCCTGCAGACAAACTGTCCAAACAGTTTTGAGAGACTAAAATTCTTAGATTATGATTCTTTCTGTAAATAATAAATAGTGTAAATAAATAATTATAATAAAAAAGAGTGCGAGAAAGAAGAACATCTCTGACGGAGATACAGCAAAGAGGAAAGCGAATCTATAGACTGTTTAACTGATTTTGATGGACAAGTCGTACACAGTCAGCCAATTTTGGCATCATGCAAGTCCTTAATATGTTCAATATTAAACTATGTGACCAATTGCTAACACACACATAGACAAATCAAAATTGGTTACACATGTTCGGGTTGTCTAAACAACTTTGACTTTTCGTCCCAATAAATTTATCGACGGTAAATCACCTTATCCGTACACGCTGTCTGTCAATATAGGACGTATAGCTTACCAGCGATAGAAGTTTGTATGGAAATTGCAATTCACGCGTCTCAATATAAGGCAATAAGAATGACTTATCGGGTATATTGGGACAGCTTCAGATTAGTGACAGCTCATTACTGGCAGTTTCTACTGCCATATATAGATAACTAACTACAATTCTTTGTAGTTATTTATCTCTATCTGTAGATAGTATATTGGGAACGGCCGTTAGTGACACGATTATTTTACGTGGTGATGAGGTGGGCGGCTAATCTTGCCATGCAAGCTCCACAAGGTAGTGTAACAAATCTCTGATGTCACCCATTACCTCGGGGAGAGTCCTCGGTGACCCCAGGTATTTGGTCTGGTATGTGGCCACACTCCTACAAAATGAAAAACTCATGGAAGCCTTATCATAGATCAACATATTTATGTGTTTGCAGTGTTTTGACCCAAGTGTTGCTACTCAAAATATTAGTTGGGTATAACCCAACATTGATTTTCATCATCAAATCAAATCAAAAATATTTTATTTCGTAGGAAAATATAAATTCAATCAAAACAAATCTTATAACTATATTTACAATACTATGATTACATGAAATTAAATCTATCATTACGGGGTAGCGTACCAAGAATACTGGCAGCATTTCCGTGTTGGATAGCTGAGCCTGTTCCCCGAAACAGATGCCAGCGCTTGGGTTTCCAGCACCCTTATTGAGGCGCGAAGATACTACTTTGTACATTCTCCGCGCCTCTGGGCCCCGCGGGCCAAGTGTCTCGACACAGAACGGCACAAAGATGTAAGACTCACTGAGTCTGACATATTTGCGACGGTTGCTGTCTTCGGCAGTCGAAGCAGCAGCCCCAGCACCAACTGACGTAACTTGGAGATGAGAAGGAGCTAGAGTGTCGACGCAAGTCGCGTCCTACACTAGCGCCCTTCCCCGTGCCGAAGCCACCAGGTTCATTCCATCAGGACGCTTGCCATCGCGGCGGCTAATACCATTTTGCTCTAAAATGCCCTGCGGATGACTTCATTAATGCTGGCGTGACAACTAATACGGCCTGCCGATTTTAGACACGATAGCCCGTGACTTTTAATTTCGTTGGTAAATTACATTACACTTAAATATGTGATTTTTTCATATAGCTCATTCGCAACTCAAATTTCCTTAAAAAACAAGCAAGAAACTCTAAGGTTGCTTTTCAAAACAGATAAGTTCTTATTTTCAATTATTTTCTAGAGTACCTTCAAGAACGTGTACGTCGCGATTACACAGCTAAAAGTGCTTCGACTTTTAAGTTTGTCGTACGACAGCCTAGTAATTTCACAATATCTGCCAGTCATATATTAAAATTAAATCCTCTTTAGGGCAACTTAGCAAGTAGATATAACTCTGCACAGCTGGGGGTCATTGTGTTTCGTGTTGTCTCGAAATATGCAAATGATTTCATTATAGCTTGCTCTCAGTACGCGCCAAGTGTCCTGTTGTGTTGTCTTTGGAGATAATTTTGAAGAGTGTTCGGAATAGTTGTGCCGTTCTTTGTAATCCTGATTGTGGATTTGAATCCTATCAAAGAATGCTCTGTCTAGTATTAGTTATGGTATTTGAAGCTAAATTGTGATTAAAAACAATTAAAAAAATATTTTATGATTTATAGATTTTTGGTCTGTTTGTAGTAAATAGATTTAATTCTTATTTTGTATAAATATCAACAAGCGGATGGGACAACATATAGGCAACACATTGACCATTACAACACGTTTAGATAATTTATACGTATATATAGATCTTGCTGTTGGGCAAGGCATAACAACAGGCTAGGTTTATGTATATGTCGTTAGTGTGCAATGAAAGCTACGTCTTACAATTATACGTTATTAACTTTATATTATTTTATATTATTATTATATTATTCGTTAGTCACTTTGTTTTAATGTACGTGCGTTCCTGAAAATAGAGTCAAACAGTTATTCGCTATTTTTTCGATGTAGTCACCACTATCACAGTCTCTCTAGACGTATCTTAATATATATAATTTACGTGACACGTTGTTTGTCCGCAATGGACTCTTAAACTAATGAACGGATTTTAATGGGGATTACTCCATGGAGTGCAGTTTGGTCCAACTTGAGAGATAGGACAGTTTTTATTTCGATTAGGGACTCATACTCATTTTTATTTTCATATTTGTTTTGTATGGACATATTTTCCATGAGAGAATTTAGTGACGCACAGTTTGACAGTTCCGCTGTGAAACAATTTCATTATAACAACAGAGAGCATTTATTACGAAATAATTCTTGATGTTTTGATTATTGGCAAATTCCTATAAAACATTTTTTTTTATTATGTACAGAACAACGTCTGTCGGGGCAGCTAGTAAATTATATAAGATTTGAAATACCCAAAAATTTAATGACATTGCAAATGCGTTCGTCATAACGACGTCATACATAACGCTTCAAATACACCGACTCCGCTATAGTTATTAGTAGTAGTAGTATTAGTATTTTTCAGCCGTTTTCAATAACGTATCTCTAGTTACGGATATATTGCTATCACCGTTTAATGTCAAGATCCTATCTACCCATAGTTATGTCCAATATAGTTACAGTCCAGTGCTATCTGTCGATAGGTTATTGAAATCTAAGTAAGCGTAAAAGGATAGATTTGTCTACTTCTAGTAAGTTAAACTAAGTATAGATAGATAGGTTATTGAAAACGGCCGTTAATTTGCCATTGTTAACCAGATAACATCCCCTTTGAGTGTTTACCACCCAATATAAATTCAAACAAAGGTTAAAACATTTCAAAACTTTAATTAAATGAACAATCATTTCTGAAACATGGACAGCTTAATGGAAGACAGTGAGGCGACGTCTTCTATATTAAACAAGTTTTTGATGGGAGCTCTTCAACTGTTATAATCTAAGTAACATCCCGCGGAGAATTAAGTTGAAATTTTACTCAAGTTTTGAGAGTTCACAAGCTTTGCGGAAAGTGGACAATGATGATATCATACATAAATTCATCTTGGAATATAATGAATAAACTGAAAGAAATGGAACGGTGCAAGAAACGTTCCCATATTATACGCGTTACATTAGCTTCACTTGTGTTTGTATGTATGTTTGTAACTGACTCCCTAAGACGCGATTTCGACCCACTTTAAACGGCCAGATTTCATTCAAACTTTGTAGATTTATCAAGGACAGATGACAATACACTAATTTGATAAGATTATTTCATTATTCAATTTGCAAACTAAGATTTTTGTCAATTTATATAATTTTTATCTATAGTCGTTAAGGCAGGAATTCATGTTAAAGTACTTAATAGTTTTAAAAATACGCTTTTATAAAAAAATTAACTAAAAAATTAAAAATAATTAAAAGCTTTTTAAGATATTATTAAAATAATAATTCTTCTACACCCCAAGCTTTTTTTACCAATAAATATATTTTTTCTAACTATTTTCAATTTAAATTTATTAAAATTTCTTTTCTATTTTTTAGTTGAATTAGTTTTTTTAAACTATTATTTATTTTAGATCTTCGCTTTTTTATTTTAAATTTCACAGTTTTAAACCATTATTACTAAGCCAAATAAAATATAAGAAATATTAATGCATCGTTATCACCAATTTAAAACTGCTCTTTACTTATTTGCAATCAGATATTTGAACAGTATGTGAGCAATAAAAGGCAATGGTTAATAATAGTGTATAGTGAATACTTTCGAAACATACTAATGACTACGCTACTTTGAAAGACCTGTTATTATTGGATTCTGTGAAAAAATCGCTACAGACACAGAAATAGAATCCAATTAGGTCGACAAGTCACATTTAATTTAGTTATCTCCTAGCTAACGATGAACTCTGTGTTTTTCTCTGGGTTTAGTTTTACTTACAAGCAGAATTAAAAGTAAAAGCTTATAAAATCTCCCTGCTCTTTCCCGGCTTTTAATAAAATAGGGGAATCCCAGGCCCAAGGGTGTCGTATAAGGCAAGTAAGGGCTTTTAGATGTGGAAGAGTCACGCTCCGTCCTATGACGACGGCTTGAAAGTAAGACTTGATTGGAATAAGTACCACATTCGCACAGATTACTGGCATGAAGTAGCGGCCTAGTGCCGCTATGTTTCACATAGGTTAGTGTCGTAGACCGGAGCCCATGCTCCCCGTCCCTCCACCAGAATATGTAAGCGGTCCTCAACGAGATTGTACACCAGCTCTACGAGAGTCAGAGAATTCGTCGTCTCGGCAATTTTGAGAGTAGGGAGAGAGAGAACTGTCTACTCTCTAGCTGCGGGTAGACTATGAGGATCACATCCGCATCTAAGCGAGTGTCTACAAGTCCCATAATGGGAACGTTGAAATGGATTATCTCATGGGCTGCGTGCAAACGGTAGTTCAACGTGCTTGCACAGAACAGTTTATTTTGCATTGGCGTATATCTTCCAAATTGGTTAAGTCACTAACTCGGATCCCAGATGTGGATAGCTACATGTCATCTTTATTAGATCTTCTGCTAACTACACAGTACACATTCTGATTACTGTACCAGATTACCAGTTACCAGATGACTGTGGACGCTCCTCTCCGAATGAACAACCATTTCCTGGTCAGGAGTGAAGTCCAACGGCCACGTCACAGAACACCAGCGACCCACCAGGTTTAGCACTACAAGTCAGCAGGTTTAGATAGGATGCTATAGCGGTGGATATTTTCATACCAAGGTCTGTAGGGCCACTCGGAGGCAGATCACAGCCGTAGTTCGATGCGTTAGTTAACGCAGCTGCTGATAGCAAAAAAAGGCGTATCGAACCTGGGTTAAGGCTCATTGTGTAAAAAGGAACTGAACTGTAAAGTTTTTAAGCGGCAAATTGCCCGTGCGAAATCAGAGCACGTCGTCAAAATCGGTCAGCAGCTTTGTAGTTCTCTCTTGGTTGGCAGCTTTAAGGATCCTATAGTGATGAAGTAACAGGAACAAATACTATAGAAATAGAACTTGATCATCAAGGGGAAAATATCCTACTTCTAGGAGAATATTATTCGAAAGTGCAGTTATTAAACCTCAACATTTTTTTATGAAAATAGCAAACGAGCCGATCAGGATGACTGTCAGCTGATGGTAATTGATACGCCTTGCCCAATACAATGCAGTGCCGCTCAGGATTCTTGACAAACCCAAAAATTCTGAGCCGCGCTACAATTGCACTCCTCACCTTGAGACAAACGATGTTCAAGTCTCATTTTCCCAGTCATTTTACTAGCTACGGCGCCTTTCAGACCGAAACACAGTAATGTTTACACAACATTACTGGTTCATGGCAGAAATAGGCGCCGTTGTGGTATCCATAATCTAGCCGGTATCCTGTGCAAAGGAGCCTCCTGGTACACTCGAGAAGAGAAATTGCAGTTTCTCCTCAGTGATACAAAGTACTAGATACACCAAATACAGTTAAGATGAATCTGGCCAGTATCGTCTTCCATCAAAATATTCAAAAGGCACAGAAAAAACAATGAAGAACATGTTAAATATGACCAGTCCTGCGCTCTATTTATGCCACTCAGCTTCTTAATAATATTAATTATTATTAATAATATTCTTCTCCTTCATAATATTTATAACAAATATTATATTTAGATCAATTGCAACTTATTAAAAAAGTATTTGAAATCTGCCAATTGGAAAAAATTGCGTGGCTAAATTTAGTCCTAATTTTCCCAAAGCTTTTAATGTGACGGAAAGTCTAAACACTCCATTCATCAAAGACAAGATCCCGTCGCGCAGTGATTTATGTTTGCAACTCAATCTTACAGAGCCTTTTGTTACAAGCTACAAGCATATTATGTGAATAAAGGCAACACAATGCTCTTGTTATTCTATCCATACCTGTGAATGCATTATCTTCAATAGGAGTGTCAGATTTATCAAAATGAAACGTTCTACAATCTTTAGGCACCTTTTTCACATATTATCGTGCATTATTGTGACGTCAGCCAATAGTGGGTGGCTCATTTCAATAAAATCAAATCAAAATCACTTTATTCATATTATTAAAAGTTTTCTTTTTTTACAATTACCACCTGCTGTTCCCAGCACCAGGGAACCCTAATATTCACATAAAACACTTCACTACTACATTTTTAAATAAATCCGAACTGGTATACACTGTATATTTGTTTTAAACTAACTACTACATTTTTTTCTTTCTTTTTGCGCCCAAGCAAGGGAATGGGCTACCCTCCGGGATAACGACGGGAGGGAGGTGGTGAATGCTCATGCATACCAACGCAGCCTAAGTCTGCGTTGGTTATGTGGGACTCACGTAAAAACCTAGGTGCCTACCCACTAAACACCACCTGCAGTTGGCTTTGGGCAGGTGCCCTCTAAGCCTACATCGGAGGCGACCTTCTCTTGGGGAGAGAGAGGCGCAAGCGGCACTCCCTATGGAGTTTCCGCTGGGATAAAACTACTTCAAATGACTGACTTATAATAGGATTTACTAAATAAACATTAATAGCGCGAGGTAAAATAATTACTTCTGTATTCAGCGCCGTCTATCGGAAGCCAATCAAAACCACATATCAAATATATATCAACTTGAACACCGCCACTTCGGAAAAGCTTGGGCTTTACTGAGAAGAAACTCATTGATACTCTTTTAAATCAATATTTTCAGCGTCATCGGTTTACAAATAATTTCAATTACCTGATATGTAAAGTCCGGAGGAGGTCCGTAAGAAAACCATAGTCAACGCTTGCCTATTTTCTGCAGGTTATTTAAAAAAAGTTTTAAAAACCATCAAGATCAAGAAACATAACTTAGTAATGTTCAAGTTATCCATCAATATTGGTCAACAAATATCAATTTTGCTCTTATAAGGCATTGCTTGTAACTAATTCTAGTAGGTTTAATATAAGATACATAATAGCTTTAAGGGTAAATGTATCATACACTTTTATAAAAAAGTCCCAGCCACTGTTCAGGCATTATCTATAAATAAATTTTAATGTTTTATTAAAAAATGCCTCTATCGTAAATCCTTCTACTCCACAGCTGAATATCTAAATGATCGAACAGCCTGGGACTAGATTATGATTATTTTATTGGAATAACAATGACAGACGAAAAGAAGCTGGGAGAGTTTCTGGCGCCTCTTCTTCTCCCTCAGAGCGCCATTTGTTTCCGAAGCGGTAGCAGTATTAGAAATGACATCAAAAATTATTCCAAGGAATAAATATTGAGGAAATAAATGCATTGTTTGCCTTTTAATACTGAAACATTGAAAGTATCTCACCAGGAGTATTGCAAGTTGAATTAAGCCATGATATTATCGAGAGCGAATTCAATAACTTGTCTAGCTTTGCGCCATGTTGTGTTGTATATTATTAAGCTTTGGATTTTCCGTTTAATATCTTCTCTATTATATTATATTATCACGTCTTGCAACACAGATGTTAGTGATTATTTTATTTGTCATTGTTGGATGAAGTAGGCGTTACTTTGCGGAAATCCATAATTATACAAATGATTTAAGTTTTCTTTAGTGTTAATTCCGCCAATATTTATTTTTAAATAATTCGACACGTGTTTCGCCTCTACACGAGGAATCTTCAGGACGTGTTTTTTCAGTCTCGTGCCAGATTTTGGCGAGACAGCACGTCCTGAGGATGCCTCGTGTCGAGGCGAAACACGTGTCGAATTGTTTAAAAACTAATATTGGCGGAATTAACACTAAAGAAAACTTAAATCATTTGTATATTGTTCGATGTTTTTAATAACCATATTCAAAGAGGCTCCTTTGGACAGGATGCCGACTAGATTATGGATACTACAGCGGTACATTTTTCACTTGTCAGACTTAACATCTTATGTCTCAAGGTGACGAGCGCAGTTGTAGTGCCGCTCAGAATTCATGGGTTTTTCAAAAATCTGGAGCGGCACTGTATTGTAATGGGCATGGGCAAGGTGTATCAATTACCATTAGCTGAACATCTTGCTCGTCTCGTCCCTTATTTTCATTAAAAAAAAGATATATCTGAATGGTTCAGCAATTTTCTCCTAACTTAAATTACCTTCTATGTGAATGGTAGGCAGACTAGATTCTGCTGACTCGCACCCGCAGATTTGCTGCCGCATCATGTTCACAAAAAGCACTAAATATTATTTATATATGAAGATATGTAAGAAATACTACTATCGCCAAAAATATGAAAAAATACATTGATGTATTGAAATTAAATGAAATAGATCTTTATTGCACACCACAAAATAATTAAACATAAGAAAAATCGAGACATCTAAGGCCTATTATAATGTGAATGATTAAGATAGTTGGGATTAATGTTTTTCTAAATTTACTGTTAATGAATATTGTTATACTCATTTGAATGCTATTGTAACTTTTGTACTTCATCCTGACTTGCATTAAATAACTTATAAAGATTGAGTAAAGATTTTTTTGATTTAAATTTGAATCTATGTTCCAGCGAGAAGACGACTAAAAACGTCACATCTGGTAGAGAGAGGAAAACGGATGTCAAAGACATACTCAAGGGATTACCTGAAAGAGAAGGAAAACCATCCGAAAAGACTAAGAACTGACTGACTGACAAAGCTACTAACCGGGACACAACAAAAAGAAAACAGATGTACATCCTAAAGGCTCGTCCGACGTAATGGAAGAAGAAGAGCCAGGGTGTACGGGTCATCTCTGACTCCCATACCCTTACCTTTTCTGTCTTGCTGTATATTCGTTTGAGACTTCTTCTCTCTCGTACGCTATTTTTGTCCATACGCTAGGATATTGTAACAATATGGCTTTACGCGCTTTTCTTGTAAGGTGCCCCTGTCGTATCAATTACAACTTATTATTATCAATTATTATGTTAGAACAATGTATTTATTTATTCTTTCGCTGTGCAAATAAATTATAAAAAATCATATTTATATAACGATTTCATAATACAAAATAAAAACTGGACATGGAAATAATCATCTAAATCCATATTTATGGTTCCATACACAGCAAATGTAAAAGGCTCTTAATATAGATTACCGTCGCAAATCATATATTAGATTGAAGGGTACAATTTTATAAATGTATATCATTTGTTGTGGCGGGAAAAGCGGCCATCATGAAATATATTTTTACGATAAAAGCTTTGACGTGTCCAATTGCCTATAAAGGATTGAACTGACATAAATTATGGGGCAACTGCTTTGAGAATTTATAAATTTAGAACTCGAGAGTTGAACAGATTTATTTATAAATCATGTGTCATCCGGATATGTAAAGTGGATACAGCACCATAGCTTGTGGTATATTTATTTATTGGTTCACATACAACATACATGTATTAATAATTACAAAATAACACTAGTATAAGTAAATCATTATTAACATATACGTCAATTAAATGGAAACACTTATGATGGTAACACGTGATATTTAACTTAAATAAATGTAGAGTTATATAAAACAATAAATAATTTTATGTTGCTATCACGACTTAGGCAAATGCATGTAACTTGTTAACTAAAATAAAATAAACATAAATTTAAAACACACAAACTAAAATTATATCCTACATATTATAATTAGTATAACATACAATAAAGCGAAACTGATACAAATTTCAAAAAACATAAATATGAAACACGTAAAGATAAGCTAAGGCTTTAACAGGCGCAGAGTGTCTAAAACTAGGCGTCAAAAACTACACAGACTATTAGAAAAAATATCTATATAGTTATTGATATTTGCTAAGTCATTATATGAACGAGATAATCTATTAACTCGTGCATTATGTGATGTCCACAAGCGAGAAGTTGGAACAAAGAAAGTCCTTACATTTCTAGTCCTACAAGGATTACAGTATAGAGAAAACCTGGACAACAGTTTAGTATGAATATGATGATTTACAACTTTATACATGTAACTTAGATCAATTAATTTACGGCGCATTTCAAGTGAGTCTATATTAAAATATTTTAATCTAGCTTCATAACTATGCAGTGATTTTCTAAGTTTGAAACGGTTACACAAAATTCTCAAAAAACGTATCTGAACATTTTCCACGGTATCAATGTGGTTTTTATAAAAAGGTGACCATGCTACTGAACCATATTCTAAAATACTACGAACCAGAGATTTATATAATATTACAACACTATGTTGGCATTTGAAAGGTTTTGAAATGCGCAAGATAAAACCTAGCATCCGATTTGCTCTTTCAGCAGTAGTATCAATGTGTTCAATGAATGATAGTTTTTTTATCAACAATGACACCTAAATCTCTAGTAAATTCTTTATGACTTAAAACTGAATTCGAAATGTGATAGGAAAAATTTACGCTATTTATCTTATTAGTGAATGTGGCAACATGACATTTGTCAACATTTAGTTTCATTAAATTATTATGGCACCAAGTACTGAGAGCAGAAAAGTCACGCTGTAGATTGAAACAGTCATCAAAGTTTTCAATTTTTCTGTATAGTTTAAGATCATCTGCATAAAACAGATATCTACTATTGCAAGTAAAACATGATGAAACATCATTAATGAACAAAGCAAATAATAAAGGACTGAGATGAGACCCTTGAGGTACTCCAGATGGAACCAAAATGGCGTCAGAAAAAAATCCGTTGATAGCTACAATTTGTGTGTAATTTTTAATATATGACGTGATCCGACGCATTAAATTACCATGCATACCACATTCCACTAGCTTTATACGTAAGAGCTCGTGGTTGACCTTATCAAACGCTTTTTGGAAGTCTGTATAAATAACATCTACTTGTCCCTTATCATCGATGGTCTCAAATAGATAGTCAATATATTCAGTTAGGTTAGATGTTGTTGATTTACATGATACAAATCCGTGTTGTTGAGGAATCAGTATAGGTTTAATAAAGTTGTAAATATGTCTATATATAACGCGTTCAAATATTTTCGCAAAGCAATTAAGTATACATATAGGTCTGTAGTTACGAGCATCTGTCTTTTCACCAGATTTGTGTACAGCTCCAGATGATAGGGATTTATTAAAAATAATAGAAAGGGGTGCAGAAAGTTCAACATTACATAATTTAACGAAATGTGACGGTATTCATCATCCATTTGAACAACAATACTGCTAATACAGTCTAAATTACTATTATGGGCGTTAGTAACAAAGTCACATGACATATTAGCCTCATACACAGTGTGAAAATAGTCTGCAAAAATTTGACATATCTGGTTACCATCTGTAGCAATTCTGTTATCTAATTGAACAGTAGGTGGAAAAAGTGAGCATTTATTTTTATTTTTTACATAATTCCAAAATAACTTACTGCTACCTTTTTTAAGACTAGACTCGATATTACTTATATAAGTGATGTAAAAATCTTGCATCATTTTCGTTGATCTTTTACGCAGAAAAGAAAAGGTATCATAATCCCGGGGGTTTTTAAATTTTTTGAACTTTTGGTTTAAAGCTTTCCTTTTCCTTTAAACATTTAATTAAAGAGTTGCTAAATGAAACTGGTATAGATGATCTACGTTGCTGTTTGTAAGGTGTATTATTTTGAATTACATTATTTAGAACTTTATAGAAGTTAGCCAGATCATTATCTATGTCAGTAGATAAGAGAAGTGAATGCCAATTGATATTGTTATATTGATGAGAAGTGAGTAAACTGAAGTTTACTCACTTCTCAACTTCTCGTTGAAACGGCCTTACCAATAAATTTGCTATAAAGTATAGCTGAGAACAAACCAAGAATATGCAAAATGTTGACTATATCGCTGACAACACTGTCAATATAATGACAATTCTTAAGTTTTTGAGGCAGCCTTGTAAATAAATGTGTCACATATTATACGCCCGAAAAATGTGTGATCTTTGTTTTAGTTTTAGAATGGGTACGGTACACAGACCTGTATAAATACCACTGGACAGGCTGTTACATTTGTTTGACAGCAAATTTTTTGTTTGAAGCGCCACTCGCGAGCGTCCAGAGAACTAATTTTGACGTATAATACATATGGCTGCGAGATAAGTGTATAGAACTCTGGAGTATTATTACATTTTGAATTAATTTTGATCGAGTTTCGTGTTACTTCAGGAATCAACGTACACAATTTTTTTTTGTAAATGGTTTCCCACCATCTATCGATGTTTTCTGAGGTTGTACTAGTTTTAGTACCGGAGACTCTCGCTATATGACCAGCGCCAATATGGCGAATATCAAACAGTCACAAAAGCACTTTGACAGCTGTTTCCAGTGGTACATAGTAGAGATTAGAGGTCAGCGGTACGGTACAAATGAAGATCAGTCAGAGCATAGATCAGCATAGAGAGAAAGAAATTTATCAGAGCATGTGATACACGATTATAATCATAACAATTATTTATTATTATTTTAAATACATTACACAATTAATTTCAATTTAAATATTATGTAGAGAATGTTAACTTATTCGATTAACACATTTCATACCGTATAGCATTTTTATATTACTCCAATAGAGAGCTTATCCTTCCTTAATAGAGAGCTTCCAATAGAGATATTCTGAGAGCGTTAAATGTTCCCTTACTTTGTCACTAAGTGGGTAAAATATTATAGTTTATTGTGCATGAATAATATAAAAATTTCTATTTTTTATTATCTTTTATGCCCCCAAAGATAAGAGTTATCACTGTTGAATATTAAATTGATTGATTACTTTAATCTGAAGTACTCTAACTAGTAATTTGTTTAAATATGTGTAAATCTACATAATTTTGCAATGCAGCAATGAACGTGGCCGCATTGCAATTTGATTAAAGACAGTGAGAAATTCTGCCAGAGATCACACCGTTACTGAAAGTCCTTAAGGATCATCATATTCGACTACGACAATTACTTGACCATATCGTTACGGTAGGTGACTCAGATATCCGGATAGCATAAAAAAGATTCAGCAGAGTATCGTTTATTTGCTCCTAAGAATTGAAGAGTTCCGTTACTTTGTCATGGATCCCATAATCAGAACCTAACCGAACTCACACCAAACTATCTTTGAAGTATATCAAAAAGAATCATCGAAATCGGTTGGCGCGATATTGAGTTATTCGTAAATTTGTCGCGGACATACTTATAGCAAATTATAGAGTCTTATGGTTTTATCATGATTGCTACTGTCAGATCTGGACCAAATTGCAATGGGACCACACGAGAAGCACCAACTTTCAAATAAAAAAAGAATTATCAAAAATGATTCACCCAGTCGAAAGTTCTAAGGTAACAAACATAAAAAACATACCGACAAATTGAGAAACTCCTCCTTTTTTGAAGTCGGTTAATAAAGGCGTATATTTCAATAATGTGATTACCAGAATTATTTTAACTTAAAACGAGCTCTTCAACGTATTGTGAAATACAGCCTGAGGCAATCAAAATGTCTTCATATATTTTGAGCGTAACAAGTTTGATAAAATTATTCCAGCATCTTTTATGCCAAACAAAGTTAAGGAGATAGGCATTAGGAGTTCCTTTAACATCATATTGCGTATGACGCGTGTTTGTCACAATATAATTGAATAGCTTTGTTGACATTTTGTTTATTTTTGTAATACTAGTTCTTTTGTGTGACATTGTTTGCTTTGCTAGCGTATGAGTCTTACATACGATGTACTTTAGATTTTTTATAGTTTATTGGCTAATTCAGAGAGAGCGCTTTTACCAACTGTTCGCAGGTCCGAGTCTATAAATATTGGTTACAAATTTAATTTGTATAATCGAAGCTTTTTAAAAAGCAATAAATAATATTACAACATTTTTTTTTATGGAATAGGAGGACAAACGAGCGTACGGGTCACCTGGTGTTAAGTGATCACCGCCGCCCACATTCTCTTGTAACACCACAGGAATCACAAGAGCGTTGCCGGCCTTTAAGGAAGGTGTACGCGCTTTTTTTGAAGGTACCCATGTCGTATCGTCCCGGAAACACCGCACAAGGAAGCTCATTCCACAGCTTTGTAGTACGTGGAAGAAAGCTCCTTGAAAACCGCACTGTGGAGGACCGCCACACATCCAGATGGTGGGGATGATATCTTAACTTGTGGCGTGTCGTGCGAAGATGGAATTCGGCGGCAGGAATCAGGTTAAACAGCTCTTCGGAACACTTCCCGTGATAAATGCGGTAGAAGACACACAATAAGGCGACGTCTCTCTTTTTGTTTGAAGTAAATCCATCGAACAGAATTATATTACAAATATTGCTTAGTATATAAAATTATTTATTCATCACAATGTGTTGCCTTCAGTAAGGCACCATTCGTCTATAACCATTACTGGTCCAAGTAACCATTTTAACCAATTAATAATAGAATCCGCGTACTCACAAGTAGAACCATTAATTATAGTTATTTAGCAAGTGTCATAGATTAATTTAGTACCTTAAGTAAATAAATATTTTACCATAAAAACCAATATATAGATCTACCCCTTATCATGGTCCTTCGATCCGGATTAATTAATTTTATCTACTAAGCAATATTTGTAATATATTGCTGTTCGATGGATTTACTTCGAACAGGAATTAAGTAAAACAGCTCTTCGGAACACCCGTGATAAAATGTGGTAATAAAAACACACAATTAAGCGGCGTCTCTGCGCAACGCCAAATGATCTGGCCGTTCACAGAGCACTGGTCCCCGAATTAGCCTATTTAGGTCCTAGGTAAAAGTTATTGAATGTTTTGTATATCTTAAACTTTTTTTATACTTCTCCGTATTTGAGAAGACTTTATATCCCATGCAGCGATTGACGACAGCTGTCAGCATGTTCATTGTGTACGTCTAGGATCCCGCACGTCGAATAAATAATTCATTATGTTTTCGTAGCTAAAGTGAGGAGTGACACTCGCCTGATATAGTGCTTAGTACTAAATTTACGAGATAGTTAAAAAAATTGTTAATTGTAGAGACTGCCGATAGAAGTGAAATCTTAGGACCTTTTAAATTTGACATTACGTAGTGCCTAAAACAATTAAATTATTAATTTCAATTTATTTATGAAACTTATTTTCAACTACCTGACCTGGCAAACGTTGTTTTGCCATATAAATTATATATGTAAACCTTCCTTGAGCTTCAACAAATCTATTACAAAAGATTAAGAAAGGCGTATGGTCTGTCCCAATTGGTTGAGTCGCCAACGCGGCTTCCGGATGTGGATAGCCACATGCCGTCCTTATTAGATTTTCTGCTGACTACACATCCCATAGTTACCAGGTCTCTGTCGATGCCTCTCGGAACGTCTGACCATTGCCTGGTCAGGAGTGTAGTGCCTTTTCGACGCCAACGTCGCAGACCACCAGCGATCGGCCGCGTTTGGCACTACAAGTCAGCAGATTGGAATAGGATGCGTTCCTTTTTTGCATCCTACTCTTGGGGCAAGGTTTGTTTCCCTTCGGATAATCCTAGTGCCTGCGACGTTGCAGTAGCCGATGTGATACTGCAGAGCATGGGTATTTTTAAACCAAGCTCTGTAATACCGATCGGAGGCAGATCGCAGCACTAGTTTGATGCGTCAGTTAAAGCACCATCTAACAGCAAAAAACAGGCGTATCGAACTTGGCTTGCGGCGCTGCAAAGTTCTGAAGAGGCAATATAACCGTGCCTCCAGATTTTTGAATCGCCCTTGTGAAATCGAAGCACGTCGTCAAAATCGGCGAGCAGCTTTCCAGTTTCCCGACCGGAACACACAAGTTCTGGTCGTTGTCGAAAGCTGCTCTTGGTAACTTCAACCAGCCGTCCATACCGCCGTTGTACATGAGGAATGGCACCCTGGCCCTTACGGCAAAAGAGAAAGCTGATCTCCTGTGCACTCTTTTTGCCTCCAACTCGACTCTTGACGACAACGGAAAAACACCGCCGACCATCCCGCGGTGTCAGAGCTCCATGCCTGAAGTACAGTTCAGACAGAAAACTGTTTGGCGAGCTCCGTTTTCGTTGGACGTCAGGAAGTCGAGCGGGCCGGATGGCATTTCTCCAATCGTGCTTAGAACGTGTGCCCCTTAGTTGACGCCGGTGCTAACGCGTTTATTCCGGCACTCTTATTCAAAAGGCGTAGTCCCTGACTTATGAAAGTCAGCCCTTGTCCATCCGATCCAAAAAAAAGGAGACAATTCGGATCGGGAAAACTATAGGCCTACAAGCGGGAAATCGTCAACCAGTGCCGGGAGAAACTTGTGTCTTCGATCGAGTCTTCTCTCGAGAAGGTCGCGGAATGGAGTAAACTGAACCTTGTCCAATTTAACCCCCAGGAGACTCAAGTTTGCGCGTTTACCACTAAAAAAACCCCATTTGTCGGATCACCGCTCTTCGACAACACTTCCCTTAAAGCCTCGCCTAGTATCGCCAATTCCGTTGCCATCTGGAGGGCAAAGCCAAATTGGCTTCGAAGAAGCTCAGCGTCATTAATAGAGCACGGCAATACTTCAAGCCGGCCCAAATTCTAGCGCTCTACAGAGCGCAGGTCCGGCCACACATGGAGTATTGCTGTCATCTCTGGTCTGGCGTACCCCAGTATCAGCTCGATCCATTTGACCGCGTGCAACGCAGAGCAGCTCGAATTGTCGGGGACCCAGTGCTCTGCGAATGGCTGGATCACTTGGCGTTGCGTAGAGACGTCGCTTCATTGTGTGTCTTCTACCGCATTTATCACGGGGAGTGTTCCGAAGAGCTGTTTAACCTGATTCCTGCCGCTGAATTCCACCTTCGCACGACACGACACAAGTTAGGATATCATCCACACAATCTGGATGTGGATGTGGCGGTCCTCCACAGTGCGGTTTTCAAGGAGTTTTCTTCCTCGTACTACAAAGTTGTGGAATGAGCTTCCTTATGCGGTGTTTCCGGGACGATACGACATGGGTACCTTCAAAAAAAGCGCGTACACCTTCCTTAAAGGCCGGCAACGCTCTTTTAATTCCTCTTGTGTGCCGCAAGAGAATGTGGGCGGCGGTGACCACTTAACACCAGGTGACCCGTACGCTCGTTTGTCCTCCTATTCAATAAAAAAAACATACATTCTCTTATACATATAAAGATAATAAATTAATAAGAAAATCACTATTTTAACAATGCACAGTAAATATTATACACATTGAACTTTTCATTAAATCCATTCAATTTCACTTTTGATAATATATAGACAGCACTAATGTTCCACAATACGTCAGCTGTATAGGTACAGATACACTGCTATAAGCATTTCGGTGACGCGAACACACGAGATTTCACTCCTCCAAAAACTAACTTAGTGTGAAAAAGTGTCTAACAATGAAATAAAATTATATTTATTTTGTTATTTATTTATTTATTAATTTTAAACATCACTGCTATAAATTGAGAGCTATTGAAGTATGTTTGACAGCTCTTAAAACTATTTTAAAAGCTCTCACGCAGTTTGTTTATAAATTGTAACTAGCCTTAGATAGATTTCAGTCAAAATATTTAATAAACATATAAAAAGAAATGAACAACCTTTTTGTTTTCGTAAAGATTTCCGCCTGTACAGTTTTAAAAAAGGTTTTTAATAATTCAACAAATAGAAATATCTTTCATGAATTTTAGAACAACAAGGACCAGACGTAATTTAAAAGTATTATTATCAACGCTAAAGTCGCTTAGGTATCTTGGATGATATATATCGGTGTTGATTATGCAAATTTTAATAAGAAGGTTATAAGAAATATATAATTTATCGTAATTTTTTAATCCGCAACTGTTACCGCCTGTGATTCATATTTTATAGTTCACTCTACGAAATGATACGATCCATGAGTCGCGGAACCAGTTCTTCGGCTCTCGAAGTCCGAGCATTCGTTCATTCCGTATCAAACCTTCAAGCACGTCATACTAGTTATTGCACATAATATTGTATTTAATAATGTGTCAGAGTTTTTAATATATACATTTAAGTTCACACATCTTTCATTTATGTTAAAGTACTGAACAGCAACCATGGTTTATCGTAAATATGGATGTTTGTTTCCGAGTCATGGATGTTTAAATGTATTTATGTATGTTTAAGTAAGTATATTGTATTAAATATATCATTGTCTTGTAACCCATAACACAGGCTATATATGCTTAACTTGGGGCAAGATAATTTGTGTAAAAAGTGTGTCATTATATATTATTATAATATGTAGGGAACGGGAGCGAAAACGGGAACAGGAACTGGAATAGGACATCTTTTAAAAATCCTTTATCTATGCGGACGAAGTCGTGGGCATCAGCTAGCAGTAAATATAAAACATCGATATTGTATTAAAAAAATATAAATAATTAACAAGAATATACCTGTGTACACTTGGCAACCCTAACGTTGCGGTTGACGGAGAGCTGGCAACCACTTTTATTTTAATTGTTTACATAATTTCCTTTAAAATTACGTAAAATTGATTAAAAAAACATAATATACTTAACTGGAGTGAGAATCGTTTATGGAAGTCATGGCAAACTCTGGCTGTGGCCCTTTTTAAGTGGCAACTATGGTTTATCGTATATATAAAACTTCAATTTTGTATTTAAATTATAAAAAAAAAACAGATGACTACAATTTATCAACTAAAATGTACCTGTTTACACTTGGCAACCGTTATGTTGAGGCAGACAGAGCTGCTAACAATATTTTTTTCAATTCTTGAAATGATTTCCTTTAAAATGACGTACCATTTATTAAAAAAAACATAAAGGTGCAATATACATCAAAAAAATACTTATGCTTATAAATAACAAGTACTTGCGGCCATTTTTTTATAGGCAACCTATAACATTGCAATTAAAATTAGTTTCATCAAAAAAACACGTACCTACAGAATCAGACTTTATCTCATCTAGTATTTGTTTATTTAGATTACTATGGTAGCAATTAATGTAATTATTTCATATCACAAACTTTAAATGTTCGAAATATTTCTCTCCAAGTGAATGCCCGTTACTTTTTCTAAATTCAAATTCAAATATTTTTATTCAAAATAGGATTTAAAATCACTTATTGAACGTCAAAAACTACCACCAATTCAAAAGAGACTGCCTCAGACCTGAGAAGAATGGGCGCAAGAAACTCAGTAGGCTTTTTTTTTAATATAAAATATGGATTAAATTGTGATGTCGTACAATAAACATTTATAATTAAAGAGCCTGAGGGTGTTCGCTTTATTCCCAGTCCGTGGTGTCGTGTGTGGTGAAAAATATTTTTTTCAAAAATTTTACTCAGGGTTGGCAACACTGCCCTGTTTAAATTTGATCGATTGGTGTAATTTTACTATATTTCAGAAAGTAAAAAAGACTAAGATGTTGTTAAGTTTCATAACAATTTTCTTTATGAATCAATCAAAACGAAATAAATAGTTAATGTTACAGGAGCCAATAAGTAAGTGAAAGTCACATTTAAATCAGTTAAGCCGTTCCTGAGAATGGCGTGTATAAACAGACAAAAAGTGTAATGGAAAAAATTACAACCCGTCTACGATTTTATTATATGTAGTGCAACAGCGCCATCTACTAGATGAAATAGCATTATTAATCACTCCAACACACGAGAGAAGAAGAATTAAGAAAAAACAAATAGAAAATATTGGCTTCAATTCATAGTGGGAAAAATCTGGAGAGGTTGCTAGTATTAATCAAACCGTAATCACTTTATTCGTAAAGATCAAGGAAATGATAGTCATGAATGTTAATTTTTTCATCTTTCTTCTTCTACTATTTACCACCACTTCGGAAAAGATTGAGCTTTAATGAGAAGAAGTGGCTAGAAACTTTTAAATCATCATTAACAGCTTAATCGATTAACCAAATATTGTAATTATAATAAAATAAGTGATGAAACTAACGACGACATAAAAGTCATTAGATGCGACAATAAAACTCAAATGTCAAATACTCAATGTCTTACACGAGTAAGTCAAAAAAAAGTAAATACAAATTAATAAGTAAAAACACAAGAGCTATAAAGTAGAGTGTATGCATTAATCCACACACTATTAAAAAAAGTGTGTGCGTGTAAACTTTACGTGCGATTGAAGTTAAACTTAATAATAATTAACTTTAGGAATAATTAACAGGCGCATTAATATTTAACATTAAATTTACATTAAATAAAGCCGTGTTACCAACTAAGCAGCTATAACATCAAACTAACGGTGCTAGGAGCAATGTTAGATTTTTTGCTATTTTTAACCGACTTTAAAATGGAGGACGTTCTCAATGCGTGGGTATTTTTTTTAATGTTTGTTATTTCAAAACTTTCGACTTTTTTTATTGGAAAGCATATACTTCAAAGATAGTTTGATGAGAGTTTGGTTAGGTTCTGATTACGGAATCCACGACTAACGGAACACTGTCTGTAATCAAATTGCAAAGTAGGTACTTACGTTCATAGCTGCATTGAAAAATTTAGTATATGTAAACATATTAAGGCAAATTGTTAGTTAGTGTACTTCAAATTCATTAAAAATCATAAAATAAATAAAAATTAATAAAAACAAAAACCGCCTTCAAAAACACTATTCCAAAACAATAGATATAATGTGCACCAAAAGTATAAAAATAATTGCTTATTTTTAGACAATCTAATTAATGAATCTTACACATCTCACATTATATCTATTGTTTTGGAATAGAAACAGGTGTTTCTGAAGGCGGTTGTTGTTTTGTTAAAAATTTTTTCCTCGGAAAAGCTGACGATATAACTTCATCGTTTGAGCAAAGTTGGTATTTTATCTACGTAAAATAAAAATGCCTTTATTAATATGTAATATAATTAATATTATTTTATCAAGTGAGATTTTATATATTTTACAAAGAATGATATAATGTTATATTTTGATATTAATATTCATCATTATCAGAATATAAACACTTACACTTTTTACAGGTCAGTTCATAATCAGATTCTTGATTTTCTCTTTTATATGTAGAATTTTGGCCTCACATATACAGCCGTTTATGTGTTTTATTGAAAACGTTACCAATTTACTCCTATCAAGAAATAATGAATACGAGAGTTTGACGCTTAGATAAGTACTGGGTTGGCTTTTAAATGAAGCACACTTAATTAAGGATTGGTCTCCGCTGCACTCTAACTAAATACCCCAAGCGTAGTCGCAAAGTGCGCCAAGTAATAGTACGCCCAAGTGGGCGCAATCTAGCCAGTCTCGAACAATGTGTGACGTTGTAAAATAACACGAAGCGTATGTTACAAAATTTGGAAGATGCCATTGAGTGTCAAGATGCCACGCACACAAGCATCTAATAGTTGCTGTAATAACAAAGCTATTATTCTTAGGTAGTGCGGTATCTAGTTGGAGCTCAGCGGAGACCAATGGTTAATCTAAGGATGCACATTATAGACACAATCTAAATCATAATAGAATTCTTCACGTAATTTCTGTAATTTATAGAAGCAATAAATTAATCTTACAAATTTCATATTTTGTAATTTTTTTATGTGATTGTTGATCTAAATGTTGTGATTGCTGGCACGAGAATCGAAGTCTCGAGTCATCATCTCCTGAGGATGCCTCTTGTACAGGCGAAACACGTGCCGAATTGATTAAAGACAAAACAGCAGAAATTACTCTCAATAAAAATAACACTTGGATATTTATGGATTTCTGAAAATTACGCCCATACAAATTCCTAAAAGTTCAGCAGAAAAATTAATTGTATCAATCTTAGTATCAATTAAAAGTATTGGAACAAATCTTTTAATGAGCACCTCTAAAAGCTCAATTATTGTGAAATAACTTTCAGTTACGCGGCGTAAAGCGTCCGCTCTCAACTTTGGTAGTAAGGTCTCGACTTAGCCGTGATCAACACGCGAAAAGCGATTGTCGAAAACAGTCTGCTACGAAGAATGCTACGAAAGAATAAGTAATGCGTAGTACAATTAGTGTAGTCGCAAATAATAAGAAATCCCGTGTCTCAATGATTTTAAACCATAGACTAAAGTGGCTCAAGATTAAGTAGTCTTTGCCACGAATAAGTTTAATTAAAAAAAATATATAGAAACTTGAATTAAATTGACAATGATGAAGTTGTGACTTTTGTATGAGGATACACTCGTCTTAATGATTCGATTATTAATGGTAAGCTCATTTTAATACTTTACACTTAACTAGGACACTCATTATCATTTTTATTTTATTTTCATTAAAATACGGGACGTAATTTCGTAATTGATATGCCCTGCCCATTACAATGCAGTGCCGCTCAGGATTCTTGAAAAGCCCAAAATTCTGAGTGGCACTCATTTGTCCAGTAATTTCACTAGCTGCGGTGCCCTTTAGACCAAAACACTGTAAAGTTTACACATCACTGCTTCATGACAGAGATAGGCGCCGTTGTGGTATCCATAATCTAGCCGGCACCCTGTACAAAGGAGCCTCCCACTGGTAAAATTATCAAATATAAAAAAGTGTGTGCGTGTATCTAAAATTTAATAATAATTGGCTTTAGGAATTATTCTAATTACAATCTATTTCAAGGGTAGCATACGGATAAGTTAAATAAAATGTCAGATAGTTAAAAAACCACAAGAGTTATTGAGTACAGTAGATGCACCAATCCACACACTCTGTAGATAAATAAAGGTGTTATGTGAGCATTATTACAAAATTACGAAAATATATGTTAACCTATAAGTATAAATGTATTAATTTTTAAGTTAATAACTTGAAGATATCCACATGATATGATCATCCACTCACCACAAGCATATATTAAATAAACACGGTGAATTATCTTTACATTTATAAATCCAGCGTCCTGATGTTTGTTTCCAGTGAGCTCCTGAACTATTAAACGGATTTTAATGGGGATTACTTCATGGAGTGCAGTATAGTACAACTTGAGAGATAGGATAGCTTTTATTTCGATTTGGGACCCATATATTATATTTCTTCTGTATGGATGTATTTTCTATAAGAAAATTTATTTACGCACGGTTTGACAGTTCCACTGTGAAACAATTTCACTATAACACATTTGTTATGTACAGAACAAGGTCTGTCGGGTCAGCTAGTCTTTAATATATATAAATTACGTGTCACGTTGTTTGTCCGCGATGGACTCCTAAACTAATGAACGGATTTTAATGGGGATTACTTCATGGAGTGCAGTTTAGTCCAACTTGAGAGGTATGATAGTTTTTATTTCGATTTGGGACTCACAATTATTTTTATTTCCAATATTTGTTTTATATGGACATATTTTCTGTGAGAGAATTTATTGACGCATGGTTTGACAGTTCTGCTGTGAAACAATTTCATTATAACAACAATTTTTTTTACAATTATATCAGTGGGAGGCATTTCGCGCAGAATTCAGGCTTTGTGGGTTTCACAGCAACGCCTTTTACAGACGCGAATTGCAATTCACTAGCTATGGCTAAATCTGTGATATTTTGGCACATAGCAGAAGGGTTCTTTATAATTTAAGAATAATAATGAATTAAATTCAATATTTAATATAACCCTTCAAAGGTAGCTGATACCTGCTGGATGGGTATCATAGCGGAGCCTTTATTTGTCGTGGAGCATTAATGTGCAAGAATTATTGTGTTTCAGTATTTAGAGCGCTGTTGCTAGTGAAATTACTGGGCTGAAAGGACTTAACATTTTATGACCCTAAATTACGGGCGAAATTGCAATGCCATTCAGAATTTAAGGCATTTCAAGAATCCTATGCGACATCTCTAATCACGTGAACGTCATATGGTACAAGAGGGAGGCTCCTTTGCACAGTAAGATGGCTAGATTATGGGTACCACGATACCGAAACACAATTATGTTTACACATTATTGTTTCACGGCAGAAACAGGCGCGGTTGTGGTACCCATAATCTGTCCGCATCATGTGCAAAGTAGCTTCCCACTGATTTGAGAAAAAAATCCAATTTTTTTTTTGTAAATGACAACAGATCTTCAACCATAAATAAAATAAGTCATTAGTTTATAAATTTTAATGGTTTTCCTTATATATTTATAATTTCCCGCTACAATAATAATGTAGAAATTATCATAAAGATTTAATGATACCTGCCAAATAATGAAAGAAGAATATATTTTGTAGAAGACAAACAATTTATTATCTATATGAACTCTGTGTTTAAACGACATGGTTTGAGACTGAAATTATGAAGTTAATATTAAAACCTTTTTGGTGTCATTAAGTTCATCTTTAAAGCCTTTCAATTATCGTTCACTGTTGCAACTTTTGAAGCTCAACAGCGATAGAGCTTTCTGACGCGCCGTAAAGCATCTGATCTCAACTTTGGTAGTAGCAGTATGGTTTCGACGTTGCGTTGATAAACACGCAAGGTACGGCCGTTTGCCGAGAATTATCTGGCGTGGAAGTAAAACTAATGCCGCGTTTTAATAACACAACTGCCCAATGTTTACTAAAATACAATTTATTATTAATCTTAAGTAATATATCATTGTTTTAATTTTCGAAAACTTTTGTGGAATTCCATTCATTAGTGTTGTGGCGCGAAAGACTTAATTACGGCTTTAAGTTCATGAATTGAGAACTTTATCATTTAGTTTAATAATGGTGCAGAAGAAAACTGTGAAGTGTGCATAAATTTAAAAGATTTAATTAATCTAGCTACAATCTAAGGTAAGATAAACTTCGAACTACTCCCTAATGTTATTGCTTAATTTTCATACCAATAATTTTACGTGAAAATTTCATCGAAAAATTTTAATAGCCAGCTTTCAGTTATGATTAATGACGGTACTGAATTCGTTAAATCTTTAAGCTTTTAAATAGGTTTTAACTGTATTTAACGTAAAGTCGAATGTGTCGTTCAATCTTGTTTAAAATCATAATTTAACAGCTCAATTAGGGATTGGTGATGCTTTTAAATTTATAACCCTATACCTATCTAGTCATAGTATGAAATTATAAGGCATAAAGGCATAAAGGCATTTATTTTCTCAAAATTGATTCCTTTAGAATTCTTTTTGATGTCATTTCTTATACTACTAGATACTACTACCGCTTCGGAAACAAATGGCGCTCTGAGAGAGAAGAAGCGGCGCAAGAAACTCTCCCAGCATTCTTTTTTTTGCGCTCTTTTCAATAAAAATATACAATATTGTACAGTCGCTAAAAAATTTTCACAATCTAGTCCCAGGCTGTCCGATCATTTAGATATTCAGCAGTGGAGTAATAGGATTTACGACAGAGCCATTTTTTTATAAAACATTTAAATTTATTTATAGATAATGCCTGAACAGTGGCTAAGAATCAATTGTTGATAATTATTATGAACCTAAGGATGCTGTTCAAAATTCAAAATCAACCTTTTGCTGTTAATCAAAAAATAAATTAACTAAGCTGATTCGTACAAGCACAGAGAAATAATTATTTAAAGTATAAGTAATTTTTTCCTGTAAATTGCCTTAAACGACAGCAAATTATCAAACTATTATTTCTATATCTTTAATAGTATTCTTATATGTATAGTTATAATAGATTATATTGATAAATGTCAGAAATTAAGCCGTACTCTTATTGATAGATCACTACATATACCTAGTCTTGCCTTATATATCTCTTGCCTCTATAAATACTTAAACAAAGAAAAAAAAATTCTTTTGAACATAACATTTATTTATTTACGGTGTGTTAGTTTAATACATAAATATAAAACAATTTTATATATAAAAAGCTTATTCGAAGTGGTTTCCATTGGCTGCAATACAGTCCTTTAAACGTTAAGGCCGTTAAGGTTTAGCCTTTAAACGTTATCAAAAGAAGCACGCACTCTTTCCATGGGAAAATTATTCACTGTCATTCGTACAGATTGTTTTAGGGATTCCGAATTATCATGGCGTTAAGAACAAGCCGTACTCTCTAAAACTAACCATAAATTATAATCCAGCGGATTAAGATTGGGACTAGACGACGGCCAGTCTTCAGCTCTGATGAAGTCGGAAACTTTCGCTTCCAACCAAGACTGCGTAGACCGAGCTTTATGACCCGGCGGCAAGTCGTGCTGGAAGGACCATTCTTGGTTATTGAACATGGTGTTGTAAAGGGGCTTCACTACATTCTCAAGAATGGTATCTTAATACACTTGTGCCGATGTTTTGATACCAATTTCACAAAAGTATGGCTCACTCCTTCACAGCTAATACCCTACCAAACCATCACTGAAGTCGGATAGTGCCCACGATGCACTCTGGCGACTAATTGGGAAGCTTCCTTAGAGATTTAAGCGTAAATACGGTAATTTTTAACCGACTTCAAAAAGGAGGAGGTTATCAATTCGATCGGTATTTTTTTATGGTATTACCGATTTCTCTGAGATTTATGATCCGATTGACGTAATTCTTCTTTTGTTTGATGCGAAATAGATGCCATTTGGTCCCATAAATTTACATAGTTTGGCACTTTTTCTGAACATTTATATGAAAATTTTCGTCTACCTTGATGACATAATTGGTTTTTGTGTACGGCTTTTTTTGGAGTTTTCATTCATGTTGTTTATATATTATTATTAACTGGCACTAAAATGTAAAAAATAAAAAAAAACTACGTTTAAAAAAACCGACTACAAAAACTGAAAAGTATCAAATAACTAAAAATTTAATTTAATACACCTCTTATGCAAACCTTTACCTTTAATATTAATAAAATACTATTATTTGTATCGAAATGCATTTCCTTACTGCTTTGACAAAATTTTTCGTACGAACACTACGTATTTACTACTACTATATTTTTCTGTCACAAACATTGGAGGTCTTATTGTACCTAATAATAGCCCGGTACACAAACATTTTACTAAAACCAAGCGTGTGGAGAGTTTTAAAAATTGCATTTGGCTCCATACCTACTTTGTGTAATGCAATCACAGCGATTCGTTCACTCCATTTTAATATCGCAAAATATTGTACGAAAATGAGAAAACTTAATGAACAATCATATAAAAAAGACAGATTCCCAATTCAAATGTAATATTTTGTTTATTTTTAATTGTTACAGTATTTATGGCCAGAGTAAGTATGCTTAGATCTTTAAAACTACGAAACAGATTTTGATTCGGTTTTTTTTAATAGATAGAGTGATTCAAGGGGAAGTTTTATATAATGTATAATACATGCATAGCAAAGCAGAGAAACACTGATAATTTTAAAGGTTTCTAATTTGATATTTATAAATGAACACAATATTCAAACGCTGGCTAAACTCATTTACAGTATTATACACCTTAAAAAGCTCTACAAAAAGTCCCAAAATGGTATATTATGTCTATCTCTTAGGAATAACCAAACAAAATCATTTATTATCCTTTTATTTTTCGAGGAAAAATAGCTTATTTACGAAGCGATTTTCAGCAATACAACATTAATCCTTATCTAATTAACTACCTTAATTAATTGGGTATTTAATATAGATCAATACGGCCCTTTACAGCATTTTGTAAATTAAATATTTCAAAGATATTGCAGATTTAAAATGTATAATGATACATAAATAACTGAATCATTCGGGAACCTACGTTATATTTATTTAATTTTTAATATTAGGGGTTATAGTATGAAATTGCCGATTTGTGCTGAAAAACTGTTTTTTTTTTTTAAATTTAACATATTTATTTATTAAACATAATTTCCATTATTATCTATACATTGCTGCCATCTAATAGGAATATCATTTATGCTTTGCGATATAACTGTGGTGATCGGGATTCGACAAACTGGGTGAAAGCATTTTGTACTGCTGCCTGAGGAGAAAACTTTTTATCACGTAGAAAATTGTCCAAATCACGAAAAAAATGGAACTCCGTTAGAGCAAGGTCTGGCAAATACGAAGGGTGACGAATGGTTTCTATTTAGACCAATCATTTTGTCAGAAAGAAAAATATATAAAAAACAGCTTGAAACAACATGACATTTTTTTTAAATGTAACATTTTTTATGTCAACAAACCCTCCTAGATAGAAATAGAATAGCCAAGGAGACTTTTTTTCCGATCTATTATTAACTTAATATCAGAGATCTTAGAACATGTTCGACCATGTAGTAATAACACCTACCTAACACCTAGTTCGTATCTCCCAATTAACAATTTGTAATTAATAAATTTTTAACTTTACGAAAACAAAAAAAAAGCCCGCTGAGTTTCTTGCGCCCATTCTTCTCAGGTCTGAGGCAGTCTCTTTTGAATGGGTGGTAGTTTTTGACGTTCAATAAGTGATTTTAAATCCTATTTTGAATAAAAATATTTGAATTTGAATAATTTGTTGATGATATTATTTATTCGTGAATAATATCATAGGTTAGCCTTATGATTTATTTTGGCATTAAATTTTATCAGAAATGATAAGCGATTGTAAGCATTATACGATATGAAAACGGAAATGCAATTAATTTTAAAAATCACAGTTAAGTTTAAAAAAAATACTTTTATTGATCATTAACCATTTCTTTAACCACAACTATTATTCTGAAAAAAAACAAAGAATATTAATTGCACGTCATGGAAGTATTATAGTGAATGAATTACTCACTTTTTACCGTCAATATTTTAGATCATATATCTTAGATCATTTATACATCTAAATAGACTGTGACATATGTGAAAACGTCGAAAAAATTGAGATTATAATTGAGATAACCTCTATTTTGTGCAATTCACGCATTCCTAACCTGTTTTTATCGGTTGTCTAACAGCAAGAGCTCTATCCAGACGTATATTATCTAAGTCATATATATCGTTTTGTAATTCGTTACGACTGGGAAATATTGCGAACTTAATTTTTTAAATGAAAGTAAACGGGCTAGAGGCATACATGAAGGGAAATGGTCAGGTTGCCGGTCTTTAAGGTGAAAATATGCTCTAAGCTTGAAAATCTCTTAGTCGTATCGATTCCGGAAAACTGTGGCCGGTAATTGATTCCACAAAGTGGTTGTGCAGGGTTAAGAGTTTCTCGCTAAACGCGCAGTTGTGGAATGCCAGACGTCAACTTGATGCGGGTGGAATTTTGACGTAAAGTCCGGTGGGGGAATTTGGCTGCCGGTATCCCCCTGAATAACTCGATCATTACAAAGCTAAGATACACTGGAAGAAAGTTCCTTAGGAATAAAATGTGTTTAATATAATACCATTTAATAATATCTGACATGCACGATTATAAAAATTAAAGAATTCGCAAATATGTCGGACTCAGTAAGTCTAACATCTTTGTGCCGTTTGGTGTAGAGACACTTGGTATGTGGGGCCCAGAGGCGCAGATAATGTGCAAAGAACAATCTACGCACCTCAATAGGGATTCTGGAAACCTAGTTATCCAACGCGAAAATACTGACAGTATTCTTGGTACACTTCCCCATAATGATAGTTTTAATTTTATAGTATCTTAGTATTGTAAATATAATAAATATAATTGTTTTGTTTGAATTAATTTATAAATTTGAAAAAAAAAACAACGTGATATTCGAAATTTACTTACGCACAATCAAATTCAATTTTCTATTCAAAATATAATATTTATATTTTCTTTCATAATATGACGCCATACTTTTGATGTTTCATTAGTTATATCGGAGCACGTCTACTAAATTAAAAAAAAAAACTTAATATCAGCAATAATTAAATTTTTTTCAATTCAATCGTGGTTGAGGCTATCACCCTGTGGATTCCTCTACCTATTTATATAAGAAAACCTTAGACGCTCAATGCATTCAAAAACTTATTATAAATCTATTTCTTAGAACATGTACTTTTCCTAACGGTCGTTTAATTGCTTCCATAACCTATTATGTACAAATTATAAGTTTATTTTATATATTTAGTGCAATAAAAAAAACACTCATCAAATTAAAGCAAATCGAATCAAAATCACTTTATTTATGTAGGTCAAGGAAATGACACTTATGAATGTCAAAAAAATATTTTTTCTTATTGAATCTACCGTTACTTCGTAAAGGGTTGAGCTAATGAGAAAAAGTAGCAAGAAACTCATTGCCACTCTTTTAAATCCAGATTTACAATTTCATTATGTTACAAATCATTTCAAATACAATATAATATGTAAACTGATGCAACAAACATACTCAAACGTCAAATAGTCAATGCCTTACACGAGTAAGTCATAAAAGTAAATGTAAATTAATACAAAACAAAAGTTATTGAGTACAGTAGCTGCATCATCCACACACACCGTAAATAAATATAGGTATTCTGTGAGCATTTTATAAGGGATTATATATAAAATATATATTTTATATAATAACTTTTAAGAATCTGAAGCAGAGCCCTCGGCAACACGATCATCCTGCCACCACAAGCAGCGCCCATTCACGAGCATGACGCATGAGCCAGCCATCGCCTCCCTCAACCATATTTACATTAATTAAAATCGAAAACAAATTGACCGATCGAGGCGATACTGAATGAAAGCCGTTGCCAATCAAAGATAACCATAAACTTAGAATATACTATACTAATATATTGTTAGCTAATTAAAGACCGTATCTGTACACCATGAATGCTTGAATAAGGTTTGAGCTAGGCTCTGAAGATGTTTGTGTAAATTAGAAATAATTGTCGAGGTAACACCGAAGCATTCCCACAAATTGTTATTGCAAAATCCAAAACTTTTCGAGTCTAACAAATATATTATTTGGTATAAATTTATACCTGAGAATAAACAAAGAATATGCAAAATGTTAACCAATAGACATTTTGCTTATATTTTTAGGGGAGGGGACGACCCGTCCCATGTTGCAGCCAAAAGCAGTGACATTAAGGTGAGCATGACGAAGCGAGAACTCAAGCAAACAACAAAAAAAGAATCTTAATCTACATATCATCCAATACTCACCAAATACCTCTACTTACAATTTGACAATTCTGCTTAAACTTGTAATTAATTTTATATATAATTATTATCATATTTTTACAAACAGTTATCAAAAGCTGAATCCTTTAGGATGATCAAATCAAAACCACTTTATTCATGCAGGTCAAGAAAATTACTTTTCTTCTCATATCCACCTCCTTTGAGGGTTGAGCTTTAATAAGACGGAGAAGTGGCAAGAAACTCGTTGTGACAATCACTCACTCACAAATCATTTCAGTACAATATATGTAAAGTGATGCAACAATAATACTCAAACTACAAATACTCAAAAAATTTAATGTAAATTAATACGTAAAAACAAGAGTTTATTGAGTACAGTCATGGCCGACCACTACTGTATCAACAATAATAGTAGGCCATGGTACAGTAGATGCACCAATCTACACACACCGCAAATAAATAAAGGTATTTAGCGACCATTTTATTAGCAATTATAAAAATAAAATATTTAATTTTAAAACCATGAAGTAGAGTTTCCGGTAATAAAATTTAAGAATCAATCCACTTTGAATTACCCGCGAAAACGCCCGCTGGTGTAATGGCGGCCGGTTTTGACGTTTTGGATGCGTGACGTCACGTTTCAGTTAACATGGCCGATTACATACTTTTATTTTTCTGAAAATCTTTGACAAATTAGCTCGTCCCACAGTACGGTTTTTTTGACACATAGTCATTTTAAATCCGCACCATGGAAAAACCTTAAAAGAATCAAAAGTTATAAAAATATACTTGACTCGTTTTGATCCTCCAAAAGTTCCAAATGTTGTGAGTTTTATGTGAATATTTAAACAATTCGACACGAGACTCGTGCCAGAATTTTGCGAGTCAACATCTCCTGAGGATGCCTCGTGAAGAGGCAAAACACGTGTCGAATTGATTAAAGACAAATCTTAGCGGAACTAACACTCAAAAAAACTCACACCATTTAGATAATAATTATAGATTTCCCCAAATAACGCCAAATTCATTAAATTTTCTCCAAAAGGTAATTAACTGATATGTGTGATATTCGCGGTGTTGGAAGTTAATATTATGTCAAAAATTGTTTATGAAAATGAGTGGAAAAATTTGATAGGCGGGCGGGCTTCTGCTATTAAAATTTAATGATTTTGAGACTCATTATTTACAAAAAAAAACAAATTGACGTTTACGTGGAGAGAGGGATCGAACTGGCTGTCTGTTACGGCCGTTCCCAATATACTATCTACAGATAGAGATAAATTTCTACCCTCTACTGTCAGTAATTAGCTGTCAATAATCTGAAGTTGTCCCAATATATCCGATAAGTCATTCTTATCGCCTTATATTGGGACGCGTGAATTTAAATTTCTATACAAACTTCTGTCGCTGGTAAGCTATACGTCGTCCCATTGACAGACAGTGTGTGCGGATAAGGTGAGTTACCGTCGATAAGTTTATTGGGACAGAAAAGTCAACGTAACGTTTTTGTCTCAAGTAAGAGATAGACTGAATATTGGGAAGTTAGAAAGCCGTTGCCCCTTCAACGCTCTACAATTTAAAAAAAAATAAGTTTTAAATATAACGTCAAAAATTCGCTTTGACTACAATAATCATAAACTCAGAATATACTATGCTAATATATTGTTAGCTAATAATAGAATTATCTGTATACCATGAATGTTTCAATAAGGTTTTTTATAAAGGAGAAATACGTGCCGAGGTGATTATTTGGTGAAACTTCACAGAGTTATCACCGAAGCATTCCCACAAATCGTTATTGCAAAATCCAAAACTTCATGGGTCTTACAAATAAATTTATACCTGAGAATAAACAATTAATAGCACATTGAAACAGCATCAACTTAATTAATGTTATTTAATTAAATTTAAACTTAAATCTCATTGTTATGAAATTAAATATTCTCATTGGAGACTTATATGTAACATCATAATAATATTGTAAGCAACATCTGTTTGTAATAACTACTTTTCTTTCTTGTTATCTAACACTTATATAGTAACCCGTGGACATTGTCGTTGGTTATGCACTTAGTACTACTTATGTTATTTCTTCCTCTAATGTAATCATCTAGTGTGTAATTGGTTTGTGTCCCAAATAAAAATAAAATGATTGATTGAGATGGAAGAATTACTTTTCACATGGAAATAAAAGTTCTTATCCCACAACTATAGATAGGCTACTCCAGTTTAAAGGTGGTTAATACGAGTAAGTTATATGTCTATTTGTCTGTAACACATTCTTAACACCAATTCACCGTCTGTTTCAAATTAATACAAACATTGTAAATTCTAAATAAATTCGTTGTTTTTATTCCGTTATACTCCAGCATCGTGTATCAATATATTTTGTTGAGGAAACATTCCCACAAAACATTACTGTAGTAAATTCATTTTATTTACTGCAGACAGTTTAAGTACAGATAATTTATATAAATGGTGGATCTCGTAAATTGTCTTTACTGCAAATGTTTGTTTAATGAAACACATACCTAGAAGTAAATTAATAACACTTTTACCTTATGTCACTCTCTCTCTATCTCTTGTAGAGTGCCATGTATGAATTTCATTAAGAACTCTTTGTGTCTCGAAAGACCATCTTTTTGACCCGTCCTTACCCAACGTTGCGTATACGCAAACAAAATCATATTTTCATTTTTTTTTAGTATTGAAAATAAACAATGACATGCGATGAAGAAGTTGAAAAGAAGGACAAATATTAATTAATACTTGTTCTTTTTCTGAACTGCACACATATTTGCATAAATCTTCTTTGGGCGCGACTACGAGGTAACTGGACGACAGTGCAACGGAACCGGAAGTCCATTACGGCAAGATGGTTGGTTTCTTCGTCCAATAATAGGACAGGCAAAGGGTTAGAGCCCATACAGCCATATTCGTTAATATTCAATATAACGTGGTGCACTGGAGAGACACCCAGGATCCCTTTAAAAGAACGTTTCATCGCTCAATATGCTACAAAATTTTGTGTATGTATGTATTTTGAAAACAGGTTCAATTAAATCATGCCATGACTACTACAAATAAGGTTGGCTAAAACACAATACAGTTATAGAACAGTAGTTTAATTACTTACTAGAGTGCCCGAATCGACGCACGCACACATACACACGTTTTACACTGCCCCTAAGCAATCTTGTGAAGACAAAACTATTGAATGCCACGTCGTACGCCGCGCCGCCGAGACTGGTCACTGTCTGAGATAAATAAGCTGCACTACGCCGTCCGGGTCGTCAATAATTTTGTATGTACAACCCTAGCGCTCCAACCAGACGAAGGAATAAAGTTCATGGAGACCGCTAAGTTACGCCACTGTTCTATTACGTGTCTAAATAAAGCGAGCTTCCAAGTTAACTCTTACAATGTTTAAAAGTTTAGACATCTTCAATGAACCCACATGATATGGGTATTTATTTATTTATTTATTAAAGCACACCACATCATATACAATACAATTTTCTTCATCTAATGTTACAATTAGTAGTTCTAAAGTATACGACAATTATGGTGAACATAAAAATTACAAAAAATACTCCCTAAATACTTCTGAAAAATAGAACTAATACTATCTGAACTATAATAAAAACAAAAAAATAAAAAATGAAAGTACAAATTATAACTTTAACTTATTAAAATAATGAAAATAATGAAGACGAAAAAAAAGAAAAACTACTTATTTGACAAATGCGATTGAGTACGAGCTAAGTGTTTAACAACACTTTCTTTAAACCTGACCAGCCCACCACCGAATTATTAGAACTCGAGCGAGAGGCGCTTGAACTCCCAGGTTGGTTTTTTCAGAAGGAACTTGGAAGATTCTCTTGATTTTGAACCTTGGGAATAAATATGGGACAGCAAGGTTAATATTCTGCAAGAGGTTACTACATTGTATTTGACCGTTTAAGAGTTTGTACAAAAATATTACTCCGGAAAGAGATCTCCGATCGAGCAATGAAATCATATTAAATTTCCTGAGGTGCTGATGGTACGGGTGTCTATGAGAGAATCATGATGAGAGAGAAATGGGTATCAAATGAAAGGGAGTACTGAAAAGAATACGTAAAAATATAAAAAAAAAACCTTAAATGAACATTTCAAATTATTAAGGTGATTTTAAAATTAGTTGAGACTTGAACAAAAGATTTTTACTTTTTTACGGCGCATACTTCCAGTTCGTTTCTTTTTAAAATAAAAACTTTAACTAAGACCATAAACTATAAAACAAGGTAGCCAAAAAGTAAAAAATAAATTTTCCCAACCACAATTTGAAATTACGATCAACATTGATTTATAACCAGGATTGTTTACGATATGTTATGAATAATAACTGACCAATCACAATATGTTGTATTCATTCCTTGACCAATGATCATTAAGTACCCCCGCTCGCTAACCTCAGTTGTGTAACTGAATTGCTTGCATTGCGAATATATAGATATTATGTTGAAGCAACTAGATGCTATTCTATTTAAACCAAAACAATCGAGAGTTTAAAATCATCCATAAAAATACGATAAAATTGTATATCTACATTCTGAATGGAATAACTAGATTTATGTATGGAACGCTCCATCAAAGAGGATCTGTATAACAATTGAATCACTCACTCAATCACTGAAGGCATTGGCTCGCTATTTCACGACAAATGGATTTCCTTTATGTACAATAGCGCACTTTGCCACGACTGGATACAGTGCTATCATAGTATTGTGTACGCAAATAGAGTAATGGCCTGGATTGAATGATAACTTAATAAAAACATGTACCTACGCAGAACTTATGATTTACAAGGATTTCCTACTTGGACGTCAAGGGTAGAAGTGGTGAGTTTAGTTCAATTTAATTTTTTTAACATATGTTTTTAATAGAAAATATATTACCCTTCCGAAATCGGTAAGTGCCCTAGAGCACTAGATTTTTCAAATTCATGAAAATCGAAAGTGCCGTACGACACACTCTCCACTCACCAAGCTCTGACTCTTATTTTGTTTATAAGATGGTTTATTTTGCATTGTCTTATAGCTTCTTCCTGAAAATGATATTCATAGCTTTTTTTTTTTAACAACAAACACCGGCGGTAAGCGACTACTTTCAAGTTGAATAGTATATAGTGACAGAATACAATAGATAATAGAATTTAACATCGCGGGAAATATTTGAAACCAGCCTAATGGCCTAGGTACACATAGTGCCAAGGTTCAACAGGTTTCCCCTACTCGCTATGCTGTTTGGGGCTACATAATTTGTGTAAAAGTGCGTCAATATTAAATTATGATTGCATTACTTAAAACTTTGCCCTTTAAATAAGTTTTTAATGAAGCTAATATTCTAAAATAATATAGCTTACATTTTTTAAGCTATGTTAAATAATGTTAATAAAATTATATAATATACTAGCCGACCCGGCAGACTTCGTACTGCCTCAATCGATAAAATAAAAGACCCAAACTTAATAAATTTAAAGCTTTCTGAGAAACTATATTTTTTGTTTTGTATTTTGGTGCAGTTAGGTTCAGAAATTTTATTTCTTGACAATAATAGATAGTTAACAGCTGTAGTTAATCTATCAACTATAGTAACTAAAATTAAGTTAATTTTTTACCTCCTGAGAAAGTTAGAAAGACATAAAAATTCAAATTAGTTAATAATTTTAAAATATTATTTTAAATTGATTTCTGAATGAAATGAAATGAAATGAAATGAAGTGACACATCAAACTAAAATCAAAGTCGTTGTTTTTATCTAATTCCGAGCATTTTCATATTTATTCACCTTATAAACCTTCTCTGGACTTCCACAAATAATTCAAGACCAAAATTCGCCATCGGTCCAGCCGTTCTTGAGTTTTAGCGAGACTAACGTACAGCAATTCATTTTTATATACGTAGATTAATTTTATTATCACCTCTGCTAACGTTTTTGCTGCGAGCGTGAGGCAAAGTGATTTAAATTTCGAACCCCACGTGACCAATACATCCGGGAATTACTCCGCGTTAAAAAAATAAACAATTCAATCCGGTGCGTTCGGAAACCCATTTTAGCCTAGCGTATTATCTCATTGTCACAAAAATTTATTATCTTAATTGCTTCTCTTACTATATACCTACCTATAACACCATACCTATAACACTTTTCTCGCTAGTCGAGGTGAAAAGTTGTATGTTTCACACGAGAGCAAAATTTTTTGGCTCGTGCCTTTTAATCACTCACTATCTCAGTGGACTATATTAGAATCACGAGCGTCGCGAGTGATTTAAAGTCAGCTCTCGCAGCAAAAAATAACTTTGCTCACTTGTTGAACAAATAACTATTAAAATAGAAACGAATGTATAGAAACCAAAATAAAATTCGAACCGTTTAAAGTTTTAAAAGAGAACTGTTATCATAAACAGTATTTGCGGATCCTTTAAATCACTTATTTATGGTTTATACTTATTGAGTTCATAAAGCTTTCGTCAAATAAGGCCGTTTAGAATGTTTTTTCAACAACCTTCCTTTCCGAGGAATGTAAAAAAAGTTCAATTTTTAGTTTTCTACGGAACGAGGTACGCTTCGAAGGGAAAATATGGAACCCTTATAAGGCTGGTGTACGTCTGTGTGTCCGTCAACACCCTTTATCCCAGGAACTTGAGGAGGTATTTTTATTTATTAATTTATCGCGTGCGGCAGTCATGTGCATGTCGGTGACGCGAACCCATAAGATTTTCTTCTATCAAAAAGTGCCCAACGCGGCTAGAGAAGTTTTCACTTCAAACCTGGATGGAGGTAACAGAAATTTTAGGCAATGAAAACAAAAATGTATGTTACCAAAATGTTACTGAAAGAACCTATAATATCTATTATAATAATATTTAAATTGACCAGATATTTCCTGCGTATTTGTTTCTTTGAAGTATATTTTAATGACGCTACATTTTTAATATAATTTGTGCAAACAACTATGAATAATTTGGCGTTTGGCCAAGTTAGATTGTAAATTATGTTTAAATACTGCGACACATTACATTAATTGCATTTATTAGTTAGTTAAAAGAAACCAAACTGTTTAATATTAAAATATAATTGATGACAAGACTTCAAAAATAAGACAGATCTATCAGTTGTAGACTTAGGTAAAGGATTGGTCTCCGCTGCGCTCCAACTAACTAACAACTAGTTAACGCACACATTGGTGCAACTTCGCACGACACGCCACAAATAAGGGATATCATCCCCACCATCATGTGGAATGTATCCTCCACAGTGTGGCTTAAGGAGCTTTCTTCCACGTACCACAAAGCGGTGGAATGAACTTCCTTGTGTGGTGTTTCCGGGTTCCGTTTCCGTTACGACATGACAGACAAAGCCTTATACCTTCAAAAAAAGTGCGTAAACCGTATCGTAAATAATAATAATAATTCCTTTATTTCAGGCCATGTAGCCCATAAAATAAATACCTTATAGTCTAACATATATATGATATATAACTTAAATCTACGTCACATTTTCGCGGCAATGTGAGGCGCGGGTTCGGTAGCTTCCGGCGGTCGGCCGGTAACCCTCTTGTGATTCCTCTGGTGATCCAAGAGAATGTGGGCGGCGGTGATCACTTAACACCAGGTGACCCGTACGCCGGTTATTCTCCTTTTCCATAAAAAAAATTGACAAATCAAAATCGCTCATGCATTATCGGGCTGGCAAGTCGTCTGTACGCTTTTCTATTTTACTCTAAGTCTGCGACTTTTATTGCTATACGTAAACATGACCAAAATGGCTGCCTATTATAACCTGTCTAGCTCTCTTCCACAGTTCCTTTTGGTGTTAAATTCACAAAGCAGATACAGAATATGTAGTAGGGGTTGGTAATTTAAACGCACATAATAAAACTATTAGATCTGTATTTTAAAGTTTCCACTTAGAATTACAATGATCATATTATTAAAAATTAAAAGACAAGTACGGCATAAAGTCATTAATAGAGCACGGCAATACTTCAAGCCGGCCCACATTCTAGCGCTCTACAAAGCGCAGGTCCGGCCACACATGGAGTATTGCAGTCATCTCTGGTCTGTCTCACCCCAGTATCAGCTCGATCCATTTGACCGCGTGCAACGTAGAGCAGCTCGAATTGGGGATTCAGTGCTCTGTGAACGGCTGGATCACTTGGCGTTGCGTAGAGACGTCGCTTCATTGTGTGTCTACTACCGCATTTATCATAATTGGTGATCACTTAACACCAGGTGACCCGTACGATCCTCCTATTCCATAAAAAAAAGGCAGTCTCCCCTTAGAATTCACAATAAGTAATGCCCACTCGGTAGAAAAAAAATCAAATTTCTGTATTAGTTATTAAAATAATATGTTAAAAAATACTTTTAATCTACTTATCATTGCAATTTACAATTAAGCCTTATATATGTAGGTCTCAGAAATTTATTTCTACAACCCTATCTATGTGTTGAGGGATAACACTTTATTATGCTTATTTTATATATATAAAACTCACTAAACTTATATATAAAAAACTAAAAACTTGTTCATATGTATAAGGTTTGTGAGGGAAAATCTAGTACTGCCAGCTAACTTACACGAATCAAATTAACTAAAGATCTGAATATTTTAAGCTATTAGCTATTTCTAATCAGTGATAATATTATCAAAATTTAAAAATTTGTGGATCCGACAGACGTTGTCCTGTACACACGTCTTAAATTTGAAAAATCGGTCCACCCGTTAGGAGGAGTTCACTAACATACACATGAGCAGGAGAATTATATTATATGGACGGAATTGAGAATCTAAACCAATCTCAAATTCACTGAAACCCACAAAAAATCATCAAAATCGGTCCAGCCATTTGGAGTTTATTGTGTATCTAAACCATTCTCGAATCCACCTGAAGACACACAGAAAGTTTCATTAAAATCGGTCCATCCGTTTAGGAGGAGTTCAGTCACAACAGACGTACAATAGTAGATTGTTAACCGCGGGTCAAAAGAATCAATTCCCGAGGTATTTAACGCCCGACCCTTGTTAAGCACTTTACTTTTCATTTCGAATATGAGGAAAAAAAACTAGTTTTTTAACTAAACTATTTATTGATATTAAATCATAATATTAGTAGTACCTATTTAAAATTAATTGACAAATTAGGACAATTTATGACGACTTTTTAAATTTTAAATATGGAACTCTCCGCGTAATTGTTGCGGCTTATTCCGCTCAAAGAAGTTTGTGCTAAGTTAACACTGGCTGTTTAGAAAGTGACATGGCAGCCCTTTTTTTTTTACATAAAACTCTTCACAGCTGAAAGCAGTTCTATTTTTGAAGTTCATTCCGGCCCTTAGGTGGAAAGTAATTTGTATGAGAAGCAGCATTTTCCACCCAATAATCAGATCAAATTCAAATTCAAATAGTTTATTTCTCAAAAAAGGATAACCGCATCACTTTTTAAAGTCAAGAAAATATACAAATAATAGAATAATACAGTCCTACTGCTAAATTATTATAATATTATTTACATTGCTTTAATCCCATGCACTTTTATCTGTTATATAATCTTTTATTGTATAATAAGCTTTTTTTAAAAGTTTCTGTTTAACAAATATTTTATACTTTTTTAATTGTAGTTTGCAAATTTCTTCAGGGATTTTATTATAAAAACTGACACATTGTCCTCTGAATGATTTGTCTATTTTCGTTAGCCTTGTGTGAATCAGAGCAAGATTATGTTTATTTCTAGTGTTGCAGTTATGAATGTCACTGTTTTTTTTTTAAACTATCTATATTTTTATGCACAAATATTAGGTTTTCAAATATGTATTGACATGGTACTGTTAATATGTTGATCTCCTTAAATTTATCTCTCAACGAATGTCTACTGGACAGATTGTAGATTGCTCGAACAGCTCTTTTCTGCAGCATAAAAATAGTTTGAATATCACTAACGTGTCCCCAGAGTAATATACCAAAAAAACTGTGGTGTCTACAAGTTCCAAGTACTCCCCGTTCACAAGTACATTTGAATTCACCTGACTGACATTTGGGGTTATGAATTTAATACAATTAGTTTTCTTACTATCCAAAAGCAAATTATTAGCATTGAACCAATGAACAATTTTGGACAAAGCATTGTTTACATCATCCAAGACTGATTCACATCTTTTAATCTTAAATAAAAGAGATGTGTCATCAACGAACAGAACAATTTCATGATTATCCTTAACAACATATGGCAAATCATTTATATAGATCAAGAATAGAAATGGACCAAGAATTGAACCCTGTGGGACACCCATTTTTATGATTGATCCAGGGGCGCGCTTTCCATTTATATCAACAGTCTGAATTCTATTTTCTAAATAAGAACTAATAAGTGTCAGCGCATTGTTCCTGATGCCATAGTGTTGTAATTTCCTGATAAGAGTCTCGTGTTGGACGCAATCGAATGCCTTAGATAGATCACAAAATACACCGAGCGCATCCATTGAATCCTCCCAGGCATCATAGATATGATGAATAAGCTCTACACCCGCATCAGTTGTTGAGCGACCTTTCGTAAATCCAAACTGTTTACACGTCAGCAAAGTACTAAAGTGTGTCTGCATTTGATTTAAAATAAGTTTTTCAAAGATTTTACTGAAAACAGGCAATACAGATATAGGTCTAAAATTTGAGAGATCACTAGTATTACCTGATTTAAAAACAGGTATTGTCTTACTGTATTTCATCAGATCAGGAAAGGTAGCACAGTCAATACATTTATTTAATATTATTGCTAATTGTGGAGCTATGACAGAGATTATAGTTTTAATTAAACTGACAGAATGACCCCAGAGGTCAATTGTATTTTTTAATTTTAAAGAGTTAAATACTTTAACGACCTCAGTATAGTGCACATATTGAAATTTAAAATATTTAGAACATTCTTCGACATTTTCTTTCAACATAGTTTCAGCTAGTAGAGGTGAAGAATTTAGGGACTCAGTTGTTGAGATTGGGATATTCAAAATGAAATTGTCAAATAATGAAGCTATTTCAGTTTCTGATTTAACCGTTTTCCCGTTATATTGTAGGCAATAATCAATCTTATGTGATTTAGACTTTCCTGTCTCAGCATTAATAATGCTCCATGTGGTTTTTATTTTATCATTGCTATTCTTAATCTTTTCACTTAAAAAACGAGATTTAGCTGTTCTACATACTATTTTAAATATTTTGGAATATTTTTTAACATAACTAATGAATTTAACACTTGTGTTAAATTTTTTCTCATTATATAATTCATACAGTCGTTTTCTACTTTTATGGATGCCTACAGTAGCCCAGTCACTAAAGCATGGCCTTTTATTTATAAAAATAGTCTTGGGTGTAAATACTGAGTTATATTCCTCACTAACAATTTTAAAAAATGCATTATAATGTGTATTAGGGTTTTCACATACTTTAAGTGATGGTAGTTTTAACATCAAGTTATGTTTAAACATTTCAAAGTGTTTTGTGGTTTTTTTTATTACAGTACATTCTTCTTTAGATTTATTTGTAACACTAGGCAATTTAAATTGTAGTTGCTGACCACAGTGGTCAGAAGTAAGCTTACTTATAATATACTTACTAGTTATTGTATTACAATCTGTAAAAATATTGTCTATGCATGTTGCTGAAAAATATGTAAGTCTAGTAGGTTCTAAAAATATATTTTTACAGTTAAATGATTGAAACAAACTTTTTAATTTGATGCACAAAGAGGAATTTTCCAATAATAAATCTACATTGAAGTCTCCACATATAAAATTTTTTTTGGTTTTATTACAAATCATTGATAGAGCTTTCTCCATTACATTTTCAAAACTGTCATATGGTGCCGAGGGTGGTCTGTATATGCTCATAATAATTAATCAAGACAACATTACATTTTAAGAAATGAAAAAGAAATATATATATTAAGATAACATTACTAACACAGTAATGAGTTAGTTAAGTAAATGTTATTATTAATTGGGATATCTTATGGCAGTTCATACATCAAGCTGACACAGATAACGCACGAGTTGAATGCAGAGTTAATGAATGCGATAGTGCTGTAACCTAACTATAATTTATGACCATAATCATAAAAGTGTCGATAAATTCAAAACAATGCAACTAACGAAACTTAACAAAATAAACTTGAATTTTACCATTTTAACCTGATAATTAAATCGCAAATTTTTGTCCTGCCTTTCTTCTACACACATGTCTATTGGCTTAGCGATGAATTAAAACTCGAAGAACTCGGATCAGTCATAAATATAATAAAATAAATAGTAGCTAAAAAAAACTAAAATACACGCTTTTTATAGACAAAAAAAATATTTTGAAATATTAATTAATAATATATAATTATAAATATTAATTAATATATAGAAATTAACATCAATTCATTCATCAACAAAAATCTTACTTTACAAATTAAATAATGGGATAATATTCTCAAATTAATGTATTGTCATCGGTCCTTGATAGATAGATCTACGAAGTTTGAATGAAATCTGGCCGTTGGTCAAAATCTCGCCCAAATGAGTCGATCACAAACAAACATACATACAGGTGAAGCTAATAAAAAGCGTGTAAAAATAACTCGGGGATTGCAACTTTAGTGACGACTACGGCACAGCACTACACTGAAGACGCGCGAGGCGAGACGTGCGGAGAGCGGGGGGAGATGCTCCCGCTCTTTATCCCAGGCCCCGACTGCATTCAACTCGCGCGCTATCAGTCGGCTTCAAAAATACCAACACAAAATCCTCAATCTAATTTCCGGGTATTTGCGTCACGCCATTTCATTTTACCCAGCAGCCAATATCTAATATCTCTCGGTTTATACTGATTGGATACGATGATCTGAAATTGAAAAATAAGCTTTAAGAAACTACAGTGATTAGATTGACTTATTCCTAATTTATAATAATATTTTGTTTATTTTAAATTTTTATTGTAACAGTATTTATGGCCAGACTAAGTATAGCTAATAGTTGGATATATAGCTGGTTAAGTGGTGAGATCTCTGTGTCACCATTTAAAATGTTTATTTGACTTTGACTTTGAATACTCACAACATGACGTGGCGTCGAACATTACAGCCATCATATCTACTATCAATATCTATGAATATCTACCAATAAACACGAAATAATATCCCAATGGAGGAACTCGGGGTAAATAGTACTTTCATATCTGGCAACATATTTTTTAATGGCGTGTGTATTGTTTATAAAATATTTTGCTGTTTTGACGAATGTAATAGCTTAAATTATAAGTTGTGAAATAGTAATTAGGTGTGAAATGTGATTTTCTTATAGTTATTTTTATTATGAGATGCGTTATAACACCCTTTCACTGCACAGTAAGGTATTTTTCAATTTAATTTCGCGCGCTGATTGTCATGGAACTTGACAACGTGACACTGAGGTAGCGGGAAACGTATGTAGCCTTAAAAGGCCACATTGAAATTGCTTTCTTGCGCTTGGATAACTCACGTTCTGAGCTTTATTATTCTAAGGTATTATATATATAATTGTGTGGCAGAGCAAATGGCAATACTTTGGAGGACAATATGCATAATTTGGAGCTAGATAATAAGCATCATAACTGGTATTTGGATTTCTTATCTATTATTTAGTAAGAAACATTATTCTACCAATAAAATAATGTATAGTGGAAATTAATAAATTTTTACGAATCTACTTTGAATTACGCGCGAAAACTCACGTGTCATGGCGGCTGAATATGATGTAACGGTTCTGTAGCCTTATTCTCGTAACAAAACGAGATTAGGATCGAAGCGACCTTATGTCAAAAAACAAAATTTCGTATTCTTGTAACACAATTTGACGGTTCAGTGCCGATTGTGATGAAGTTACAATCCGAACAACAATTTTAACAAGATCGATACGCGTATTTTGCAAAATATTGACGTTTGTTAGGGGTTGACAACTTAAAATATCACGTAATATAGCTTATATAATTAATAGTAGTAGAAATATTTTAGATTTGGTACAACAATATCGTGCGAGTTTGTCGTTTAAATGTCGTTAACGGCTCCAATTCAGATAACGGTCTAAAGAAATGATAGGAGAATACGAATCTAGAGCAATACGTGGTTTGCATTGAAACTTAATGTTAACGTTTTGAAAACTAATGTTAAACTTAAACTTAATGTTAATGTTTTGAAATTAAGTGAAAAGCACTTCGGGAATCAATGCTAACACATAATTAAACAACCTGATATACAAGGGACGCACTCAACGGAGACAGAATAATGTTTGCATACTACTGGCGAACTAGCCGGGATCCTATGAAACCACCACATACATTTCGATCGAAACTGATAAAATGTAAAAAAAAATAAGTACCTACCATTCAAATTAAATTGTATCTTTTTCGTTGCCGATTCCAGTGTTTCGATCCTATCCACGTTTGTTCTAAACTGGTTTTCTCCAATCATTTCCTTAGAATGTTAATTGAATCATAACTAAATCGGAACCGCGCGTCAATGACATTTGAATGACAAGCTCACTCCAAGTTACCAACATTGCTCTACCAACGCTGGCTACGCTGGCTTTTGTGCCTGTTTGATATTCGCCATTTTGGCGCTGTTGGCCATGTACCGAGAGTCTGCGGTACTAAAACCAGTAATGACAACCTCAGCAAACATCGATAGATGGTGGGAAACTATTTACAAAAAAATATGTGTACTTTAATATATTGATTCTTGAAGTATAAATAACACGGTCAACGAACGAAATTAATTCCAAGTACAAAAATACTTCACAGTATTTTACGTTCCTACGCAGCCATTTGTATTATACGTCAAAATTAGTTCTCTGGACGCTCGCGAGTGGCGCTTCTAACAGACACATAAAATTTGCTGTGAAGCATATGGAACATCCTGTCCAGTGGTATTTTATACAGGTCAGTGTTTCTACTACAATTATTAAGAGGGTAATCTATGCTCTATTCAATAATGCTATTAGTTGTAAGCTGAACCAACCGTCAAAATTTTGCAGAATTATCATCACCCAAGTTGACGTTCGACCTTGTTACCTACTAGAATACTTATTACACAATTTCCCTGTATCGGAACGTAACTTCGTCACAATTTTTGGAACGTAACCGTGAATTTATGTTACAAGAATACGAAATTTAACTTAATAACATATTATTTTATATATATAACAAGGTCACTTCGATTATATTACTTAAAGTTATACTTTAAACTCCAATCACGGACTAGTAAAAAAATAAGGACTCCGTGTCACCTTACATAAGCGTGTAGCACCAAAACAAGCCGATTAACGTGTAAATACATAGCCCCACGCACACACTTACACTACTACAGGCCGATAGGCGGCCATTATGAGAATTACCCTCGTCTGTGACAGATCAGTTTGCGTCACAATAAAATATTTTAAAATGGCTGTCGTTTGTTGTGAAAAAGTGTAAAAACATTAACATAAAAGTATTTGTGGATAAATTATTATTTAAGGGAGAAAAAATTGTGTAACTGGTATACTTCGTAACCGCACACACACTAGCATAAAGGTGCTTCACTTGCTAATATTACGGCACGGAGCCCTTCTTTTTTTCCTAGTCCGTGATTCCAATATGTATATAAATCTACATTTCAATTTCATATCACTAATAATAATTTACCTATCCATTCAATTAGAAAGCGTTTTGCATATTAACGATTTCTAGATAGCGTTCGTCTTGCTATTAATATCTTGTGATATTACCAAGGGGAATACATTATCATCATTTATCTCAAACTTGAACAATGTATTGCATAATAAAGTAATCTCAGCGCCGTATGGTGTAATAAAAACTGTTTATACGAACACAAGTGTTGCTTCTAATTCACTGGGTTGGCTCATGTCGATAGCACTGTGAAAACGAAACGTTCTTCACCAAACTATCTTCCCTACTAATACATATTATAAATATGAATGTTTGTTTGTTATGCTTTCACGCCTAAGCCACTGAAACGATTTTGATAAATGTTTAATACAGGAATTGACAAGAGCTTGTTCAAGGAAATAGGCTAGCTTTTATTGCAAAAAAATTTATGGAGGGGTTGAAATAGGGGATGGCAGTTTGTTTGGAAATTCGTCTAAGATAAAACAGTAACTTTGTATTTAGGTACTTAATAAGAAATAATTATAACTATTTGTTCGAGCATTTTTAAAACTTTGATCTACATGGGAGCAATTAAAAAGGAGATTAAAGTTCTCAGGGAAAATACTATTAAAGAGACTGTCCACAATGACAAGGGATATGCGTATTTATTATTTATTGTAGTATTATTTTTACAAAGTTTTACAACGCAACCCGGCATTCTAGTTTTCATTATTACAAAATTTAAATGTGGTACGTCACCGTCACACATTAGTTGAGACTAGCTCGAGTACGCCCGCTGGGGCGTAGTATTCGTTGCTACATTTTGCTACTACACCTGCGGTATTTAGTTAGAGCGCAGCGGAGACCAACCCTTCCTAAGCGCGTGTAAATGTAGCTATTATTTTGCAATGATAACTTCTTTAATCGCCAATTTATTTTTCTTCCCTTTCTCTCAAGCATACGGCAGCGGTAGGCCGGCTCCTCTCACTCTCACCAATTGTTACAAAATTGTAAAAAAATAGTTTAAATTTTAAAAACCCTTATTATTATAACAGTATCAGAGCCTGTTCAAATTATTGTTCAAAACAAAAATAAAACAAACAACTAATTAGGATATCATCCCCACCATCTGGATGTGTGGCGGTCCTCCACAGTGCGGTTTTCATGGAGCTTTCTTCCACATATTACAAAGCTGTGGAATGAGCTTCCTTGTGCGATATTTACAGGACGATACGACACTGGTATACGATTTAATAAAGCGCGTACTCCTTTCTGAAACGTGGGCAACGGTCCTGTGAATTTATGAAAGTAAGGGACGAGACGAGCAGGACGTTCAGCTGATGGTATTTGATACGCACTACCCATTGCAATGGAGTGCCGCTCAGGATTCTTGAAAAACCCAAAAATTCGTCACTTTGAGACATGAGATGCTAAGTCTCATTTGCCCAGTAATTTCACTAGCTACGGCGCCCTTCTGATCGAAACACAGTAATGCTTACACATTACTGTTTCACGGCAGAAATAGGCGCCGTTGTGGTACTCATAATCTAGCCGGCATCCTGTGCAAAGGTGCCTCCCACTGGTAAAACCCTGTGGTTCCTCTGGTGTTTCAAGAAAATGATCAAGTTGGGTGACGGTGGTCACTTAACACCAGGTAACCCGTACGGTGCTTTGTCCCTGCTTTTCTATTAAAAAATCTATCCTCATATATAACAATGAGTATCGTAATCTCGTATTTAAACGAATTGGTATCATAATAGCATATTTTATTGGATGGCGACGCCATAAATTGTTTATTGTCAATTAGTGTGATTATGGCCATGTTATTCATCACTTGTTATCACAAATAGTTTCGGCGAAATAATAAATTGCTTCAATTTACGTAGGAATGTAATGTTTTCGGAAGGAAAGATAACATCTAGAAATATTGTCTAGATAGATACTATATTTATTTTACTCGTACTATGATTAACAACTCATATATCTCAGTGGTAAGTGACGCAGTCTACTGTGCTAGAGGTCCCGGATTCAACCCCTAACATTATGATGAACATATTGCATGTATGTTTCCGAGTTATGCATGTTTAGTATTTATGTGGGTATTACGTTTAAATAAACACTTTAAAAGGATTAAAACGCGTGTAATTGTAATTGAAGATGGTCTAAAATTATCTAACATGTGGGATCCAATAATCTCCAAATTAAAACCCATAACTACACTATACCAAAAAAGAAGAGAACACTGTCAGAAAATTTTTAAAAAACCATCTGTGTACACAGACCACCTCTGAGGAAATAAATGGCGCTAAACTTCATAATGACATCTATGACAAATACTATCTTTGACTCTTCTTCTTTTTCTTCACACGGGCGGTTTCCGCAACTCAACGTCATATGCGCCTATTTTGCGTGACAGGGTAGTAGAGGCTATTCCAACCAGCCAAGCTCCTCCAAGAAGTCAACCAAATTCTTATTGTTTCGGAAGACTTCCCGAAGAGCGCCTGGTGACCCCAGGTGCTTCGCCCAGTAGTTTGCCACCACTCTGCATTCCAGCAGAACGTGAGCGGCTGTTTCTTCTGCCCCCAGACAGCTTATGCATAGGGGGCCGTCTGTGAAACCTATATTAAAAAGATGCCTGTTAAAATTGCCGTGACCTGTGGTCGCACATTATATTAATCTTAGTCGACACCGATTAAGTTATAAGATTTTCCTGGTAAAACGCAAGTCGGCGCAAGGTAAAGCTGCTTTGGATTGCCTGCACTCTTCAAGGCTATCCCAGTATTGTTGATGTATGATCTCTGATCATCTGCTGACTCATTTCATCTGCAGTCCCCTTGAAAACGAGATCTGGAAAGGGCTTGAAACGTCGGGTTAAATAAAATAAAAATGTAACTTTTACGCAAAAATCTAATGTAATACCGTTACAATTACTCGCGTTTTAATCCTTTAAAAGTCTTTCATTTAAATTTGTAACACTCGCGTTAATCAAAGAAAATACTTTGTGTATAACGTATTAAATACATTGTTTTCTTGCATTTCTAGCATAGGCTATGCTAGTTTGGAGCAAAATAATTTGTGGTATAAATCGAAAAAACTATAGTAATCATAATGTTAGTTAGTTTAATCAACATCAATTTACCTGTTTACACCTGGCAACCCTAACGTTGCGGCTGACTGAGAACTGGCAATCTTTTTTTTTAAATTTTTTAAATAATATCCTATTAAATGACGTAAAATTGATTAAAAAAATATATAGTTGCATTATATATCACCAATTGATTAAACTTAAATTAATTACAGGTAATTTCGGTCTAATTTTTTACAGGCAACCTATCGCTCTTACATCGCATACAGGGAGTACAACGTTCATTTAAAATGTGTTTTGTCAAAAAAACACATACCTGCCCAATCGAGCAGTGGGGTCCAATCAAGCAATATATTTAAATCCACGGACTAGTAAAAAAAGAAGGACTCCGCGCCGTGATATATAAGTGAAGCACTGTGCTAGTGTGTGTGCGGTTACGAGGTAAACCAGTTGCACAATTTTTTCTCCCTTAAATAATCATATATCCACAAATACTTTTATAGTATTATTTTTACATTTTTTCATAACGCACGAAGGCATTTTTAAAATATTTTATTGCGACGCAAACTGATCTGTCACAGACGATGGCCACTCTCTTAATGGCGGCCGATCGGCTTGTATAAGTGTAAATGTATGCGTGGGGCTATGTATTCACACGTTTACCGGCTTGTTTTGGTGCCTCACTGCTATGTAAGGTGACACGGAGTCCTTCTTTTTTCTCGTCCGTGTTTTAATACAAAATAGCTCTCAGGAATACAGGAAGTGTTCCGAAGAACTACTAAAAACTACTGATTTTCTCATCTCAAAGTCATACACAGTAGATTCTATATTTTAGGTAGAGAGATAGAAGGCTTTTATTTAGGTTCAAACTAGGGTATGTCTATCAAGCTTCAGTGACTTAAGCCCTCAATAACTTTTCTGGATTCAATAAATCTCATAATGCACAATGTAAAGAAAGAACTGTCAAATTACTTCAAATCCCTTAAAAAGGCTGCCAACGTTAATATACTTTGTCTTCGAACATCATGGAATAATTTATTTTAGCGATCCCGATGGATCTTATTGGATTTTTGTCAGGTTTATTAGAAAGTCTGTGTTATTGCAATTACGGTGGGATAAATGAAACGGAGGCGTTTTGAATTGAAAAATAAGGATATCTACATACATTAAGGATTGTTCTCCGCTGCGCTAGAACTAGATACCGCAGGCGTAATACTATGCCCAAGTGAGCGTACTCAGTCGAAGTCAAGCAAAGTGTCTGGAATCGCTGTCCTCGCGCCGGGTGTGCGACTCAAGCACATCTCACCTATAAGTATGTATGTAGTTTCAAAACTACCTTGGCTGACACCGACTCCAAAAAATAATAATAATTAATTATTTTTTAATTTTTAGTTCATATTATATCCATTGTTTTGGAATAGTATTTCTGAAGTCTTTTTATTATATATTCATTTTTATTTTTAGTGAATTTAAAGTACACTAACTAAAAACTTGTCTAAATATATTGTGTGGATCTACAAAATTTTGTAATGCAGCACTGATATTAGTGCGTTGCAATTTGATAAAAGACAATTAGAAATCGTTAAGGAGTTCCATTGTATTCGATAACGACAATTACTGACCATAACGACGTTACGGGACATAAATATCCGGATTGCATAAAATAGATTCGGCCGAGTATCGTTAATTTGCTCCTCATAATTGAAGAGTTTCGTTCTTTGTCATGGATCCCATAATCAAAACTTAAGCAAACTCTCACCAAACTACTTTTGAAGTATATCCTATCCAAAAAAAATCATCGAAATCGGTTGGCGCGATATTGAGTTATTCGTTGATTTGTCGCGTACAAAGCAAATTTAAGACTTTTATTGTTCTCTCATGGATTCCATTGTCAAATCTGGATCAATGTGCAAAGGCACGAGCTTTTAAATAAAAAAAGATTTATCAAAATCGGTTCACTAGTCGAAAGTTCTGAGGTATGTACAAACATAAAAAAAACACAGCGACGAATTGAGAACCTCCTCCTTTTTTGAAGAAGGTTAATAAATTGTTCTTTTTTTATGAAAATAAGGCACGAGACAAGCAGGACGTCTAGCTTATGGTAATTGATACGCCCTGCCCATTACAATGCCGTGTCGTTCAGGATTCTTGAAAAGCCCCAAAAATTCTGAGTGGCACTACTACTGCGCTCGTCACCTTGAGACATAAGATTTTAAGTCTCACTTGCCCACTAATTTCACTGGCTACGGCGCCCTTCAGACCGAAACACAATAATGCTTATACATTACTGCTTCACGGTAGAAATAGGCGCCGTTGTGGTACCCATACCCGAAAACTGATAAATAGATGTATACTTTTTTAACCTATTTATGTCATGTAATAGAGTTTGTTTTCCTAATAAAATAAAGTAAATAAAAAATAACCTAGCCGGCATCCAAGGGAGCCTCCCACCGCCTAACACCAAGAGGCTCTATCTGGACACACAATTATCTAAGTTCGGTGCAAAATAATCTCTACTTATACCATCAGATTGATCCATATTTTTGTACAATTAAATGCTTATTCAATACGGTCAAAAGCACAGCATTAGTACTCTATAAAAACATAAAGGTATATATACACTGTTTTAATTTTGTTCCAATTATAATAACAATACAATCAAGCAATTATTTCTATAATTTAACTTGAGTGGGCACTCTTTGAGTTAGCAGTTATATTTAAATGCATTTTATTTTGACATCGCAGTTCTCGAGAGACATTTTCATTTTCTACACTTCAGGAATGAAATCTAGTTTGAACCGGAAACATGATTATGAATTTATATTAATCTGTATTTTAACAATGAAATATTAAGTCTTGTTACATAAATTGGTAGCATTATGTTTATGTCGAGTGTAAAACTACTAAATGAATAAAACTTTTGAATTATAGTCACTTTACATTTCTATTAATGTATTTATAATTTTATGTGCAGTTAATATCATGCAATTTTTTAATTAATAACTAAAGCACAAATAAAATTTAAAAACAAAATTGTATGAACGATGCGGGACTCGAGCCTACGATCTATCGCGTTCCGTGCGAGTGATGTATCGTCATAAAATCTTGTATGCTTTGTTAAACTCTCAGGTTGTAGCTTCATGTACAGGATCTACTTTACAGTTGATAACCTGCTGTACCCCAGTATTTGTATATTAGGAAATTGACTTGAGATGTCGTTCATGTAAATCTAAATAATTTGTTATGTTTTTTAACGTGATAACCTTCACTTCTGGGATTAGTACACAATAAAAAATTATTAACTTAAAGCTTATAACTAGCTAATGCGAGACAAGCTGGACGAAAAGCTGATGGTAATTGATACGCCCTGCCCATTACAATTCAGTGCCGCTCTGGATTTTGGAAAAACCGTTGCAAATTCTTTTGAAAGTAATAAGTTACACAACAAAAGTAATACTAGATTTAATAATGATTCATTATATTTCAACATTTGTATGTAATTGACCTCTATTTATACGATTTTTTTGTCATTTTGTTATTTAGTACTGTAAGTTCATCTTTAAGAAAAAAAAAAGTGGGTTTCCTTAATGTATACTCAAGGACATACCCCACTTGAACCCTCCGAGAATTGTATGCCTCTTGAGGATGCGGTTTAAACATAGTAAACCTCCTGCAGAGTAAAAGGAATCATAATCCCCGGGTATAGGCCTCGATTTGAAGACTTACACGTGGAAATCAAAGGACGAATTTTAGGTGCTAAAGTGCTTATATCATGAAAAAATGTAAGTCGTAGGGCTGCACTTCAGAAGCGAAAACTTTTAGGCTGCTCGACCTACGGTCAGCGCTGGCGTCGGTCAAGCGTAGCTATAACAATGAAAATATATTATACGAACATGCACAATCCAGCGCTGATAAACGCGCGTACAGCTACGTAGCGCTGACGGCAATCGTCGGTCCGGCGTACGTCGCTACGCTGACACGCTGTAGCGATAATCTGTGGCGAAATTATAGTGCAATTGTACTTGCGCAATCAAGTTTGCTGTCAGCTGAGCAGCTACGTTCGACTGATCTTAGCGCTGAACAGGGGCGTGCATATCATATAGGCAATTAGGCAGTGCCTGCCTCGTTATGAACCTAAATAAAAATAGTGTTTAAGTTAATTTGGTTCCATTATTTTATTACCAAACTTCTATGCTATTGCTATAGCTTTGGACACAAAGCTGTTTTCTTTTTGCTTTTATCTGACTGAGATAAATAATTAATGAAAATAAATTTGTAATTGTACTGTATTGTATACTATTTTATTTGTACGTATACTATTTGTATTGAATTTGTATACTATTTTATTTGTACGACTCAATATTGTGTATGGGATTTTATGCCTGCAATAAAGAATTATTATTATTATTACTATTATTATTATTATTATTATTATTATTATTATTATTATTATTATTATTATATACCTTGCTTGAAAACCAATGCACGCCCATGGCGCTGAACGTATGTTGAGTACTAAATTCAGCCTTAAACTTCACAAATTCGTACATATAAATGCAATATATAAGTTTGTAGGAAGTACTTTTTTGTATATATGATATATATATGTATCGAATGAAAATTTCAATCGAAGAATTTTTCGTAGAAGACAGATAGAATTTATATTATTTATATCAGTTTGGGAGGCTCGTTTGCACAGGATGCCGGCTAGATTATGGGTACTATAACTGCGCCTATTTCTGCTGTGAAGCAGTAATGTGTAAGCATTATTCTGTTTCGTCCTGAACGGCGTAGCTAGTTAAATTACTGGGCAAATGGAATTAACATGTTATGTCTCAAGGTGACGAGCGCAATTGTAGTGCCTCTGAGAATTTTTGGTTTTTTCAATAATCCTGAGCGGCACTGCATTGTAATGGGCGGGGCGTACCATCAGATGAACATCCCTTATTGTCATTTAAAAGAATTGAAGATCTGGTGACGGTAACATGTGTTCAGTGCTTTTTTTATTAACCAAAAGTGCCTTAAAAACGTGCAAAAGTTTTCACTTCAGGAAAGTAATTGTAACTGGACTGTATCTAAATGTAGATTATCCAAACTGTTTGAATCAACACTTCACCAAACACACAAAGCTTAAGATCGTCGAAATCTCAAACCAAACAAATTATCTTCACGTTAAGGCCACCCGGAAACAGTCGAAAGTCATTTCAAAGTTACTCACGGACTTGATTCGGTTTAAAGGACTTCGTCCACACAAACTGAATTAATTTTGCTGTTAGGTCGCTTATCAAGGATAATTGACTTGCTAGAAATTTATACATGAGCAAATATACGGCGCCTATTTCTAGCGTGAAGCAATAATGTGTAAGCAAGCATTACTGTGCTTCGGTCTGAAGGGCGCCGTAGCTAGTGAAATGACTATCATGGTGACGAGCGCAGTTGTAGTGCCTCTCAGAATTTCGGGATTTTTCAATAATCCTGAGCGGAACTGCATTGTATCAATTACCATCAGCTGATCGCCCTGCTCGTCTCGTCCCTGATTTTCATAAAAAAATAGTATATACATATATACTAGTGGACCCGACAGACGTTGTCCTGTATACACGTCTTAAATTATAAAAATCGGTCCAGCCGTTAGGAGGAATTCACTAGCATACACAAAAGCAGGAGAATTATATTATATGGACGGAATTGAGAATCTAAACCAATCTCAAATTCACTGGACACACAAAAATATCATCAAAATCGGTCCAGCCGTTTAGGAGGAGTTCACTAACATACACATGAGCAGGAGAATTATATTATATGGACGGAATTGAGAATCTAATCCAATCTCAAATTCACTGGACACACAAAAAAATCATCAAAATCGGTCCAGCCGTTTAGGAGGAGTTCAGTTACAACAGACGCACAAAAGAAATATATTAAGATAGGTAATATAGTTATTACGAAGATTATTAAAGCCTCTAAGTATTACATTACAAATTTGTCATACCTTAAGTCAAGTTAGTAAGTCTTTTGTAGGGCGATGTATATGCTCTTATAACAAGATACTAGAAAATGAAATAAATGTATTACAACATTCAAAAGAATTATTATGAAACTTTTGTGGGAAAAAAAAAATATTTTATTTTAAAAAAAGCGTGGTGTGCATGGTGTCAATAGTTATAAATATTTTATTGACAGATATGAGTAGAGTGATTATCATTTTGATAATATCTTAAAAAGCACCCCACGCTTTTTTTAAAATAAAATATTTTTTTTTATTCACACTATTATTAATTTATATTTATTGAAATTTTAAACACTATTCTTAATTTAACTTTATTAAAATTTATTTTCTATTTTTTAGTTCGGTTTTCTATAAAAAGCGTGTTTTTTAGTTTTTTTTTAACTATTATTTATTTATCAAATTAGTGTAATGTCATCGGTCCTCGATAAATCTACAAAGTTTGAACGAAATCTAGCCGTTTAAAGTGGGTCAAAATCGCGCCTAAAGAAGTCGGTTACAAACATACAAACATACAGGTAAAGCTAATAAAAAGCGTATAAAAAATAAAAATCAATGAAAGGGAACAGATTCAGAATGAGCAACAGTCTCCAGGATATTAAAAAATAAATATTAATGTACGATCGTACGAATTACATTTAAACTAAATTTAGCGGCTTCATCATTAACAATATAAGTAATAACCTGCCATCAATTCAGCCCAGCCTGTCCGTTGATACCGGAGAGAATAAAGCAAGAAAAGGTAAATAATTACTTTTGCATTCTCGCAATAAAGGACGCATCATTAGATTCGAATTACTGGTCGGTTATCTTTGCTATCGGCATTATTGATTTGCTTAAAACCAATTATAGTTTGATCGGCTTACAAATTGTATAACTTGAGCGAGTTAGCAACTGATAAATTGTTTTATTGGTTTAAAATCCACTCCTTGATCTTTAGCCCTACTCAAAGATGTTATTAATACATCAGAAATGTTTTCCATCAAAACAGGAGACATTTTGCGAAACTTGATTATAATTAATCCTGTTTTAATGCTGTTATAGGTACTTTATTGAAATAAATGTGTAAAATAAATGAATCTCGTTAATCAAAGAAAATACCATGTAAGGGCGTTAAATAACCTTTTATTTAATAAGTTAATAACCTTTTAACGTTAATAAATAATAGTTCATATAAAAATAAGAAAAAAAATTGTAAAATAAATTTAATCAGTGTTAATCAAAGAAAATACCACTTGTTAGTTATCAACGCGGGCTTTAAATAATCTTTAACAAGCTAATAACTTTTTATAGATTAATAAAGAAAGTTTATTTAATGTGCTGATTATACTCAATTGAAGTAGAAAATACGTAATAATTAACTGGATATTTAACATGATATAACGCTTTTTGAGTTAAGCCGATTTTTTTTTAATGATAACAAGGGACGAGACGAGCAGGACGTTCAGCTGATGGTAATTGATACGCCCTGCCCATTACAATGCAGTGCCGCTCAGGATTCTTGAAAAACTCAAACATTCTGAGTGGCACTACAATTGCGCTCGTCACCTTGAGACATAAGATGTATAGTCTTATTTGCCCAGTAATTTCTCTAGCTACGGCGCCCTTCAGAACGAAACACACACGCTTCACGGCAGAAATAGGTGCCGTTGTGGTACCCATAATCTAGCCGGCATCCTGTGCAAAAGAGCCTCCCACTGGTGATATTTCAAACGTGGGCTACCGAAGCATTTAGTGAGTATTTCGTAGTTATTAGTAGATATACCCAATGACACTCTCTTATTGCGTCGAGTTCGATTATCCTAACTACAATCTGATTTGCGTCCCTACTTTGCTCCAACTAGACAAAACTCATTTTAGCGATGAACATAACAGCTGCCAGGTAAAGTTTCGATGAAGTGTTGCAATTACGTCACTAGACAAGACGTCATTTGAGAACTTTATTGCCGAGGAACATGAATATGGATAATAATTACAGCGTAATATTGTTTACCAAAGATTTATGTTGGTTGTTATAAATAACGAAGTTAGCGTCAGTAGCGCAGTAGGTTGAAATGTTGACTCTCATCCCCGAAACCCCCGGTTCGATACTCGCCCGCCACTTACCCTTTTTTGTTTTCGACTTTGGTATTCATGTCGTACACATATATTCGATGCTTTATAAGGTCTGCAACGCTCTTGTGATTCCTCTGGTATTACAAAATAGTATGGGCTGTGGTGATCACATACCATTAGGTGACCCTTATGCTTGTTTGTCCTTCTTTTCATTAAAATAAAATTGCGTGCGTAATAAGTAAACCAGTGGGAGCTTTCTTTGCACAGGATGCCGGATATATTAAGGGTATCAAAACGGCGCCTATTTCTGCCGTCAAGCAGTAATGTGTAAGCATTATTGTGTTTCGGTTTGAAGAGCGCCGTAGCTATTGAAATGCTGTGCAAATGAGACTTAACATCTTATGTCTCGAGTTGACGAGCGCTATTGTATTGCCGCTCAGAATTTTTGTTTTTCAAGAATCCTGAGCGGCACTGCTTTGTAATGGGCAGAGCGTATAAAATGCCGTCAACTGAACGTTCTCCTCGTCTCGTCCCTTAATTTCATAAAAAGAAATGTCAGAAGTGAAACTTCTTTGGCAAACCAATTTTTAAATATCGTTTATATTTATACTAATCTGTTCTCTATATCTTATGTTTTAAGTCAATTTAAGAAATCTAGACAGTTTGTTGTGTTACCCTCACTTCTGGGATTGATTATACTCGGGAAACATCCGTATATGGATGTTTCCTGGATCTGAGCAAAGCATTCGATACTATTAATTACAATATTTTGTGGAATAAACTGCGAGCTACCAAAGTACCTAGCAGGATAGTGGATTTGTTACAGTTTTGGTATACAAACCAAATTAACCAAGTAAAATGGCAAAATGATTTTTCCGATACCTATCGGTTAAATTGCGGCGTTAGGCAGGGTGGTCTGACGTCACCGACTCTATTTAACATCTATGTAAATGAACTGATCGGGGAACTGAGCAGTGCTAGGGCAGGCTGCCAGATTGGAGGCGTCAGCGTTAACAATCTGAGCTACGCTGATGACATGGCTGTGCTCAGTCCCTCGGTCTGCGGCTTGCGTAGCCTTATTGTCATTTGTGAAAAATATGCGGAAAAACATGGATTATTGTATAATGTGTCTAAAACTAATGTTATGATATTTAAATTCAAAAAAGGTCCAGAAAATGTACTGCCTATAAAACTATGTGGCTCCGAACTGCAATATGTGACTAAGTTTAAATATCTAGGACATGTAGGACGAGACGATGAAAGATAATGAGGACCTAGAGAGACAGAGACGGTCACTGGCAGCAAAAAGCAATATGCTGGCTAGGCGTTTCGCCCGCTGTTCCCGACAAGTAATGGTCACCCTGTTCAAAGCCTACTGCCAGGCACTCTACACCTCTCAGCTCTGGTACAATAACACCAAAGCCACCTTTGACGCTCTCAGAGTGCAATATAACAATGCGTTTCGGTCTCTACTGGGGTTGCCATGGAGGTGTAGCGCGTCGGGTATGTTTGCGATGCACAGGGTTGACGATTTTTATGCTGTAATGCGTAGGGCTAGAGCGGGATTTCTGACGAGATTATATAATAATCGTAAAAATTGTATATTGAAAACGGTAAAACATTACCACCGAAATGTACCAAAATTTTTTCTTATATAATAATGTTATTTTTAATATTTTTAATTTTCCATTTGTAATTTTAATTTATACTTTTTAATTCTAATTTATATAAATTTTCTTTTTACTAATTAATGTTATCTAATTAAGTAATGTTGTATACCTTTTTTAATGCAAAATTGGCTATGGATGATATAATCTGTCCGAAATAAAAATTTTTTATTTTTTTATTTATTTTTTATTTTATACAAATCAAATTTAGCGCTCTTTCCAACTGAGACGACCGTTCGAGTACGAATGGGTCGTAAATTTTGGTTTATCTTGTTCAAATCTCAGATTGTGGCTCCTTCTACAGGATTTACCTTACAGTTGATAACCTGCTCAACCCCAATATTGCATGTTAGGAAATTGACTTGAGATGTTTTGTTGACTATGAAAGAGCAAAATAGCGAGCGAACTAAGCACTCGTGTCTCTTTATTTCGTTTCATCCTTAAAATTTATTTCCTCATGCGTGCAAAGAAGTTTCACATCAAAAACGACACATATTTTAATAGCATACGAAAATTTTAACAAAACACAACCAATGTGACAAGGCGAGAGGTCGAGGCCGATCGTAGAGGACACCGACTCCAAAAATAACAATAATTGTAACTAGAATCAGATATATTAGATTGTATAAAAATACGCAATTATTTTTTTACTTTTTAATGCATACTATTGTTTTGGAATAGTGTTTTTGAAATCGGTAGTTTTTTTGTTAATTTTTAGATTTTTAGTGAATCCGAAGTACACTGACTAATAATTTGTCTAAATATGTGTAGATCTACTATATTTTGCAATGCAGAAATGAACGTCAGTGCATTGCAATTTGAGTACAGACAGAAATTCTGCCACAGATTGCACCCTTACTGTAAGTCGTTAAGGAGTTCCATTGAGCATCATATTCGACTACGACAATTACTTGACTAGTAGGTGACTCAAATATACGGATATAAAAAAAATGATTCGTCCTTTTGACCTTTGAAGTATATCCTTTCCAATAAAAAAAGAATCATAGAAATTGGTTTGCGCGATATTGAATTATTCTTACATTTATCGCGCACCTACTTATAGCAAATTTAAGACTTTCATGGTTTTCTCATGGATACCATTGTCAGATCTAGACGAAATTGCAATGGG